>CATLJK010000221.1:0-38402 GCA_949987565.1 Luidia sarsii
ATGCGTGGACCATCATCTCTCCCTTCCCATCTGCGAAACCAAACCAGTCATTCATTCTGTGCTGCGTGGCAAAAAGAAATCGAATTAAGGCTGGCGCTTAATTGTATAGATGCGCGCGTTATTACTGTTTTCTGGTTCGGCGAACGCAGCGCCTTTTATCGTCTTCCTCATCCGCACCATCCGCAATTCCCCCCCCCCCCCTCTACTTCCCCGTTTCCCCCAATCTTATCACCGCCATCTTGATTTCGGGCCAGCCACGGTGCCGATCGTATAGCAATGCCGCCCGGCCAAGCGACTGGTCGAGCCGACTGCAAGGAACGCCAAACTCGCTAATCCCACAGGCCCCCGAGGGCGAAGGGTCTGATAGCGCTCGACTTCCGCTGAAGGTGGTGGGGACTTTCCTGATCCTGGTGGTGGTCATTCACCCACGATGGTCCGTGAACTGCGAACTATAGCAGCGAGCAAAGCGGGAGAGGCGGTACCGTGGTCGAACGCCGCCGCCCCCGTTTGGTACGACCGATCGACACGGTGATGTAAGCGCCCCCCCCCCTCCTTGGCTTGAACCATAATCAAATCCGATGAGACTACAATCATGTCTTCCAGAAGTCAAACCCCACGCCCCCAAACCCTCCCTCAGTCAAACAAAATATACGAAGACGGAACCCCCTGAGTGAGCTTACCCGTATAATTGACATCCACGAAGAAAACTCTCCTGTTCTCTCCGTGGCCCAACCATCCCCTGACACCTTACACAAGTCAATATTTGAAAGTTACTTAGTATTGTCCGCTGGCGAAACAAGCCCACTTGGACTGGCCTTCCCCTAGAAAAGATCCTCTCATCCTCCGATCCGTCCTCAAATAAACGCTCACAAAACACTCACGCCAGACAAACGGGCGGAGAGGGGAAGTATGGAGGAGGTGGGTGGGTGGGTATAGGAGGGAGAGGGGGGGTTGACGGGCGAGACGTAGGTGGGTTACCGGGCACGACGAGCTGGAGTAGGGAGGGGAAAGAGGATTAGGAATGTTTGAGCGGATCAGTCAACTTGGCCGTCTGTTAGTGGGTGTCCTTAGTCCCCCCAGCCCAGCCCAGCACCCCTTGGATGAAAAAAGAGAGCAGGCTCAGACCTCTCCGGTTGATTTGGGACGACGCCGTGGAACCCACTTCAGGGCCGTCTGAGCACCCCTCCAGTCCCCGCACTGTCTGATCCGAACGACCCAGGGTTTCCTTCCCTGACTCCGCACCCACACCCCAACCCATGACACCGAGTCTATAAACGGTATTTATACGGTGCGTCGATCAGGTATGCCAGTCGGCGCATTTTCGGTCAACCATGCACCGAACCACCTCCGTCGCCAGTCGCCGGAAACAGACAAATCCCAAACGCAATTCGACAAAGGTGTCAATCAAGACATTTTTTCCCCCGAGAAGGGACAACATATCTCGGGGACCTCTGTGCCCGTCCGGCGACGGACAAGTACCACTACATCACGCGAAACTGTCAAAAAAGGGACGGCATCATTCATCTGCAGACTGAGACGCAACGATACTTTATTTCGCCCTCGTCAGTCCGACGAAGGAAGTATTCCAGGGTCACGCCGACGAATCACAAGACCCTTTGATCCAGATGCTTCAGAGACCCAGAGACCCTTGACCCAGTTGGAGACGGGTTGAGGTGGGGCATAGAGGGGCACAAAAACATGGTTCAGTCTGAATAACATTTTGTTTTGTAATTTTTTTTTTTTAAAGTGGCAAAGTAAGGGTTCGAGATGGATTTTTAACGGTCGCGATTTCGTCCATGAACCTCAGACCCTTCCTTGACCGAAAGAGGGCGCTTTATCAGAATGAGCTTGTTGAACCATGAAGGATTGTTTTTTAGTTTTTCATTCTCATACAGGTTAAACTGTTAGTGCAGTTTGGCAGATGTTTGCATGCATTATCCTTGGGTAGGAAAACATTGGACTGACTGTATGTATAATAATTATAGGCAATGGTTTATGGAATGCGTTCTGGTGCATGACAAAATTAATGGGCAAAGTGTGTCGGGCAAAATCGTTTGCACAATACTTGTGTTTGCGATGAATTTCGACCACGTTACCAACAGCATGGAGGTGCCCACAGCTGGGCCTTAATGGTTGACCCATAAAGTGACCAGTTTCTCTGAGGAACGGCAGCATTCAGAGAAAGGTCTTGAGGTGTGCAATGTGGATCCGAGGCCTACGAGTCAGATAGCGGTTCGCGACCTTTTTTTTCCCAAATCTTTATGGGTACCACCGAAAGAACGAGGATTGCAATCGACCGTCTGTCTGCGATGTTTCAACCGATCCGTCGATAATCAGCCCGTAAACTTCCCAAGAATGTGCATGTATTCGTATGGATGGTGTCTCGACACCATTGCTCTGCCAAGGCCCAATACAACATCGGATTAATGTCAAAAGTCTGTGTGTTAAACCATAAAACATTCCGTGAAGAAGACTGCGAAGGTTTTATCTCAAAAGTCAAATGGTAATCTGAGAAAGTAGACAAATGCAAAAACAAATGTCACGGTTTACGCACCGTTATGTAGTGTAAAATAAACTATTTGTTGATGTTTGAGTGAAGATTTATCGAAAGGTACATCATCCAAGACCGTTTCAACATGAGGATTCTATCATGATCATCTACAAACTGTAAATTAGAAGGAAATCTGTGGACATCGATGTTTCCCGATCTTCCCATTGTTGTATTGGGCCTTTAGTTCAATGCCTGCATTGAGCACGCGTTCAGCCAATATGGTGCCCCTGCCACCCCCCCCGACCCCTCCATTCATTTCGATAGTCGTACCCTCCACGGTAGTACCAAGGAGGTACAAATATCTCGTACCTCCTTGGTCGTACCAAGGAGGTACTACTTCCTTGGTCGTGCATCCGTCCGGTTTGTCCTCCCAATACCCCCACCTCCCCTTACCCCTGCACTCCCCGAACAACGGGTCGGCCTGCGAGGCGGTGCAGCAAGGACTGTTTGTTCAGCCAGCCAGACCCATCCTATCCGGGCATCCCTTGGGTAGGGCCCGAACACCCACATCCCCACCCTTCCCCTCAGCCGCTGAAGCGAGATGGGGGATCCGGTCATTGAGATCATGGAGGTATAGTGTTGAGATCTGCCGCGAGATAAAAAGAAGAAAAAAAGTGGAGGCGGATGAGTGGAATCGACCACCGGACGGTTCATTGTTGAATTGAAAAAGTTCACTTCGCCCTCGGTGTGGTGCGCCCGAGATCACGATCAAAAACCGTCCGCTGTACTGTACACACGCTGCGGTTTGCGCTCACCCATCCTGGCTTCGGGTGCGCCCTACCGTGACAGAACCCCCCCCCCCCCCCCCCGGTCTTCGGGCGACGAGGCCCCGGGGCCTCGGACCTTCAGAACTCGGCACAGACATCTTAATTGTTTCGCCTCCTGTACGGAACCATATTGTGGATCTCGTTTCAGGGTCTGCCGGAAAGCCCGAGCCCCGATGTTTATCCGGGTCTGATTGCGCCCATCGCAGGCGACAATTACTGTCAAAGGCGGGCCACCCCCTCCACTCCCACCTCCCCCCCCCCAGATCAGGGATCAACCTTTCTTTTGATATGACAAGGATGCAAAGAGTGTATACATGTCAGAGATATTGAAGGCTTGTTTCGATTTTCCAAGGGGGACTTTTTTTCACTCTCTCTCTCTCTGTCGCTCCCCTCGTCTCACTCCCCTCCCCCTCCTGCCGTCGGTGGGCGCGTTCTAGCCTGGCTCCCGTTGTCAGCCCTTTGTAAACATCGATCCATATCTCAAGAATCGAGCGGCGGTATTTACGATGACAGAAGTCTCGTGTCTCCGTCTGGTATAGTGGTATATGTGGCCGGGCTGGATGAGTGAATGAGTAAGGCCGCCTCGCCTTCTCGGGCTGCTATACAAGTCGAGATCCGGTGCTTTGTGGCGGCTGGCAGCCTGCATTTGGCTGGGCGAAACGAGCAGTAGTGCTGCTCTCTCCCCCTGCCTTGCCCTGCCCTGCCCTGCCCTTCCCTGCCCTTCCCTGCCCTTCCCTGCCATGCCCTGCCCTGCCATGCCATGCCCCGCTCTGCCCTGCCCGACTCTACCCTGTCCTGCCCTGCTATGCCATGCCCTGTCCTGTCCTGTCCTGCCCTGCCCTGCCCTGCCCTGCCCTGCCCTGCCCTGCCCTGCCCTATCCTGCCCTACCCTGCCCTGCTTTGCCCTGGCCTGGCCTGGCCTGTTCTGCCCTGCCCTGCCCTGCCCTGCCCTGCCCAGCCCTGCCCTGCCCTGCCCTGCCATACCCTGCCCTGTCCTGCCCTACTCCGCTCTGCCCTGTCCGATGCCATGCCCTGCCCTGCCCTGCCCTGCTCCGCTCTGCCCTGCCCTGCCATGCCCTACCATGTCCTGCCCTGTCCTGCCCTGTCCTGCCCTGCCCTGCCCTGCCATGCCCTGCCATGCCCTGCCCTGCCATGCCCTGTCATGCCCTGCCCTGCCCTGCCATGCCCTGTCATGCCCCGCCATGCCCTGTCATGCCCTGCCATGCCCTGCCCTGGCTGACCTCCTAGTTGGTGAGCCCTGGTAACTGGTCTCGCTCTTCTGATTGAACAACTTTAGACATCAGCACCTCTAATAATAATTGTAGCTTGCCTCATACCCAAGAAGAAGGAGTGGACTCAAACAGGGGAAATAGTTTCATAACCTTTGTGCAAATCAAGTGCATACCGAAATGCATGAGTATACACCTGTCGTTCTCCACCAATACCCATTACGCACCAGCCATTTGATACAGCAAGATAGCAAGACCAAGTTGGAGGATGGACAAGAAGAGCCGAGCAGCCACGACTGAAAGACCTCCATTTGGAAACGATCTCTGTGAGTTGCCCCCCTCGTGCACCACGCCGCCATTTCGCAGCCTCTCTTCATCCGTGGGCGTTTAGCGATCGCCTTCCCGGCCTTTTCAAAATGCTGTAATGAATCTTGTGAGGATTTAGGGAAGGACGGTCTCCTTCGCCCCCTCATACACTATACAGCATCCCGCAGCACATGGAAGTGTAACCGATATAAGTAGTGCATTAGGGCCGGAGGGCGTCGGACGGGGCAGGGCAGGAGGGATGTGTATAGGCTATGCCGGCACATTTGGGTCAACTACAAGTGTATCTGGGCGAGTACACGCACACTCTTGCCAGACCAAACAATTACAGACCTACTTTCATCCCTCTCCCTGCATCCCCTCAGAAACCACCCCTCCTCCCCCTCACACACACAACACACACACACACACTATAATATGTCAGCGGGTATCAGTGTTCAATAATGTACCGTGGTACAATGCCACGAACAACCTGTTCGAGGGAAGGGGAAAGACTACTTTTGAGGGAGAATATAAATAACCGGGGGGCGTCGATTTCGCACCCCCCCCCACACTCCCCCCCCCACCCCCACCCTCTCTCCCTCCCCATCCCCATCCACCTCCCTCCCTAAAACCAGATGGCCCAGTTTTAAGCCGGGCTCTGTGCAATACGCATTCAAGAGCGTTTGGTTTCAGTCGGGGGAAGCCAAAAAAAGAAGGTTTATCTCTGCATATACCTCTCCAAGTCCCAGGTCCCATCTTTCAATCAGGATTAGTGGAAACTGGAAGGGCCTTCCCCCCTCGTGAAGAACACTTCCCACCTGTACTAGAGCCTCCGCTTCACCGGCAGGGGGCTGCCCATATCCAGTGGCACGTATCATATCGCCTGCGCCAGGTAAATGTGTATTTACGCAAACAACGGCAGTTTTTATTTTAGAAATGAAATCTTGAGTCGCCTGCCCCCCAGTGGAGAGATCGGCCACGATTAGAGATTGCGTATTATTAGATTGGGCTTGCTCTGTGGTTTGGGCACGATGTAGTTCTTTTTCGTGGTCGTTTTCTCCCTTCTATTTATCTTTTTCTTTCTCTCTCTGCCTCTCCCTCTCTCTCCATCTCCCTCTCTCTCTCCTCTCTCCTCTCACTCTCCCCTCTCTCCCCTTCCTCCCCCTTATCTCGCTCTCTCTCTTCCTATCTCTCCACCTCTCTCTCTACCTCCCTTCTTTTCTCTCTTTCTACCTCTCGCTGTCTCTCGTTCTCTCTCCACCTCTCTCTCCCACTCTATCTGTCTGTCTCCCTCTCCCCCTCCTCTCTCTCTCTCTCTCTCTCTCTCTCTCTCTCTCTCTCTCTCTCTCTCTCTCTCTCTCTCTCTCTCTCTCTCTCCCTCCCTCTCTGTCAGTCGTGCAGTGGGGAACGACCAAAAGCGTCGACCCTAATGGATATCCCAGCCACCCCCCCTCCTCCTCTCCTCTCTGTAACAATGGCAGCCGAGGACCACGCGAGCCGGGTTGGCTGTAAATTGAGAGGGGGTCGACAAAGCGATGCCCCTCCCAACCCATTACCTGAGGAAAGGAAGCCGGGCCTATGCGCCCCTGACAGCCGCGCATTTTGTTAACTCAGACGCTGAGAGGCGGTCCCCACGGGATACGAACCGGCCTCCCCCTCGCTCCAACCCTCCCTAACGTTTCTAGCCCCCCACAAAATGTGGACGGAAGGACGAGGGGCTTGGAAGAGAGAGAGAGAGAGAGAGAGAGAGAGAGAGAGAGAGAGAGAGAGAGAGAGAGAGAGAGAGAGAGAGAGAGAGCATGGGTAGGCCTATAGAGGAAAAGAAAGCAACCTTCTCTTAAAAATCTCCGCCAGTGATTGCCTGTCAAAACTGACCCATGTTTCCTCTATGGCGTGGCAGCGTACGTCTGCCGGTAGACCTTATGCCCACCAAAAGAGCGCGCGAATGCCCACAACGTGTCTGTGCAATGGACGCACGAACTCTGCTGATGTGCAGTTGCCAGTAGACTACACAGCGCCGTATACGCAGAGCGGTGGCTTTTGATTGTGGGACGGCCTCAGATCTCGCAGAAATCTATATCAGAATCAGTTAGAATCCATTTGTTTAAAGCATGGAGGAAGGATACCTCCATGTTTATAGTATCGCTGTGATTTCGTTACTTTCGCCCTCTCATCGTAAACGACTCTTCTGTCCTTTTAGACCTTTTTTTTTAGACCGGTGTAGTCGATCGAATTCATGATCGAGACCGTGCGCCGAAACTCGGTGAAATCGGAAATAGTCTTTGCTCCAGACTCCCACTTGCTTTCATTTGGGGTTGATAAAAATTTGTCGGGAGAATACCGCAGAATGGCTGACTGAGTGACCCTTGTGTATAATGTGACCAATGATTGCTGACCAAGGCACAACTCGGTGCCAGATCTGTGATTCACGTCTGTACACGAATGTACCGTAACACATGCAGGGAGGGTTTGGAGTGTCCGACGTGTACGAAGCGCCCGTCGGTAGACTCAGCGATCAGTACTTTCGAATTCACATCGAGCCCTCCACCAGCGCGTTGGCCAAGGGCAGCGGAATAAGACGCCCATGGCTTGCCTGTGTTTTGTATTTCCTTTGCCCGAGCAGGCAATAGGGCGATAGGGCAGAGAATTATGCAGTGCTAACCATAGGTCGGGCGGGGCAAACTCTCACCGAATCGTTTATCTGATGGGACCTCCAACTTTCTTCGAAACAGGATGGAACAAAGCCGAGTATGAAAAGCACCAGTGGTGCGCAGTGGTTCAGGTGAAGGGTATATACGTAGGGTACACCGATAGTGCAGTATTCGCAGTCGTTTCCGCTTCTTGAACTCGGGCTTGACTTTGTGGCTCGACCTCCCTCGGGTGGCTGCACATTTAAGGCCCAATACAACATTGGTGAAGGTCCGAAAAGATTGCCATGGTTTGTGTGTTGAAACCATTAAAATATTCCAAATGAGAAATCCTGCCAAGGTTTTAGCTCAAATGGTAATCTGAGAAAGTAGAAACAGGCACAAAAACCGTCACGATTTTCGCACGTCCTGTTCTGTAGTGTAAGAAATAGTTTATTACTCGCGAGTAATAAACTGTTTGCCGATGTTTGAGTGAAGTACAGCATCCCAGACCGTAAGATTTCAACATGAGGATTCCATCATGACCATCCACAAACTGTGATAAATTAGAAGGAAATCTGTGGACATCAAAGGCGTGTGTTTTATTTAGGGTATAAGGCCTATATCAGTATAATTCTATGCTTCTTTCTCTCTTTCCCTCGTTGTTCTCGAACGTTAGAGGGCCTGAAGTTTCGATCCTAACACTAACAGGTCCTTTCTCAAAACAAAAGGCTTTGCCTTTGAGAAAGGTCCTGCTAGGATCGAAACGTCGGGCCCTGTAACTTTTGAGATTTATGTATTGCACGTCATTTTAGCCAGTGAGCAGTTTTTTTTGTATTTACTCTTTCTTTGTTCTTTTTAAACACTAAATGAGAGGATCCGGTTTTCCCGAACTGATCGGTCTTATGTCGTTTCTCCTGTCTACATCCACTCCCCGCAGTGATTGACGTGCATTTGCATCAGTCTTGTTCTCCCCTCAAATGACAGCTTTCGTTTCATTTGTACACATTGTATTCTGTTTGTCCTAATGGTCCTAATTAAATGGGAAGAGCCGTTAAACTGCCCAAGAGTGTATGGGGGGAGGGAAGCGGCGGGGAGTGAATTGAAATGACAAGGTCGGCCGGTTCGTCAGCAATGTCCCTTTAAGGAAGGGGCGTGGAATCACACGATAAAGGACTGAAACAACATACGAAGTATTTACAGAGCGAGGGGGCACACACACGCAATGATGGCTTGGAGTTGAGGGAGAGGTTGGGGAGAGGGGGGTGCTAAAGACAGACATAATAGTTAGCGGCGGGAGAGAAGGAGAGAGAGGGAGGAGAGAGACGCCGAGAGATAGAAAGAGACAGAGAGATACAGACGAAGAGAAACGAGATGGACATGCATGCAATGAAGAGATACAGAGACACAGGAGGGGGACAGACATAAAGGAGAGAGAGACAGAGAGACAGAGAGACAGAGAGATACAGTGAGAAACAGAGATACAGAGACACAGAGAGACGGAGAGATAGAGAAAGATATATACTATAGAGAGAAAGACATAGAGAGACATGGATAGTCAGGGAAAGACAGGGAGACAGAGAGAGACGAAGAGACAGTCAGAGAGAGGTAGAGAGAAACAGAGAGATAGAGAAAGACATAGAGACATAAACAGAGTCAGAGATATACAGAGGCAGACAGACACAGAGAGACAGGGAGAGATGCAGAGAGACAGAGGGACAGAGAGAATCAGAGAGATAGAGAAAGACAGAGAGACATAGACAAGAGTCAGAGATATACAGAGGCAGATAGAGTCAGAGATATACAGAGGCAGATAGAGTCAGAGATATACAGAAGCAGAGAGAGTCAGAGATATACAGAGGCAGAGAGAGTCAGATATATACAGAGGCAGAGAGACACGGGGAGACAGTGAGAGATGCAGAGAGACAGGGGGACAGAGAGAAACAGAGAGATAGGGAAAGACAGGGAGCATAGAGAGACAGAGAGAGAGAGTCGCAGAAAGCATGGAGGAATTACTCCATGGAGAAAGGCAGAGACAGAGAGACAGGGAGACAGAGAGACAGGGCGAGCGCCACACCATCTTGGACGTGTCACTGTCTACATAATTACACGCTCAAGGGTGGGGTGGATTGACAAGACAACGGGACGCGTTGCTATGGCCCTGAAATGGATTTGCTGTTTTTGTTTTGAGGGGGGGCCGAAGCTATTGACAGAAATGTTGAGAAGGAGGTCTCGACTGACAGCTTCGGCCTTGATTCGATTCAGTGGGGCTTCGGGGCTGTGTAGTCTGGATCGGTCGACTCGTCTCGGGTTGGTCGCGAGGGCCAGAGATGAGAGAGAGGGAGAGAGAGAGAGAGAGAGAGAGCATGAGGAAGATTGACGCAGTTAAACTGAGTCTATACATTTTGAACAAAGTCACAAACCTTGTCCAACTCTGGCTCAATTATCCATTGTAAAAATAATTGTCATAAATTTACAGGCCCGGGCGTTTCGAGCCCAGAAAAAAAATGGGACTTCTTTTCCGCCTCTGAGAGAAGGGTCCTGCTATATAGTTCTAGGATCGAAACCTCAGCCTCTGTGATTTTTTCTGAGATTTGCATTTTGGCCATTTGAGTCAGTGAGAAGTTTGCTACATGTTCCATTACTTTCATGGACAAGACATTTGGCCAAGATTTTCATCACAGCCGCCCAGCTTCGAAAAGAGTTCCCCCTTTTCCGAAATCAGGTCAAACGCGAACTAGTATTTTAACCAGTTGATACTTTGAATCCAAATGAGATGATTTTCTTCAAGTCTTCAGATTCCTTATGACGAGGGCCAAAAGCCAGAAAACTAGCACTTGCAGTCGGGGACCAGGCATTGAAGCGTTGCAAAAATCAATACATAATACTGTACACGTGTTCGTCCATCACACTCTGGATGGGCATAACCGGATGGGCTTAAAGGTCAGCCCAAAGTTGACACAATCTAATGCGCAGTTGTTGTTTTTTGCTAACTTTAAACCCACTAAAAACGGCTCCACTCAAGCCGATTTTGACGTAGCTTAAACTTATCCCCTCGACGGCGTACGGCTAAAAAGTCTTCGAGTGCCAAGAGGGAGAGAGAGAGAGTCCTGTTTGCTCAGCAGCTATCTGTTCTGATTGACAGGCTATGCCTGCATGGTGGTGAATTGCAAGCGGCAATGAGGGGCCAAAGTCGATTGCTTGCTTGCTCTCAGTCTCAATTTTTTTTTTTTTTTTTGAAAGCCGAGAATGGAATGCGGTCGTGGAGGTCGCTAGACTGTGTATTAGTTTGTAGTAAGTTGTCTTTTTAGTTGTGTGTTCTCGGTCAGAATAGTTCCGGAAGTACAGTAGGGTTTATCGGGGATCGGGACTGCAGCACATACACTGTAAAGACGGTGGGCTGAAAAAGTGGGGTCACGCCGTTGGAATTGCGACTGGTTCCATCAGAAATCTTGGGAATGTGCGATTGATTTTCACCAACACGATCCAACCGGATTGTGTGTGTGTGGGGGCAGTTTATTAACATACTGGGTCTACAAAATAATTTGAAGCGCGCATGAAGTAACGTGGCAGAGTGCTAGACAGCTCGATCCGGGAATGGGGCTAAGTGGTAGCGGTTGGTGGCCACTGATGAAGCATATGGACGATTTCAACGGCTCCGATCTCCCCCCCCCCCCCAAACCCCGCCCAGCCCGCCACCAACCCTCTCAATTTGGTGGTCTGCCATCTACAGCCGGGGGTGAGATAACAGCGGGCACTCGGACCGTCGGACGGACATGCCCCCCCTCCCACCCCCACCCCCGGCACTGAGGCCTTGTGTCCGCGTGATTGGTCATTTGGGCTCGCCTCAACGCCTGCCAAGGCAAGTTGGCCGGTATTTGGTGGTGTGGCCGCTGTTAATGTTAGGCTATACCTATGGCTATACCAAGGCGACCAACGTCCCAAAGTTTTTCTCTTTTCTTGTCGTCCAGCCTGCTTGTTTTATGCGGCGTTCTAATTCACCGACAGACCAAACCAGGTCCACTCCCCAGGGAGTGCCCATCACGACTGCTGCCGCGAAGAAAAAAAATCCGTCCACCGGCCGACCTCAACGACATATGTTTGTTATTACTTTGTCAATATAACTTTCACCCCCCCCCCCCCAAAAAAAAAAAAGGAATTTCGTTCCGTTCAGCCAAAACCGAGATATAGGCCGGGGAATGGCAAGCTGAAGATTTTTTTTTTGATTTTTTTTTTTGGGGGGGGGATTGTTGCCGGGCGAATTAAACCACGGAATGCACGCACTTTCCTTCTCTGATGTTTCTCTCGAGTTGACGTGGCGGAAGACGCGTGTTTACAGTACAAGGTCTCTTGTTTTGTCGTAGGGTGTAAGATTTCAAGCGGGGGGTGGGGGATGCCTTGAAATTGACTGGTGTAATTCATAAGGAAAAGACAAGGAGACCCCACTTCTCTTCATTGACAGTGTAACGGTATATGTCCGCATTCTGACCACCTAAGCTCCGAAGATACCGGGTAGCCTACCAGCGATACTCACAGAGATACACTCTTCACACAAAAAGTCCGGTCAAAACTAACCCCGTCATCAACATTTAGCCAGTCATAAAACACGGGAAACGTTCGCTTCTTGAAATTGTGAATAACAAAGAAAACATGAATGGTGGGCATGGACTGTTTTCTTGTGTGACTTCGGGGATCTATTTGGCAATTCTATTATTGCTCTGACGCTTCAAATGGCGCACCAATGGTCTGACTTGGGAGTGGCTGAAACAGCCGAGCCGTTGAGTGAGACAAATGGTGTCAACCTCAATTTGGAAGAAACGTCCTTCAAAATAATTTTGCGCACCCTCCTAGCAGCATATTAATCTCATAAATGCGTCCAACAAGTCTACTGTATAATTTTCAACTCGTCTGCCGAACTCCGAAACGAGTCTATATACCGCTTTAATCGTACACATTGCCGTCATCGCCTGATCTCGTCAACGTCGTCAGGGTGCTTTTAAAAAGATGCCGTGTAATAAATGGACCATTATTTTTTAAAGGACGCGTTGACAAAAAAACCAAAAAACAAATACAGAAGCTCATCTTAAGTGACACGTGTATACGGTGAAGTAACCATTTCGCGGTTACCCGATAATTGTTCACAGCGCAGCGGCAGGGGTGGTGTCGTAAAACTCTACGCCCGGACGGCGCTCGGTGAAGTCGACCTTGATCTCAATTTGGAGGCGAGTCGCCGATGTCAGAATTTGACAAACGGACAATCTGACAGTCGCCGTTAAACTCCAGCCTGCAGCGGTCTGTATTGTAAGGTCCGCATGGTGTATGTTCCAATGCTCGGAGGTCTGGAGCACCCGTCAAAATCCGCGCCTCCTGCCGTAAACGAGCAGTCACGCCCGTTCCCATTGCAGTCCCAAATCATTATTATCTATGGAGTGTTTGAAGCCTGTCTGCCTTTGAGAAAGGTCCTGCTAATACTAATAGTGCTATAAGACCGAAACGTCAGACCCTCTGCATTCTATACAAATTTGCATTTTCTTGTCTTTAAAGGGTCTCTGCAATAAATATCACAGTCAACCTCATTTTCGTCTGTCATCTATGGATCAAAGATCAAAGTGTACAAAGATATTGGCAAGCTTCTTTTTCTTAGTCAAGTCAGAAATTGGTAATCCCTTTTACCTTTCCAAATATCCTTATAAAAATGAGGGCGCTATTGTAAGGTCATGTCAGGAACCCACCGTTTATAAAATGAAAAAAGGAAGAAAAACTCTAACTTTTTATTTAAACTGAAAATTAATCCCTCTGGATTAGGTTTGATGAAAAACTCCTTCAATGAATTATTACGAAGCACGCATTTTGGCAGTGAATCAACAGGTTTAGGGATAGGCCTAGGTCTGACGGAAAAACTACAAATTTTCAGAAACTTTTGTAGACAACCAATTGGGTTTCTGTTGCATGATCACAAATTGTTCTCATGAATATTGAAATTCCTATTATAATACAAACTGAAAGCTTGCAAATACACTCCTAGAACGAGTATGAAAAAAAAACCACTTTGATTGTTAGCAGCATTGCAAAACAGCTCTGTAGCGTGGATTTAAGTGATAAAATGTATATTACATCGGCCCTTTAAAGCCCCTACACAACGTTGGTCGAGGTCAAAGAATGGCATCCATACATTGTCTGATCCAACATATGCATGAAATAGCACACCTGTGAAAATTTCACTTCGATCCGCCAACCGAGTCTCTAGAAAATCGTGAAAACCGCTTCATTTGTTTCGCAAAAATGCAGAATTCAACGCCGTACTGTTCCGGAAAATAGTTTAGATCTCGGTGAGACGTAAACGATTTCTTGTACTATTTTCTCCAAAAATACAGCATTTTTACAGCTAACTGCACGCAGTTATTGTGCTGTTGTTGAACGTCGCTTCTAACTTCGGTGCTAACGGCGAAGTTAGCAACAGAGTTGACATCGACGTGAAGGTAATCTTTCGTTACGACGGCCAACACGTTTGCTCCCACCCGACAGTGAAGCTAGCAGCTAGTGTGAACGTGACCACGTACTATCCTTGACCATTGAAGTCACGATTCTGTCTTTTGCAAGTATTAGCCTAATCTGGTGTTTGTCCGGTTGCATGAGGATGAGATGAAGTTATTTTTTGGCCTCGTTATAATTAATAAGGAAGCGTGCTGCTACTGGTAGAGCAAGATGCCCGTAAGTGATGAGTGAAGCCAGGTATCTTAGTGAACCGGCGAAGCATATGTCGATGAAGTAATATGATATGGACAGTACAGAGGAACTGCAAATGAAGTTGTGTTAATTGATAATGGAACATTTTCTTATTTTGTAGTGGACGGTGAAGCATAGGCCTATTAGTGGATAATGGAACAATTTGTATTTTGTTACAGATGACGAAGCTGTAGCCTAAAGGAATGATTGGTTGATAATGGAATAAAGTGTGATCAAAACTATAGATATTCTGCAGCTCAAATACAAGTCATTCAATACAATACATTCCACTGAGATCTTCCTTTTTTAATATTTGGGTGGTTTATTTTAGTTAGAGTCCAATTATTGAGATACAACGCACGAAAATGTTCAAAGTTTTACCTGGTGGAAATGGTCAAAGTATTTTTTTCTTGGGGGGGGGGTTAACGCCAGCAACGCAGCCCCACCCCTCTTGACAGACAACAGCGATCACGTGATTGAATTTCAAATTCCAAACCAATAGGCCCTGGCCTATCTGCGGCCTGAAGGCCTAGTATAGGATTTCTCCTTCGGTTCATTTCTTCCTCAACTTCATCTTGCTCGCCCGCTCCTGATGCGGGCCCGGCTTAAGCCGTGGCCCATCTATGTCCATCCCCTTATGCATGACGAGTAATGCTCGAACAAAACAAAAAACGAAAAAAAAAACCGGAGGGGCAGGCGAGGCAATCGAGTGTGTAACTACCATTGTGCGCGGGAATTGAGAGCAGCGCTCTGCAGCTAAAAAAAAGTGAGAGAAAGAGAGAACAAAAAAACCAACCCAGCGTCTGCGGAAACCTGACAAACGACATTGCCTACATCGACCCCCCCCCCTCCCCCTCCCCTACCCCCCACCTCTTCTTCTCTTCTCCGGAGAAACCCGACTAAGATCTGAGAAGAGTCGAAGAGAGTTCAAAAGTTGATGGGGGGCCTCAATGTTTGACGGGTCGTCCTGGTTGTTTTTTTTTCTTCTTTTTTCTTTTTTTTAGACCGGGGCATTTTCGTCATTGTTCTTGGGTGTTTTTCACTTTATATCCTAAGCCGCCGTTTGGGACCCCTGAGTGGCGTAGGAAGGAATGAAAGTAACCGTTTCATCTCACCTCTACCCGCCACCCCCTCCTCCCCTCCATACCCCCATCCGGAAGAAAACACCTCCCCGAGAAAATCCTTGACAAGTGGGCGCAAAATGCCTGTCATTAGATGCACTTTGTGTCGGCGGCCGCTTTGGACGGTGTCACCCCGGCCGGACGCGAAGAAAAGACAGACGAGTCTTGTAGTTGTAGAGCAGTGTGGCTGTGGGGGTTGGGTTTTTTTGTTTAGGGGTTGGGGTAGGGGAGGGGAGTGAAGCCAGCACATCGGAGCTGATGCTGAGTGTTTGATCAAGTCCCGACCTGGGCCCAGCCCGGTTGCCATGCTCACAGGTAGTTGGGGCATGGAGGAAGAGGGAGGGATAGGGGAGGGATGGGGGAGAGGGTCGGTGGGGATGGTTTCCTCAATAGACCGTGTAAGTTGGCCTCGAGAATGTACGTGTTACCGCGAGATTCCTGACTTCCGTGCTCCTCGGATAGGATGTAAAGCGTGGAGCGGCGAACGTTTTTGCTAAAATATTTTGTATCGCGCCGATTGAAGCAGTTTAAACTATTAGAATAGTCTTTTGGGAATAAAATATTAATATTAAGTACGTGATATTGCACGTTTTACAGACAAAAATAATTTAAATTAATTTTCGTTTTCACGTTTGAAACCGTAGAACCTATGCAACAAGAGGTGATAGTCGTGTTCCCAGACGACCGAACTTGTTACCTTAAACTTGTAAATGTATGTACATACGTGTACTGTATAACATCGCGCGTTACGTTGATCGTGTTTTGATTTGGTTAACATGTACGGTATCCGCATGTACAGTACAGTACAGTACAAGGCGCTTTTCTTGCCCGAATGCGAACCACACCAACTTCGGCGCGATACAAGTAGTAATGCTCACGTCGCGTACTACAGTCGGGCCGTATTCGCAATACTGTACTTACAACCGGAAGATGAAGGTCGGGTTATATTTATTTGTTTTCTCTGCCGTATTCTCATTTTTTTGTAGTTTTGTTTTGCTCATTCTTATATTTTAAATATACTTAATCCATAAACTTGGGGTTTTTTTGTTGGAAAGAGGCTTTCTTCATTATGTGATAATGCATTCAAAATTGGGCACGTGTTAATCTCCTATAGCAGGCGGCGCGGAGGTGCCCGGAAGTGCACGGTGACCTTTTTTCCACCACAATACTTTACACGGTCTATTTATACCGGTTCGGTGAAATCACAAACCTGGTCATACTCAGAGAGGACTCGGAACGACCCTTGCTTTGTATCGTGTACCCCTTGAAGGTACGTATAGAACCGTCCACCGCACTCAGCGCCTTGTTTCAAACGAGCTCCAACGGGAGAGCTCATTGATAGACCGTGTATAATATCAGGCATGCATCGGGTCGGCGTATTTTGAGGTTCCTGAGTTCCAGAGCGCACACCCACATGCACGCTCGCAAACTTGGCCAGAGTATAAATTACAGATTTAGTTGAGGTATAACTAAGAGAAGGCTGCAAGGCACACTCGACCAAGGGCCTTTTTTTCTGTACCCATCATTTCTCAACGACCACCCCCCCCCCCACAAACAATAAATAATACATTGTATGGTTGCGATAGCAAAGACACACGGGGCTCGCTAACTTTTTCTTTCGTTCTTTTTTTGTTGGGGGGCTCAAATTCCTCAATGGTCTACTACGCAGCGACACGAATACCGCAGCAAGGCATACTGCAGGGAAGAAGAGGCCGCCTTTCGGCTAAGTAAACGGGCTAAAGGGGATATTTTTAAAGGGCATTCTTTCCAGAGGGGGTGCAGGGGACGGGAGTGCAGGTAATGTCAGAGGGAAGAATTAGATAAGAAAAGAAAAGGCGCGGTTGAAAGACACACTTAGGACGGGCCGCGTTAAGAGGGAGGGAAAAGGGGGCGTTAAAAAAAATTAAGTGCCCGTGTAAAGGAGAAGAGTTAGCACCAATCTTCGGCCTGACTGGAGCGGAACAAAGGCGGGGGGATTGGATGGGATGAGGGAGGAGGGGAGGAGGGGAGGGGGAGGGAGACCCGATTGAGACCTAAATTATTCAACAACTTAATGGACCCGATACCCGCCTTTACACTCTGGCTTCCAGCCCGCCCTTTGTCCGACTAATGAAAGGTGTCTTTAACGAGCGCGGCTCCCGACAATTGAATTTGGGCAAGTGTGAAATCTATACACTATTGTTTGGCATTTAGGCCCGGGAGTTAAAGCATTTTCCCGAAAGGGGGTTGGGAGGTGAGGGGGAGGGTAAGAGGGGGAGGGGAGTATAGAGGGGAGGGAGAGCTTTCAACTACTCAATGTTTTTTTTTCTTTCTTGAAGTAACCAAACCCACCCCCACCCCTCCCATTCCATTCGACCATTAAAGCTGCACCCAAGACAACAATAAGGTAGCGAATTAAAGACTTCATGTATATTTGATTGGTCTGTCCCTGGAGAACAGAGCTCGTCTTCAGCTCTTCCGCACAAACTCAATGGGAGCCGCAATCGGATTCGTCCGCCCTGTCGGGCCCATCCTTCCATCATCAGCCCCCTCAATGTATGGCGGCGGTGGTGGCGGTGTCGGGTAAGAAGAAGAAAAGTATAGTGGGGAGAAAGAGAGCGAGGGTGGCTAACAGGAGAGTCGCGACCCATCTGGAGATAGCTAGAATTAATAGACTTAGGATCGATGGATCTTCTGAAAACACACCGACATTCAAAACCCATTTGGGCCATTGTGACCCTCTTAACGAAAGAAGGGGCGCAAAAAAAAACGGGGTTTATACCGTCAGCGGCCATTCGGCGAACACACAAAAAACACCCTTTCCCTTTCGCCAAGATTATACCTGCGCCGCTCCACCGCCACCCCCCCCCCCCCCCCCACCCACAATGCCCGTCTTCCGCCCCTGGTACCCCGGACTTGTTGATTGAGGGGTATATCCATTTAAGTAGTGGCTTTTCTTTAACAAAGCTTGTTGCACCTACATAAACAGCATACGTTTAAAGGGTTGGTCGAGGAGGAAAGAGAGAGAGAGAGAGAGAGAGAGAGAGAGAGATCAGGGAGGGGAAAGGGATAGGAAAGGGAGGGGAAAGGGAGGGGAAAGGGAGGGGAAAGGGAGGGGAAAGGGAGGAAAGGGGAGGTGGGGGGGGGACATGGTGCCGCCGGGGGTGTAGGGGGGGTTGTTGGGTATTTTTACAGCTTGTACGGTGGGTTAGAATGGTTCGCTGATTGGCTGCGTGGCGTGTAGCAACCACTGCACCCCCTGGTGTTAATTAACAGTCGTGTTTGCCAACCCCACCCTTGCAATTAGCAAATAATGATTTTGTTACGGCGGAGGTGTGGGCTGGGGGAATGGGTGGGTATAGGGAAGGGAAAGGTTGTTCCCAGATCGTGAATGCACTGAGGCGATTGTAAGACTGGGACCCGATTCCTCCGCGTTTTGGTTTTCTTTAAATTCGCCCCCTCCCCCTTCCACACACCCAAGGACTTGAGGGAAGGTGATAGAAATAAACCTCAGAAGAAACAGAGTTTTGAAGAAGAAAATATATATAGAATGACACTGCTAGCGCTACCCCATAGACTGCTTGACCCTCTCATCGCTTGTGCTGGACGCAAAGAAATGCCACGTGTCTCTCTCTCGACCCATGCCCCGTCTACCTCCTTACGATCCATTCGCTCCTCGCCAGAAACGCTAAACGCTTACCGATTGGAAAGCAGACGAGGGGAGAGTGGGGAGGCAGGAAAGAACATGAGAGAGAGAAAGGGGGAGGGAAAGAGATCGAGGCAGCCAGTTTGCAAAGTGTTCAGGGTCCGTAACGTAATTCCCCCCTCTCTCTCTCTCGCCCTCTATCCCCCCTCTCTCTCTCCCTCTATCTCGCCCTATCTCTATCTCTCTCTTCTCTCTTTATCTCTCTCTCTCTCTCTCTCTCTCTCTCTCTCTCTCTCTCTCTCTCTCTGTCTCTCTCTGTCTCTCTCTCTCTCTCTCTCTCTCTGTTTCTCTTTGTCTCTATCTCCCTCTTTCTCTACCTCTCTTTGTATCTCTCTCCCTCTCTCTCTCTCCCCCTCTCTCTCTTCTCCCTCTCTCTCCCCCTCTCTCTCTCTCTTCTCCCTCTCTCTCCCTCTTTCTCTCTCCGCTGGGAGGAATGAGCTCGGGAGAGAGCGAGAGATGTTAAAGGTGGGTAGGGGCATGGTAGGGGGAAGGGCAGCGAATCTCGTCGGATAGGTAACCGACCGTGTATCCCACTAACCTCACTTGCACCATGAGCTCCCCCTCTCCCTTCCTTCCCTCTGTTTCAGAGTCCCGGTGTTTCTTTACAAATTAACCCCGTCTTGTGCCGACCGCTTGTTTCCGCCTAACTGCCATCCCTCCTCCTTACACCCCGGTCTTTCCATCCAACCCCCACCCCTCCACCTCCCTCCCCCCCCCCCCCATTGCCTTGTTATTCGATCACTGTCAAATTAATTACACTCCCGATGGGTGCTGTCAATCACCCAGATTGAATCTGGGGGGTGACGATGGGGATAAGTAGGGGTGCTGGGTGGGGGGAGGGAGGGGGGAGGGAGGGGGGAGGGAGGGGAGCCGCGGGGATGTCAACTACGGGCCGGGACTGAGCCTGACTTCAGGGGGTCAGAATGGCCTGATTGACGTGCAATTTAACCCCCCACCCCCTGTCTAAAATGGTGCAGTCGTGGTAACACCTCCCCGCATAGTGCGACGGCTCCCACATTTCCCATTTCCCCAAAAAGCTTGAGGAGCACGCATGCACCCCAAAAGAGATTCATCCGTTAGTTCTGCCTTCATTTCTCCCAAACAGCGCGCGTATGTTTTGTTTTTTTAGTTACACCGCGGCCTAGGTTTTTTTCGCTGTAGCAGTGCAAATTCGCGCTTGAGAAGAGACTTCTGGTTAGTACTGCGTTACGAGATCAGCAAGTTGGGATTTCGTGTGAAGGGCGGGATTATGACTGGCTGTTGTCGATCATGGAGTTAGTTCGTCACAAAAATGAAAGATGTCTTGTTAAAATTGCAAAACTCGAGCTGCTGTTGAATGGTTAACCATGGAGCTATATGGTTCAACTGCACTGGCTGATCTTGTAACGCAGGGCTAGTCTCTTTTCAAGCGTATAATATTTCACTGTCACGGCGAGAAACCCTAGGCTGCGGTGTAAATTTAAAAAAAAACGCAGGTGGCACAGTCAAGCCGTGTGCGAATATAATTATTGGCTGCGGTAACACGCATCCCTATGGGAACTGGCTGCAGCCGCTTGCTGACGGCTTCCATAGACGCGTGTGTACTTTCAAGCCGTAACCAATGAATTCGGACACAGCTTGACTTCGTAGGAGTTGGCCAAAGCGTCGTTATGCCCATGACGTCAATCGAGGGCGCCCTCTTCCAGAGGTCGATTAAAAACGACGAGTGCATGGACATTTCCTCGGAGTGCACAGGTATAATGCACTAAACAAAAACACTAACGACGTGCACAACATCGGTAAGATCGAAAAACAGAAATGTTCACAGATTTACATGAAACTTATACAGTTTGAAGATGGTTAGTAGAAACCTCACACTAAAATATTTCTGCCTAAAATGTTGTATTTGGGGAGAAAGGAGTCTTACCGAGATCCAAACTATTTTTCGGAACAGTACGGTGTTAAATGCTGCATTTTCGTGAAACAAATGAAATGGTTTTCAGTTTCACGGTTGGCGGATTGAGTTGAAATTTTCACAGGTGTGCTATTTCATGCATGTGTTGGATCAGACAACGAGTATGGACGCTATTCTTTGACCTCGACCAATGATGAGTATGGGGCTTTAACTTAGTTCAAGACTTCAGGGTTTGCATGGTGGAAAGTGTTCGGTGACACCATGTACCGGTAATAGCCCTCTCTCCTCGATGAGCGTGGATCTGAGAGGTCCCCGTAACTCAACGCTTCCAAGTCTCCTGTCGCCAGGAGACTGAAATAGATGACTTTACATGCATGGTGTCACCGCCAACTGTCCACACTAATGACATCTTCAAAAAGAAATAGCGCATAAAAATCGCAAGGCCTCGAGGTTATGGTTCCATCGTTCTACCGCCAGAACTCCCGTTTTATAAAACAGTCAACAATGTTACCTTCACTACGAGACGGACGACACAGCCGACATTATGTAATGCGTACATTATATGCGTACGGACTATAATCAATTATTACGTTTGGAGGAATGGCGGACTATAATGCCGTCTTTCGGGATTTTATTCAATAGGATCGAATGCAACTCACTTTAAAGGCCCAGTACAACATTGGGAAGATCGGAAAACATCGATGTCCACATTATTTCCCTCTAATTTACACAGTTTAATTGTAGATGGTCATGATAGAATCCTCATGTTGAAATCTTACGGTCTGGGATGCTGTACTTTTCGGGAAATCTTCACTCAAATATCGACAAATAGTTTATTACTCGCAAGTCATAAACCTTTTTCTTACACCACTGAGGCTGGTGCGTAAACCTTGAGGTTTTTTTTTTGCATTTTTCTGATTGCCACAGTGAGCTAAAACCTTCGTAGTAGGGCCTATTGCTTTTTGGGAATGTTTTATGGTTTAACACAAACTGTGGTAATATTTTGACATTTACCAATGTTGTATAGGGCCTTTAATCTGTCGTTGGTATAAATGGGTTACCAGGCAGCCTTGTTCGTTCGATGATTGTTACCACCGTTGCGATCGTCGCAACGTTAAGAGCTATGATAATGTCATTCTTATAAACAACATTCCCTCTAATCTGCGTATCGCTTGTTGTAACGCACACAGTCAGTCTGCTGAAGAAGAAAAAACACGTCAGTATACAGTTACCAATAACAGGATCCTTTTCAGGTGAATAAAGATGAATCACAAACGGCCAGCGGGCTGGACGGTTCGATCCTAGCAGGACACTCCTCAGAGAGAATTGACCGGCTTTAATGGTAGACCCTCGAATTTTCCTGAATTGCATATTTCAGAGCACCTCGAATCTATTTGTACTGATTAATGAGCCTATTTCGGCACGGTCTTGCAGCACGGGGGTGGCGCTGGATGGCGATCTCTCCACGAATTAGCGAAGAGCCGTGGAGAGCAGGGGGCCCGGATTCAAAATGGCGGCGCCCTGTCTCACTTTCGCAACTTGAGCCTAAATTGCCGTACGGAACAGAGCCCAATTACATGGCACTACTTACCGTCAGAGTTTATACTCATCGGCGCACACAGAAGCAAAAGCTCCGCGCTTAACGTAAGCCCATTTCACGGCCAATATATCAAAGCAAAAAATGATACACTACGAAGTACGAGCATGCATGCATTATATCCCTGCCTAGAATGCAAAAGAAATCTGTTGCGTTGTCGTCTGCTAATTGTCGCGTTTTTAGTAGGTAAAGCAAACATCGTTAGGGGTCGGAAATTATACCTCGCCTAGATCTGTGTCGGTGACACTTTTTCGAGGGGTTTTATCGGAATTCGCGGTCGCCGTTGAAATTCAGGTCGTCGAAATCAACGAACGACCGCCATTTTGCTATTGCGTAGGCAAAATCCTCCCTTAAGCGCCAAGTCCTTATGCGCCAAATCCTTATGCCAAATCCTTATGCCAAATCCTTATGCCAAATCCTTATGCCAAATCCTTGTGCCAAATCCTTATGCCTAATCCTTATGCTTAATCCTTATGCCTAATCCTTATGCGCGAAATCCTTGATCCAGATCCAGAATCCATGAAATGAATTCTGCGCTTATAGTATACAGCGTCCCGTAAGCGCGGTACAGAAGTCTGCGTTATGGCGAGCCATACGATTGAGCCCGTGGCCAGTTGACGAAGAGTATCGAAGAATGCTCGCTATTTGAACGGGCCCCTTCGGGCTCCGAGCACCCGAATAAACACCCAGTGCGTGTATCCAGTCGCCCCTGTGTGGGTGTATTTGCCCGGCATGTTTGCATGCGGAGGGTATGATAACACGAACCGGTGTCTGGACGAACGAGGCTGCTGAATAGCCGACGCCAAGCTTCGGGTCGGAACGCTGTCACATCAACGTGCTTCAGTTCAACCATGCTTCAACAATTGACTGCTATGAAAAGCAAAATGCCATTGACGTACCCGTTTGTAACCGATGTGTACATTATATCAATGCTCCGATACCATGTGCAAGGACTATACGAGGTTGGGGGCTCTGAGAAGAGTTAATAAAACTCGACGTTTCGAACAGTGTGCTCTTGCCCGTCTTCAGCGTCCCGACGACGAGCGGAGAGCGTACTGATACTGGCATTCTTACTGGCTCTACTCTAACCCACCAGTTTGTCACAGAAGTCGATGAGATAACGCGTGTCATATCACCATAATACTTGCGAACTCACCTACTAGTCTATTATAGTGAAATTATACCATGGAGCTCCATGATCATACACAGAAACCAACTCACCTATTAGTCTATTATACCATGGAGCTCCATGATTATACACAGAAACCAACTCACTTACTAATCTATTATACCGTGGAGTTCCATGATTATCCACAGAAACCAACTCACCTACTAGTCTAATATACCATGGAGCTCAATGATTATACACATAAACCAACTCACCTACTAGTCTATTATACCATGGAGCTCCATGATTATACACAGAAACCAACTCACCTACTAGTCTATTATACCATGGAGCTCCATGATTATACACAGAAACCAACTCACCTACTAGTCTATTATACCATGGAGCTCCACGATTATACACAGAAACCAACTCACCGACTATACCATGGAGCTCCATATACCATGGAGCTCCATGATTATACAAAGAAACCAACTCACCTAATGGTCTATTATACCATGGAGCTCCATGACTATACACAGAAACCAACTCACCTACTAATCTATTATACCATGGAGCTCCACGATTATACACAGAAACCAACTCACCTACTAGTCTATTATACCATGGAACTCCATGATTATACACAGAAACCAACTCACCTACTAGTCTATTATACCATGGAGCTCCATGATTATACACAGAAACCAACTCACCTACTAGTCTATTATACCATGGAGCTCCATGACTATACACAGAAACCAACTCACCTACTAGTCTATTATACCATGGAGCTCCATGATTATACACAGAAACCAACTCACCTACTAGTCTATTATACCGTGGAGCTCCATGATTATACACATAAACCAACTCACCTATACTAGTTTATTATACCATGGAGCTCCATGATTAACCACAGAAACCGTCAAATTTCATTTAATCACTTTGATTCGGTGAAGCTGTCTTTATTGCATGGCTGAGACACCCCCGCTTAATAAAGAAGAAACTATGGACCCCTGGACCCCCGGTGTTTTCACTGATTAGCAGACAAAATAAAGACGCTCAAAGAAGAGAGACAGAAGGTTGGCAGCCTGATAGACAGGTCACTGTACGAGAAACAAACAAACCGAGCCAAGTAAACGACACCCAGCTGTGAATGAGTTGCGAACGCTCTGCCCGGCTCGCTTATCGCGTACTGACCCCGCCGTAAACACCGCCTCATCTCCCCTCATCTCCCCTCTACCCAGTCTCGGCGCGTCGGGCGAGAGACTCCCCACGGCGAGAAATATTGCCTGCAACACCCGGCAATCCCCCCCCCTATAATACACCCCTCTTCCCCCCATGAGGCCTGGCTCGTCCTCGCCCCGGTGGTCCTACATGTAACTACGATGATGTAACCAACCAACGATAATATTCGCCGTACACCGACTCGGCCCAGATAACGAAGCACGACCCTGCGATTAGAAGCGGTCTGTTAGCTCGGGGAATCTCGTTAACACTTCCGCTGTTGTCCGGTTTCATTAGTCGCTAATGATCCCGACCTTCCCTCCCCCCAATCCCCAATCCCCCACACACACACTCATCGGACGCGTATCGCCAATGCCTTCCTGATCCTGGACTCCGTCATAACTCAAAACACTCGTTAGCCGTGGAGCCGCCACCGGGGGAAGGTCGTCGACCCACCGGTCACGTGGCACGGCACCCGGGCGAATAATACTTGCCGAGTTACTCCACGGCGGCTGCGGAATCCAAAAAAAAAAAATCGCATCGGTGAGGGAATGGTTGGACTTTTTTTTGGTCGTCAGCCTGGTATAAAAGGTGGGGCGGGCGCGTTGTACGCATCGGTTGAGCCCCGGCCATGCGTTACACGTCGCGTCAAATTACAACTACACGGAGTGTACCTGTTGATCCATGCGTAATTTGACTTGACGGGTTGTGGGAGCTGTGAAGAATGGGCAAGCCCCACGCGCCCCTCGGGCCGTTGAGGAAACACGCCAAGTTCACTCGCACGTCGTGACGCCGCGAAGCCGGATTTGATGTGGCACCTGACCAACTTTCTGGCGGTCTGCGTGCGAGCTGTGGTATAGCGAGTAAAGCCAAACTGAATGGAAGGGAATGAAAAGAGACTCCGCTGTTACCGCCAAATCATGCTAATTGTCGACCCTGAAATTGTTAGTGCCTCAGACGAATTCTGGAATGAAATTGTCTGGACAGTGAGATTGAGAGAGATTTTTTTGGGGGCCTGGGGATCAAGTAATGGTCTGTTCTGTAAAAAAAAAAAAAACAGTGGCTGTTTGCATTCGCGCAGGCCTGTTTGGTGGGCATATTTTGTACCGATGAGCCTCATTCGCCTGTTCGTTTAGATCCAGCATTCATTCAATGCCACTGGTAATATTGATTATTGGCACAATGGACATTATTGGGCATCGACTGCATGCAGTCATTGTGACTCGTGAGCAATTTGAAGCCGTGGTCAAAGAATTCGGCCTTCAACACTCTTAGCATCCATTCTGCTCCGAGTTTTGCTGGCTTGGGTTGTAGCCTCGTCCATGGCGGTCTCTCCGGTACGGTACGGCTCCGGTCTCAGATCCGGGCCAAACGCGCGCAAACCACGGCACAACGGCATTATTATACCACGCAGGGTGCAAGCTGTACACGGCACGCAGACCGCACCCCTGCCGTACAACACATAATAGCCTGGGTGCGTACATGTGTACGAGCCTGTACGCAGCTGTCCTGGCCGCCCTCGAGTAGCAAGACCGCTTTGTCCGGTCTGTATTTCTGAGTTGTAGTGTGTTTCTTTGAATTTTCGTCCACTTTTGAACGCGAAAATGGGGGAGGAGGCTCAGCGATATGCTGTTATGCACCATACCAGTGTTTCTGAAGGCCTCGGTCATGGCTAAGTTGGGGGATATCATTTCATTTGTCCCCCTTACATTTTGGGATCAGAAGTATAACCATGGAAGAATTCCTCCATAGTATAACAGGGGAAAACAGATTGGGATAAAAACTGTATTGAACAAGACGTGCTTTCCTGCTCACGAAGACCCTTTGAAGTAGATGAAATACATACACCATAAATATGCGCCAACTGGCATAATTAGCATGGGAGGGATGGATCAGCCCCCTCTTGGCCCACCTAGTACCCCCACCCCGCTCACTCCACGAGTTCGGCCTCAGTCACTTCGTTCTTTCGCAATGGTCCCGGCCCCTACACTTTCTAAAACTGGTTCACCCCCTCTGCTTTCTCCTTGTCTCTCTTCCACTCTAATTGATCTAAAACACTCCCTCCGTCTACTCTTCCCCCCTCTCCCTCTCTCTCTCTCTCTCTCCCCTCTCTCCCCGCTCTTTCTCTCTCTCCCCTCTCTTTCTCTCTCCCCTCTCTCCTTCTCTCCCCCTCTCTCTCCCTCTACCCCTCCCCCTCCCTCCTTCCATCTCCCTTTCTCTCCCTCTCTCTCCCTCTCCCCCTCTCTCCTTCTCTCTCACTTTAGCCCTCCCCTCTCTCCTTCTCTCTTCCTTTCTCTCCCTCTCTCTCCCTCTCCCCCTTTCTCCTTCTCTCCCCCTCTCTCATTCTCTCTCCCTCTCTCTCCTTCATCTCTCTCTCTCCACGACCCTCTCCTCCTCTCTCTCCTCTCTCCCTTTCCTCCCTCTCTCTCCCTCTCCGGCCCCTCTCTCCTTCTCTCTCCTTCTCTCTCCTTCTACCCCTCCCTCTCTCTCTCCTTCTCTCTCCCCCTCTCTCATTCTCTCTCCCTCTCTCTCCTTCTCAATCTCTGCACGACCCTCTCCCCCTCTCTCCTTCTCTCTCCCTTTCTCTCCCTCTCCCTCCCTCTCGGCCCCTCTCTCTTTCTCTCTCCTTCTCTCATTTTCTCTCTCCTTCTACCCCTCCCCTCTCTCCTTCTCTCTCCCTTTCTCTCCCTCTCTCTCTCCCTCTCCCCTCTCTCCTTCTCTCTCCCTTTCTCTCCCTCTCTCTCCCTCTCCCCTCTCTCCTTCTCTCTCCCTCTCTCTTCCTCTCGCTCTCCTTCTACCCCTCTCCCCATCTCTCTCCTCTCTCCACGACCCCCCTCTCTCTCTCTCTCTTTCTTTGCAAAATCAAAGATCGCCACTCCATGTATCCATTGCCTGTCCGTTTTTGTCTTTGTTCTATATATAAATGCTGAACATGTTATCTTAGTCCTTTGTCGTCAATTTCCTCAACCTTTTAAAATAAGACATTGTTAACTTTATCATTTAGATACATTCCCCGTTGCCTTTTCCCGGTCCCCTTTTTCGTCGTTGGATAATTGTTGGATTTGTGTTTTTTTAATTGGAGACTTCGCCATTAGGGAACATTAACATATGTCTCTAATTGAAACAAAAGCTGTCAATCGCGGGAGGCGAGGAGGAGGGGGGCAACGAGATTGATCTAAAAACGTACGCCAGTCAGCGGGGAGTTGTGTTGACTGGACGGAGAATTAGCGTGCTCGCGCCTAACGAGCCGAGCGGCACAGGAGAACGGGACCTCTAAGCATCAATCTTAATCAGCCGCTAATTGCAAGAAGTCCGCTCTTCCACATCAGCGGTATTTAATTAGCCATCGATACGCCACTATGGAGACACAGCGGAGAAGGTCGGGTCGGACAAGAACAACATCGTTTCTCCCTCCCCGTTATATAAAACGGCAGTCCGTTATCTTGTCCGATTAAACATTGCCATCTCATGCGTGTCTTCCCTTCTGGCCGATCTATCGGGCTGCGCAGCGCTGTAGCCATCCCGCACGACGTTAATGGAGGGGGCCCGTCCCAGTGCACATATTCCTCAAAATGCTAGTCGCCTGCTCCCTGCTTTACATCGCATGCATGATGTTGCCCAGTCAAGAATGAGAGAGGGAGAGAGAAAGAAGGATGACTGGCAGGACCATTTGCACCGATGAGCATAAACCCCCAGGAGGAATACCTTGTAAAAAATGGCTTTAATTAGCGTGGCTTGTGTGTATGTAGGCAGCGAGCGGCTCACCAAGTTCGCCATGTGCGCATTGAATGCAGTTCCTTGCCAGCCCGATAGCCAATATTATAATGCACGAAACCAAAATAAAAATGACGTTTAGCGACAAACGTCCGGCAACGAAATTCTAAATGTCCAAAGTGTCGTTTTGCATTCCAGTAAACCAGTTTATTCTATTCGAAGAAGCGTTGCCGTTAACGTTTAAAATAGTTAAGTCACTAAACTTGACGACCATCGCATTGCTGAGTGTGTATTTGGCTCGTAGTATCAAATTCGAACGTAGGCAAGACAAACATTTATTCCGTTTGTTTTAAATTGTCCACTTAGTGTCGTTAAAAGGAGCCGCCAGTGGACGCCAGTTGAGTCGGGCATGATACAGGACCAGTGGATATTTTGGAAAATAAAAAACTAAGTAGGCCTGTAGCCTAAAAAAGAACATTAAAGTTTAACGTCTTCACGTCTTCATAACCATAAAAAAAAGACGCTCCCAGAAAAACCTAATTCAAACTCGCTCCTTTTCGATCAAGAATCACTTTCCTAGGCTGACATGTCTAGCGAACGTCCCTTATTATAACATAGTTCCATTTGCAACTAATAAACCTACCTCGGAAATTTCTCCTTTTTGAGTTAATTCCAAATAATCAGTTTCGTGAAAACCTTATGGGGTACCAAAAAAGTACCCCACAAGGAGCGGTCCCATTGTTCTGAGTACCCATGGACCCATTGTTCTGGTACCCCACAACCCACCTTATGTAAGCCCATACTTACACACACACAAACAAAACAATTAATGAGCCAAAAAGCTGCGTTGGCCGGGAGTTGAACCCGGGTAAATTGCTTGGAAGGCAACTATTCTAACCGCTATACCACCAACGCTCGCTGAATAGCATTGGCAATGTCATGGTATAATGGAATTGCTGACTATGCAGAGCCACTCTGAAATCTACCCTGGTAAGATCAACAAGTGTACAGCAAAGTTGGCTTGCGCGTACGTGATGCGGTAGCCATGGAAGCATAGAAATATTTCCAGAACTTTGTATGACTACACTAAAACAGAATCAAGAACACTATTTTCAAAAACGCACGAAATGAAAGTTAGCGGCATTTCAAAAGAAGAAAGTAATAGAAACATGGTCATGAATATTTACAAAATATAAACACGTCCCAGCAGATGAATTTTGAAGTACAGCAAGAAATATAATTTACTAAAGATTTTCTCCTTACCATAATTGTGCCCTAAAATGAAAAACAAAAACAAAAGAAACTTGCGTTGGCCGGGAGTTGAACCCGGGTCAATTGCTTGGAAGGCAACTATTCTAACCGCTATACCACCAACGCTCGCTGAATAGCATTGGCAACGTCTGAATTATAAGTAATGGTATAATCGAATTGCTGACGATGCAAAACCGCCATAAAATCTATACTAACACCACCGGCTGAATTAAGATAAAGTAGCCAGGAATGTGAATATTGGCTCAATCAGAAAATGAACGTTTATCATATATGGGAGTTTTCGTCAGTAAAACATCCATTTGAAAAAAAATCATGGGCAGAATTCAGCGAGCTGTTGATAAAACACTACTAAGACAAGGCCATAGGCCTAACGAAGTTAGAGCTATACAATTTTTGTTGAAAGTGAGATAATTAAAAACCAAAGGATAGTGAATAGACATAATTATGGGCTCAACCAGAGTATAAAAGTTTAATTCATATGGGAATTTTCTTCATAAAAAAAACATTCAAAAACCAGGAGCAAAAAGATGCGTTGGCCGGGAGTTGAACCCGGGTCAATTGCTTGGAAGGCAACTATTCTAACCGCTATACCACCAACGCTTCGTGTTAAATTCTACATGCAATACCCATACATTGAAATAAGGTTCTATCTCAAATTCAGTAATACTCAGATAGCTATAAATAAAAAAGGCAAAAATTAAGTTGGCAAGAATAATTGTTGCTAAAATTTAGAAAATAAAAAAAGGAATGTGATGAATATGGTCTCAATCAGAAAATGAATGTTTAATTCATATGGGAGATTTCGTTATCAAAAAACACCCGTTTGAACAAATTTGAGCAAAATACAGCAGCAAAATTCTATCTATAAATTCAATGATTGGCCTAGGCCTACTCAGTCATATAAGACAAAGACCAGAATTAAGTTGGCGGAATATAGGCCTATATTTGTGCAAATTAAGAGAATCGAAAGAAAAGGGTGTTGAATATGGGCTCAATCAGATTATGAAAGTTTGATTCATATGGGAGTTTTCATTAAAACATGAAAAATTCTGGAGCAAAAAAAATGCGTTGGCCGGGAGTTGAACCCGGGTCAATTGCTTGGAAGGCAACTATTCTAACCGCTATACCACCAACGCTCGCTGAATAGCATTGCCAATGTCTAAATTATAAGTCATGGTATAATCGAATTGCTGACGATGCAAAACCTCCATGAAATCTATACCAACACCACCGGCTGAATAAAGATAGAGTAGCCAGGAATGTGAATATTGGCTCAATCAGAAAATGAACGTTTAACATATGTGACCCGGCACAGCATAATGAGGAATAACCCACACTTTTGAGATTTTGAGATTTTCTAATGATGTGAAAGAGTATACCATTAGCTTTCAAATGATATCAAAATTATTTCCGTGTGAACTTTGTAAATAGTACAAGGAGACTTCGCTCGTTCATTTGGTACCCGACACAATATAGCAGCACCATTCTAACTCCACGGAAGCGGCCATTCCAAAAAGCAGGAACTTTATATTTTCATGAAAGCAGTACACAAACACTCCACCGAAATCCTCGGGGTTTTTTTTTCAACATTTACAGACGGATTTCGGAAAAATCCTTTGGACATGATATCCTCCAATACATTAATTTTTTTTTCATTTTTTTTTTACGAATTGAGATACCTTGACTTCAGGCGTTGTTTACTCGAAAAGTGTTTTGGTGAGATATTCCTCAAGTCGCTGTGCCGGGTCACATATTATGGGAGTTTTCGTCAGTAAAACATCCATTCAAAAAATTCATGAGCAGAATTCAACGGTAAAATGTTATGAATTCAGCGAGCTGTTGATAAAACACTTATAAAACAAGGCCATAGGCCTAATGAAGATAGAGATTTTTGTGGAAATTGAGATGATTAAAAACAAAAGGATAGTGAATTAGGTATATGGGCTCAACAACAGTATGAAAGTTTAATTCATATGGGAATTTTCTTCATAAAATGAAAAAAAAAACAGGAGCAAAAGGATGCGTTGGCCGGGAGTTGAACCCGGGTCAATTGCTTGGAAGGCAACTATTCTAACCGCTATACCACCAACGCTCGCTGAATAACATTGGCAATGGCTAAATTATCAGTCATGGTATAATCGAATTGCTGACGATGCAAAACCTCCATGAAATCTATACCAACACCACCGGCTGAATTAAGTAGCCAGGAATGTGAATATTGGCTCAATCAGAAAATGAACGTTTAACATATGTGACCCGGCAAAGCAAAATGAGGAATAACCCACACTTTTGAGATTTTGAGATTTTCTAATGATGTGAAAGAGTATACCATTAGCTTTCAAATGATATCAAAATTATTTCCGTGTGAACTTTGTAAATAGTACAAGGGGACTTCGCTCTTCATTTGGTACCCGACACAATATAGTAGCACCATTCTAACTCCACGGAAGCGGCCATTCAAAAAAGCAGGAACTTTACATTTTCATGAAAGCAGTACACAAACACTCCACCGAAATCCTCGTTTTTTCAACATTTAGAGATGGATTTCGGAAAAAATCCTTTGGACATAATATCCTCCAATACATTAACATTAACGCAAAAAGATGCGTTGGCCGGGAGTTGAACCCGGGTCAATTGCTTGGAAGGCAACTATTCTAACCGCTATACCACCAACGCTCGCTGAATTGCATTGGCAATGTCATGGTATAATCGAATTGCTGAATATGCAGGCCTCCCTGAAATTTACCCTGAGGAGATCAACGAGTGTACAGCGAAGTAGGGTTGCGCGTGCGTGCTGCCATAAATAGCCATGTAAACAAAGAAGAATTTTTGAAGTACAGCAAGAAAAACAAATTACTACAGATTTCTTCTCCCATAATTGTGTCATAGAAGTGGGGGAAAAAATGTAAAAAAAAAAATCATGCGTTGGCCGGGAGTTGAACCCGGGTCAATTGCTTGGAAGGCAACTATTCTAACCGCTATACCACCAACGCTCCACGAAACATGCAGGTAATATTACACGACTATTCACTGCGTGGGCAAACCCCATAGTGCTGACGAGGCGAAATAAAGCACTATGCATTACTGCCAAGACGTCCACACGTCCACAACGTGTATATAAACAAGGAGCTATCCTTTTTATAGCTCCACGATAATAACTAAGCCCGTGCATCCGCTGCTGTACTTAGTCGTACCCGTACAATTCTTTCTTTCTTTCTCTTTTTCACTCCGCGAAGTGGACGTCGTCATGAATTTAGAAATGATGCGAGGGCATAAATCAGTCATGAGACTGAAAGCCAATACTGAGCCAATCGGGGGTGTACCCTGTTGGAAAAACAACTTATCTAACGATGACGTGCGAGAATACGGTTAGCACGAACCTCGAATTAGAAGGTAAATCCAGAAAATAATTATATCCCCCCTCCCTCCCCCGCCACTGTCTGCGCATTGTATTTGAATTACGGCAGACGTATTTCGGTGTATTCAACGAGAAGGAATGGTCGTTCATTTTTAGCTATCTGAAATGTTAATCACCAACCCGCCTGTATATCGATGCACTTTGTCCCGTGGTTACGTCAATTTTAACAAGTTGGATTCGTCCAACTAGACTCGGTTCTGTGGCTGTGGGACGAAGAATCGATCAATTCGGATTCGTTGTCAGGTCTGATTGGGTGAGTGCCGGATCGTTCGGTCCACCGCCTGACCTCGACCGTGTGTGCACTGCAAGGACTCGGGCCGCGTGGGGGCAGGGAGGGGCTGGTAACTACATTCCCCTGTGATAGCGTTGATCGCTTCTCCCGTTCGCCACTGCCACTTTTGCCGGCAAAGCAGCAATATATCTATCCATTCGTATCCTTTTGTGCCGACTTTATTTCAAACATGGGTTTTATCGGTATTCGGTAACTGAGGTTAAGACTTTGAGATTTGAGCTACGTTTAGACCGTACCAACAAGGGCAAGTACAAAAGTCATTCCCCTCAAACAAGTAAAAGGAAAAACTGACTGGGAATATTTTGTTACAAAACATAATTGGCAAAGAAAACTTTGACCGGGACCGGGACTTCAACCCATCTGAGCTATCCAGCCCTTAGATGGTGGCCTTCCTTAACAGTCAACTATAGTCAGAAATCAGAAGCAATTCAACCATTAACTGCCATGTATCTCCAGTCCAGTCAAAGTTTCAATTTTTCAATTTGTTCAAAAGTTCCCAGTCAGTTTTGTTCTTTTGTTTGTTTGACTTTAATTCAAAAAGCTGTATCCACTTTGTGTGATTCCCGCGAGCTGCTGTAGCCACAGGTCGCGTGCATCTGAATGAAGGCGGGGGCGCGATCCTTGGAAATATACGGCAGTTAATGGTTGGATTGCTGTGCTTCTGGTTGGCGACCCCACCCCGGCAAAAACTAATTGACTATTAGGGAAGGCCAACATCTAAGGGCTGGATATCTCAGATGGAGGGAGCACTGGTACGTTAATCCAGAGATCTCGGGCTCAAGTACCCGTCAGTCCCGGGTAAACGTTTTCTTTGCCAATTTTTCAATTTTGACAAATGGCTGGTTTCACGTATCAGCGCTCTTACAATTCTTAGCTATCCATGGCAGCCATGCAGTATATAGCTGGTGGTCGTCCCAACATAGTCAAAATGTTCACTTCAAAAACCTGCACCCAATTAGTGTGATCCTCAAGCTGCCAGGTTTACATTGATTGGTTGTTTGCATTCGAGGGCGTGATCCCTTCAAATGTTTGGCAGTTAATCGTTAAATGTGTCTGACTGGCGCCCCGCCCTCGTTAAAGGTTAGCTTCTAAAGGTTTGCTCTTTCGGAAGTTCTTAAGTTCCTATAGCCAGTTTTTCTTTTATAGTTTACAGTGAACAGAAAGTGGGCTTCATGTCCGCGTGATGTCTATCGTACGGACCCGTAACTCCCCGATGTTCCCTCAACTTATTCATACCTTCCAATGATCGTGTGAAGGGCATAAGGGCAAAAGAAGGTCTCTAAGGTCATTTGTTTTAATTACTCATTATTTTCCATTTTGTACGCGTTTCAATCCCCTATAACAGATTGGCTTATCGACCGATAAAATTACAAGTTACATTTTGTCCAAGGTCGGGTAACTAAAACGTTCTGATAGATACTGTCCAAACTCTCGTGGGAGCATGTGGACTGTCTTTCCGATAGTCTCGGGTCTCATGAACTACACGTTTTGATGAAAAAAAAGAGGGAGTTGGATGTACCCAGCAAGGAATTTCCACTTCTGTCCCGTTCGTCCACTCGTTGTCGACCCCTTTCTTGTAGAAACGTAACAACTGTATGCACTCCGGGCGAACGGTGCAGATCGACGTTGCATTGGGAAAGTGCTAATAACTCAGAGCTGCAGTGCAGTGCTCGGGCAACTATTTTATTCCACAATTTATGGAGCGCGAAATGGACCGAAATGGGACAGCCAGTATCCAACACACTCACCTGCTTGTATGCATGCATCTCCAATCTTTGATGCGAAATGTGTCGGGGGGGGTAGTCACATGACCAGCGGAGAGCCCTTTCATTGGCTGTCACTGATGGATATGTTGACAGCAATTTTTTAGGAACCCGTCGGCAGAATTCACGACATTGAGGGGTTTATTTTGGGGCGAACGAGGAGGCGTATAGGCCTAGTATGCAGTGTTTGGGATATTGGTCTCAAGGAAGAAACGAATACACGTTGTAGAATGCCATGTCCTGCATGGCAATTGACGTGAATTGCGCTAAGCATATTGCTACTGATGTTTTCCCCCTACTAAGCCGATGGTTCATCCATACCACACAATACATACACCATCCATCCATCCATCCATCCATCCATCTATCTATCCACACACTTGAGCTGACTGCATATTCCCCTTTGATTTGCAAAAAGAATTCAAGCAACACTGGAAAGTTCAATCCAAATTAATTTCACTTCACTCAAAAGCAGTTTGCAGCCCCTGATGTTTTAAAATCACGCCATGCCATATCTCCACGGTGTTATCCAGAAACATACACCATATCAATCAATCACCATATATCCTGTTATCAATTCTGTCATAATGTGAGCAATCGAAAATATGAAATGGAACGAGTTTATTTTCACACGGGAAGCGGAGCATTCCCTCAGCACGGGTTACTATAACGGGCGAACACGGTGATCGAAGTCGTGTATTTATACATTCCCCGGATATGTTATCCATCCCCAACGATTTGTGCAACTTGACCGGGCAGGATTCACTCTGGGCAATTCCCCCTCCCCTCTCCCCCCCTAAAAAAAGCGATAATGCGCTTGTAAAGAACGCACCCTAACCTTATTGAGATAAGCAGCGCGCGTCCCATCCTGTCCCGTCCCCCACTCTCCCTCGTAGTCCCTCGATTTGCACCGCAGGTAATAATGAAAACACTGCAGTCGTGTGCTCGGACTGCAGGAAAACAGGCCTGACAGCTCCAGCGTGTACAGAGCTGAGACGGACGAGGGACGGGAGGGAGGCCAGTGGGTAAGAGTGGAAGGGAGGGGAGGGGAAATTATTACACGGGCTGACTCCAGTCCCTTGCAGGTAAAAGGGGAAAAATTAGCGACAAATCTGAAACTAAAACAACAACCTAAATGGACGTCTGTCTTCATTAACGCCCGTGCTTGAGGGAGCTATAAGCTGGCTGCGTGCGTATTCAGGTCCGCCGGGCAGTCGGGCCGAAGACCCTGAGGCAGATTGCCTCCGTACCTCCCCCTCTCCTCCTCCTCCCCCTTCTCCTCCTCCTCCTCCTCCTTCTACTCCTCCTCCTCCTCGTCGCCGTCCTTCCCTCCCTCACTCCCCCCGTCGACTCGGGCCAAGATGAGCAGGTGGACAGCCCGGAATTGCATTGCCTCCTCCCAAGACAAACACGAATTACGCTAAGCATCGCCCGCTATCATCATCATCGCCGTCATCATGTTCGTCGTCAGGCCTGTCAACACACGCATAACTGTCACGGCCGTGTGACAGGAGAGAACGGAGAGGGGAGGGAGAAAGAGAAGGGAGGGAGAGACAGAGAGAGGGGATGCGGGGAGGGAGACAGGGATAGAGAGAAGGGAGTGAGAGCGAAGGGAGAGAGGGAGAGGAAACAGATAGACAGACAGACGGTGAAAGAGTGGGACGAGAGAGAGGGAATAGATGGGGGCAGAGAGAGGGGAGGGAGATAGAACGATAGCGAAAGAGGGGAGGCGGAAAGAGAGAAGTGGAAAGAGAGGAGGCAGAGAGGGGACAAAGAGACAGAGAGAGAGAGGGAGAAAGAAGGAGAGAGAAAGAGAGAGCAAGTGAGAGACAAGAGGGAGAGAGAGAGAGGAGTGAGAGAGCGAGAGAGGGAAGAGAGATGAAAGTAAGAGAGACCGGAGTGAGAGTGTCGTGGGTCTCCCAACAGCAATAGACAGACTCGGCAGTGTTAATAACATCGCAGGCACCCGTCTGCCTATTATAGGGAGATTGAGAAGGGAAGATGTTCTCGGGAAAAATATCCCCCTGGTCAAAGGCTGGCCAAACAACACAAATGACATGATTCGAACCGGCTGACATTCTTTACACGAGCGTGCAACGTCCCCGACGGGGTTGAGTTCGTTGTTTTATCTTTTATTTGATTTTGGGTGGTTGGGTTTGGGTTTTTCGGGGGATTTTTTTTTGGAGGCGGCAGGCCTAACTCCTTCTAGCGCCATTTTGGAAATGACATAATTGGTGTGTCGCAGACACTTCTCTATTTATGGAGTGGAATCAAAATCCATGCACACTCACGGTTTTACGGTGGAGTAAGATAACGTTTATTACTTGCGAGTAATAAACTATTTGTCGGATGCTTGAGTGAAGATTTCTCCCAAAGTACAACATCACAGACCGTAAGATTTCAACATGAGGATTCCATCATGACCATCTATACAAACTGTGTGAATAAGAAGGAAATCTGTGGACATGGATGTTTTCCGATCTTCCCAATGTTGTACTGGGCCTTTAACTAAAGTGCTTTTACAAGCTTGCTACTGACTGCTGCGTCCTCAATTCTCCTATTCTTCCAGTCCGCCAACAATCAATCCTGACCATTGTAGCAGCACTCACCCCCATAGACTAATCCCCCGATTCCCATCAGAAACCCTAGGCCCCTACAGTACACATAATGTATACGAAATACAAAGCAGTTCAGCCCAACGTGAACAGTGAACGTTTTATCCGAAAACGGTGGGAGTTTATTAATATAATTTGGGCCAACGGAATCCAACAGTTGACCGACCAATAGAGTTACCAGTCGACCGTTTGACCGACGTCGAAACATAGATTCTTAGATTCATAGATTCTTCCAGTGTGCACGGATTTTATCGTTTAGGATGGCAGATTCATTTTCTTGTTTGCAACGAGTGCATCTAAACAAAACAAAATAACACTTCGATAATTGCTACGATGGATAGACTGGATGAACCGAAATCGTTGTTCCCAGAAGGCCCTTCAATACCGCTATGAAGGTAGCCGTTCCCAACAGAAAAGAACTGATACATGTACTACACCGTTTATATAGAACCTATGGTCTGTATATGTAAGAGGATTACTTGCAAAG
>CATLJK010000222.1:0-11439 GCA_949987565.1 Luidia sarsii
CAGTCTGACACCCTCCCCTCCCCATCCCCTCTTCCCACAGTCTGACACCCTCCCCTCCCCATCCCCTCTTCCCCACAGTCTGACACCCTCCCCTCCCCATCCCCTCTTCCCCACAGTCTGACACCCTCCCCTCCCCATCCCCTCTTCCCCACAGTCTGACACCCTCCCCTCCCCATCCCCTCTTCCCCCAGTCTGACACCCTCCCCTCCCCATCCCCTCTTCCCACAGTCCTGACACCCTCACCGCTCCCCATCCCCTCTTCCCCTCAGTCTGACACCCTCCCCTCCCCATCCCCTCTTCCCCACAGTCTGACACCCTCCCCTCCCCATCCCCTCTTCCCCACAGTCTGACACCCTCCCCTCCCCATCCCCTCTTCCCCACAGTCTGACACCCTCCCCTCCCCATCCTCTCTTCCCCACAGTCTGACACCCTCCCCTCCCCATCCCCTCTTCCCCACAGTCTGACACCCTCCCCTCCCCATCCCCTCTTCCCCACAGTCTGACACCCTCCCCTCCCCATCCCCTCTTCCCCTCAGTCTGACACCCTCCCCCTCCCCATCCCCTCTTCCCCACAGTCTGACACCTCCCCTCCCCATCCCCTCTTCCCCTCAGTCTGACACCCCTCCCCTCCCCATCCCCTCTTCCCCACAGTCTGACACCCTCCCCTCCCCATCCCTCTTCCCCACAGTCTGACACCCTCCCCTCCCCATCCCCTCTTCCCCACAGTCTGACACCCTCCCCTCCCCATCCTCTCTTCCCCACAGTCTGACACCCTCCCCTCCCCATCCCCTCTTCCCACAGTCTGACACCCTCCCCTCCCCATCCCCTCTTCCCCACAGTCTGACACCCTCCCCTCCCCATCCCCTCTTCCCCACAGTCTGACACCCTCCCCTCCCCATCCCCTCTTCCCCACAGTCTGACACCCTCCCCTCCCCATCCCCTCTTCCCACAGTCTGACACCCTCCCCTCCCCATCCTCTCTTCCCCACAGTCTGACACCCTCCTCCCCTCCCCATCCCCTCTTCTCCCCACAGTCTGACACCCTCCCCTCCCCATCCCCTCTTCCCACAGTCTGACACCCTCCCCTCCCCATCCTCTCTTCCCCACAGTCTGACACCCTCCCCTCCCCATCCCCTCTTCCCCTCAGTCTGACACCCTCCCCTCCCCATCCCCTCTTCCCCACAGTCTGACACCCTCCCCTCCCCATCCCCTCTTCCCCTCAGTCTGACACCCTCCCCTCCCCATCCCCTCTTCCCACAGTCTGACACCCTCCCCTCCCCATCCTCTCTTCCCCACAGTCTGACACCCTCCCCTCCCCATCCCCTCTTCCCACAGTCTGACACCCTCCCCTCCCCATCCTCTCTTCCCCTCAGTCTGACACCTCCCCTCCCATCCCCTCTTCCCCACAGTCTGACACCCTCCCCTCCCCATCCCCTCTTCCCCACAGTCTGACACCCTCCCCTCCCATCCCCTCTTCCCCTCAGTCTGACACCCTCCCCTCCCCATCCTCTCTTCCCCACAGTCTGACACCCTCCCCTCCCCATCCCCTCTTCCCCACAGTCTGACACCCACCCCTCCCTCACACACACACACACCCACACACACCGGTACATGTACATGTACAGTACATGTACAGTATGAATGCATGTAGACCACAGACACATAAAATCACATACATGTACATGTACATTGTAGGCCTACACGGTACTGTGCACCACAGATGTAGTACACAGTACTTGTATGGGCGCCCCAACCACCATTTGTCAGCATTTTTACTGTACATTGTACATGTATAAACCCCATCCCCTCTTCCCCACAGTCTGACACCCTCCCCTCCCTCACACACACACACCCCACACACACCGGTACATGTACATGTACAGTATGAATGCATGTAGACCACAGACACATAAAATCGCATACATGTACATGTACATGTAGGCCTACACGGTACTGTGCACCACAGATGTACAGTAGTACTACTCAGTACTTGTATGGGCGCCCCAACCACCATTTGTTAGCATTTCATTTCCGCCTGCCAGCCGATTGCTCCAGACGTGACAAATTGAAGGATTTCCCCACACTGAGGCAAAGAGACAGAGCCTAGGCAAGCCCAGGAGAGGGCAGAGTGGGAGGGGGGAGGGGAGGGGGGTTATTGGAGGTACATGTACATGTACATGGTGTATGGGAGATACAGACTTGTCGAGGGAGTGGCTTGACAGTCATTAGTAGAGGGAGAGCAGCCGGCTGGCCCACCCCAAGCAGAACGCTCATGCAAGACGCTGTACCCGTGTGGCGTACCATATTCCATTCGTCATCATGCCGTTTCCGGCTTTCCCCGTCAGATGTACAAATGCCCCCAAATGCCCCGGCTCATCTGTGAGGAAGCAATCGGCATTGGATAATGTGTCAAGTGCAGGGAAATCTTCCATTACCTCTGATTAAGTTGTTTGCTGGAGGAGAGGCGGGAGTGAGAGGGGGACAGAGTCACGGAGGGAATTGGAGAGAGAGAAAGAGACTGAGAGAGAGACTGAGAGAGAGAGAGAGAGAGAGAGAGAAAGACAAAGAGAGACTAAGAGAGAGACTGAGAGAGAGAGAGAAAGACAAAGAGAGACTAAGAGAGAGACTGAGAGAGACTGAGAGAGAGAGCGGGGGAGAGACAGATAGACAGAGAAAAATTAAGAATAAGAGAGACAGAGACAGAGAGATTAGGGGACAGATATTGAGAGAGAGAGAGGGGAGGGAGAGAGAAAGAGAGTTAGAGACAGAGAGGGATTGAGAGATTAAGAGAGAGAGTGAGAGAGAGGGGAAGGATGAGAGAGAAAGAGAGGGGGAGGAAGAGGGAGGACGAGAGAGGGGTAGGGGAAGAGAGGAAGAGAGAGGAGAGAGGAGAGGGAGGGGAAGAGAGAGGGGCAGTAGGGAGAGAGGTGGAGGGAGAGAGAGAGGGAGGGAGAGAGAGGATGATAGTGAGAGAGAGGGAGAGAGAGGATGATAGTGAGAGAGAGGGAGAGAGAGGAATGGGTAGAGAGTGAGAGAGAGGACGATAGTGAGAGAGAGGGTGAGAGAGAGACAGGAATAGGTAGAGGGAGTGAGAGAGGAAGATAGTGAGAGAGAGGGAGAGAGAGAAATATGTAGAGAGTGAGAGAGGAGAGACAGTTAGTAATAGAGGGAGGGGGAGAGAGAGAGAGGAAGAGAGATTGCAGCCGGGAAGGCGGTGTCCCATGAATGAAGTCGTGTTGTGGATCCTTTGGGGCTGACCAGGAAGCCCTGGGTTGACAGCTGTCAGGGCAAGAGCAGTGGCGCAACCCTCTCCCCACTCCACCCCTCCTGCCTCCTCCTGCCATTAGTTCAATTCCAGTGGACAGGACACCTTTATTAATGAGTGGTCTGTTTACGCAACATGGTCGTTTGGTGACCTTTGAAAAGGAAGCACTTTTGACTCATAGTGCTAAGGCCGTTTAGCGTCCCCCTCCTCCCCCCCCCCCCCCGCCTTTTTTTTGGGTGCACTTCTGAAAATTTCAGCCCTGTTCCATGTGCTAATCTGTTTCCATAATTTGAGGGACGTGTAACTGAGGTCTTCTTGGGCCCATGAATAATACTTTATCCACACTATCCTGTCCTGCATGGCAGATACCAGTTCATTAATTTCATTCAACCTTGTGTCTCTCTTTAGCACATACTGTACATTAGGTGACTCCTTGCCCATGTACTGTACATACAGGTACATTGTACTGTACATGTACATGTAGGTGACTGCACCTACCACACTTTCGGTGGTTGCCTTCAGATGGTTGCATTCAGATGCTTGCCTTCGAATGCTTGCCTTCGGATGCTTGCCTTTAGGTGCTTGCCTTCAGGTGCTTGCCTTCAGATGCTTGCCTTTGAATGCTTGCCTTCGGATGCTTGCCTTCGGGTGCTTGCCTTCGGGTGCTTGCCTTCGGTTGCTTGCCTTCAGATGCTTGCCTTCGAATGTTTCCCTTCGGATGCTTGCCTTTGGGTGCTTGCCTTCGGATGCTTGCCTTCGCATGCTTGCCTTTGAATGCTTGCCTTTGGATGCTTGCCTTTGGGTGCTTGCCTTCGGATGCTTGCCTTCGGATGCTTGCCTTTGGGTGCTTGCATTCGGATGCTTGCCTTTGAATGCTTGCCTTCGGATGCTTGCCTTTGGGTGCTTGCCTTTGGGTGCTTGCCTTCGGGTGCTTGCCTTCAGATGCTTGCCTTTGGGTGCTTGCCTTCAGGTGCTTGATGCTTCAGATGGTTGCCTTCAGATGGTTGCATTCAGATGGTTGCCTTCAGATGGTTGCCTTCAGATGGTTGCCTTCAGATGGTTGCCTTCAGATGGTTGCCTTCAGATGGTTGCCTTCAGATGGTTGCCTTCAGATGCTTGCCTTCAGATGGTTGCCTTCAGATGGTTGCCTTCAGATGCTTGCCTTCAGATGGTTGACTTCAGATGGTTGCTTTCAGATGGTTGCCTTCAGATGGTTCCCTCTAGTATTTCCTTGAGATGAGATGGGTGCCAAAGAATAAGTGAGGCATGCAGGTGTTTCAGGATGCCTCAGACAATGGCCAGCAAGCCTCACCGAGGCAAATCTTACTTTAAAACAAAACCTTAAGAAGCTTTCCTTACAAGCCAGTGTTCTGAATGTGCTCTCGGTTGACAAAGCCAAAGCCCTGGCCAAAGTCACATTTTCAATGATAGGTAGATGTACTGACACATTAGGGCTAAGTGCCCCTCCCACATGTACCCAGTAGTTCAATGGCTGTGACTTCAAATCACACACAAGTCCATTGGAAGCCACTGAATGTGGCAGCTGCAAGTGATTACCATAGACTTGTGTGTCACCTGCAGTCACAGCCAATGAAATCTGACAGGGATGATGTATGGCTTAATTCTGATTCACTCAAATGCCCTGCACATGTACAGTATACTTGCCTTGTACATGTACAAGCACACATGTACATGTACATGTAAAAGCACACATGCACATGTACATGTACAAGCACACATGCACATGTACATGTACATGTACATGTACAAGCACACATGCACATGTACATGTACATGTACATGTACATGTACAGGTCTGCAGTTCATGTACAAAATGTACATGTATAGTACATACATGTATAGGGTACAACATGTACATGCAAATGTACATTTGTACATGTACAATAATGTACGTACATGTACGGTACGGTGCAATGTACACAGTGTAATGTACAGTGTAGAATGTACATACAGTGACATACATGTATACTACATGTACAGTATGCATATTGTGCAAGTGCATGTGCAATTGTGCCTGTTCATGTATACCTGTACGGTACACATATGTACATGTACATACAATGTACATGTACATGAATGTACACGTACAACGTACGTGTATGTACATGTATGTACACGTACGTGTACACATGTATTCACATGATGAATGTGCATATACCGTACACGTATACACACACATTGGCATTAGCTGCCCGCATCATATCAGATGACCTTTCATGTTCATGTACATGTGCAATATCACTCCCTCAATCCCTGCACTCTCTATTGATGCCAGATGGCACGCTTTCTGAATCAGCCGATATTTTGGAAGACCTTGGAAGAGTAATCCCAAAGATGGGCCTCTGATATTATATTGCCGGGCAATGTCCCCGGATATTGGCTCTGCCCCTGCAATGCGAGCATTTGGACAGTTGAATCAATGACTGACGCGGAGAAAAAAAAAAAAAAAAAAAAAAATGGCCTGGTGATCCCATGGAAATATCTGTGCGTCCTTTCTAATGGATTCATCGCTGGGATTTCACGGTTGTCTGCGGCTTGGAAGCTTTCCTGTCCCAGTGGTCGTCGGACAGTTGCCGGGAAGATTTGGAAGACAATTTGGAGGTATTTTTGGCGGGACTGTCTTGGCCACTGGCCAAGCGGAGGGGGATTTGACAATCATCCGCAAGTTTCCTGCGTTGGGCTTAAGATGGCTCCTAGCCTGGGTATCTTCAGACTGGGCCTCCTCTCTCCCCCCACCCCCTCCTCTCCCCTCCTCTCTAGACGGCCTACCCTTCCCTCCATCCCTGACCTTAGCCCGGCTTGGCTCGGCTCAGCCAAACCTTACCCAAACAACTCCTCCCCCCTGCCTTCCCTTCGATCCTCCCCGCCTCTCTGAAAAAGTCTTCCAGAAACCTGCTAGTGCAGCAAGCATCTGGTTAGTGATCATGCCACCTCCCGGGAATGCCCCCCCCCCCTCCTAGTCTGGGAGAACTACCCCTCTCGTCATTGTGGCTCCCCAGCGATGCCATTCAGGCTCCTCTGCCTAATCCCCTTCCCTCTTCCCCCTTTTCCTAAATCCAGCCCCCTTTCTCCCCATAGGCCTACCCCTTTCTCTTCAGACCCCTCTCTGCTATCTCCCCCTCTCTACCCTCTCCCTTTCTCTCTCTTTCTCGCTCTTTCTCTCTCTTATTTTCTCTCTCATTCTCTCCCTCTCCCTCTCCCTCTCCCTCCCCCTCTCCCTCTCTCCCTATCTCTCCCCTCCACCCTCTCTCTCCCCTTCACCCTCTCTCCCTCTCTCCTCTCCTTTCTTCCTCTCCCCTACTTTGTCACTCCCCCTCTCTCTCCCTCTCCCTCTCTCTCTTTCCCCCTCTCCCTCTCCTGCTCTCTCTCCCTTCCTCTTCCCTCCACCCTCTCTCTCCCCTTCACCCTCTCTCCCTCTCTCCTCTTCTTTCTCCCTCTCTCCTCTCCTTTCTTCCTCTCCCCTACTCTGTCACTCCCCCTCTCTCTCTCTCCCCCTGTCCCTCTCTCCCCCCCCTCTCCCTCTCTCCCCCCCCCCTCTCCCTCTTTCTCTCCCGCTCCCTCTCTCTTCAAGTCATCTTAATCTTCCTGAGCTGGTGCACCCTTTACTCTCCTCGGCCCCGGCAACCCGACATTGAAGCTGATGGGGACCGTCCAAGGACTGCAAGGCTTAACCATTTAATTCAGTAGTTCCTCTACTGGGCACCAAGGCTCACTCCCCACTCTTGAGGACACCCTCTCACTCCGGGGTTTGCTTTTCCAATCCAAACACGGAAGAGAGAAAGCAAAATTTTGATAAATGCCTCCCTTCCTAAAAGAGAAAAAAAAAGGAGAAAGGAAAATTGGAACGGTTGGCAAACTTGGAAGCCATCTTTTGTGAGTGGTGTATGGTTGAAGAAGGCTATTTGATGCCTATTCAAGAAAGCTTTATAATGCTCTGGCTATAGCTGCAACATACATGTACGTACCTGTACATACACTGTGAATGTATGGTATAGTCACAAGCCACTGATCCCTCCAATTTCCAAACATCATGTTACATCTATGATGCAACGCGGTTCCCGCCGCTATACGTTATTCAAATCCACCACACGACCTCGACCAGCTCGGTGGTCCAGTGGTTAAGACGTCAGTACTAGAATTTGGGAGTCGCGGGTTCGAATCCCGCCCGAGCTGCCTGAAATATTTTTTATCAGGCACCAGGCAAAGCACACTGTCGCCGCAAACATTCTACATGCACATTCTGAATGGGATTGCAGAATGTCCGAATGCCCATCAAGATAAATGTACATGTACACCTTTCTCCTTTCTTACAAGTCTATGGGGAGCAGCACTCAAGTCTGTGGGGAACAGATATACAAGTCTATTGGGAACAGTATACAAGTCTATTGGGAACAGTATACAGGTCTATGGGGAACAGAATAGAAGCCTATAGATGAGGAACAGCACACAAGTCTATGGGGAACAGCACCCAATTCTATTGGGAACAGTATACAGGTCTATGGGGAACAGTATACAAGCCTATAGATAAGGAACAGCACACAAGTCTATGGGGAACAGCACACAAGTCTATGGGGAACACCACACAAGTCTATGGGGAACAGCACACAAGTCTATTGGGAACAGTATACAGGTCTATGGGGAACACCACACAAGTCTATGGGGAACACCACACAAGTCTATGGGGAACAGCACACAAGTCTATGGGGAACAGTACACAGGTGTATGGGGAACAGCACACAAGTCTATGGGGAACACAAGTTTATGGCAAACCTTCAAATCTCAACTCCAGAATTTCCGTACGTCCATTGAGGTACATGTATCCCTCTACTCTCTGTAAGCACCAGGCCTGTGAGAAAGTGTCTTTGTGCGGCATCACACTGATAACGGCACGCGGGGGGAAAAGCCGAAGTGCCAGGTGCGGGAATCAGACAAAGAAAAACCGGTCTGAGGAAGTTACAATAACGCCGGTAATTTGTAAGCGTCCTCTTGGACTGCTCCGTCAAATTATGGGTCTTCAGAAAAAAAAGGATAACCAAAAAAACAAAACAAAAACACGTGGATGGGGTGCGAAGACTGCATGGTCTGAATCAGATTAAGAATTGTTTGTGGTCAGTCCAGGATGTGCCCTATATCTTTGAAGTTTGCTCTGGTGCGTGTTTTACGCCATTTTCAAGATGACGGGCTATTGTGTATAATTCTCTTTCCCTCGCCAGTTTAGTGACTTTTCTTGTTCCAGCCGGTTGTTTCATCCCTGACTTTAATGATTCTGCTTCCTGACCGTCAAGAGAGGTGGAGATTTATATCGCCGTTTTGGGGGGGTTCTGTTTCATCCACTTTTCTCAGTTTTAGAGGTATTTGCATTATGACGAGACGGCCATTTTGTTTCAATGTGGGAGGGCCATGCTTGCTTGTTAACTTGTCCGTCTTCAAAAGGTACACTGCTTGTGAAGTCTCTCACCTTGTAATGGGCAATTGTGACCCGGCACAACGACATGAGAAATATCCCACCAAAACACTTTTTGAGTAAACAACGCCTGAAGTTAAAGTCTCTTCACAATTCGATTACAAATCAATTTTCTTTTTTTTCTTTTTTTTGGAAATTTTAAGTATTAGAGGATATTATATTTTGATATCATTTGAAAGCTAATTGTATACTCTTTCACATCATTAGAAAACCTCAAAATCTCAAAAGTGGGGGTTATTCCTCATTATGCTGTGCCGGGTCACAATTGGTTTGGGAAATTTTGGAAGAGGCAACACTAAGCTTATTTGCTGAGCAATTTCATGTCTCCTATGGTGTGTACATACATTTGTACATCTACCACACCACTCAAGTCTATGGGAAAAAAACACACAAGTCTATGGGAAACAGCACACAAGTCTATGGGAAACAGCACACAAGTGTATGGGAAAAACCACACAAGTCTATGGGAAACAGCACACAAGTCTATGGGGAACAGTATGCAAGTCTATGGGGAACAGTATACAAGTGTATGGGAACAGTATACAGGTCTATGGGAAACAGCACACAAGTCTATGGGAAACAGCACACAAGTCTATGGGGAACAGTATGCAAGTCTATGGGGAACAGTATACAAGTGTATGGGGAACAGTATACAGGTCTATGGGAAACAGCACACAAGTCTATGGGAAACAGCACACAAGTGTATGGGAAAAACCACACAAGTGTATGGGAAACAGCACACAAGTCTATGGGGAACAGTATGCAAGTCTATGGGGAACAGTATACAAGTGTATGGGGAATGGCACACAAGTCTATGGGGAACAGCGTATGATAGTGAACATTGATGAGTTATTTTGTTTGCTGTGTTACTGCAAAGTTCTCAGATAATTTCTTTGTTGTTGCTCCAAATCACTCGAGCCCTTCTTTATAGCTCTATGACATATTGTTTGACAGCATCTTCCTGCGTTCTTGTCATGCCCCGTCGGTCTGGTACCTCACCCCCCCCCCACCACCCCTCACCCACCCACAGCTATGAGTCTCTCACACCTGCGCCAATGTGCTCGTCACTCAGTACGCGACTTATCACGCGCGCGGGGAAGGGGCCCGAAACCAGTCAGGAAACCAGACCACAGTAGCCCGCGACAACACCTAAGGCAGGGTGGCCCCCTAGTAGTACCGAGCCGCACGTACACAGTTCTTGTCACAGAGACCTTCAAAATACATATGCCCCCTGGCAACAGTACTACACGGGTGTACATCATAAATGAATGCGTGTACGCGAACAGTCGTGCGCAGATATTTTCAATCGACCAACGCTTACCCCTTCCCGATAGTCCCTCTTCCCCTCTCCTGGAAGGGGAAATGAAAAAAACAAAAAACAAAAAACAACCATGTTTTACAAGATGGCAGCCATGATGGCAGAAAGCAAGTTCTTGCCACTGCCAGCCAAATTGACATCACTTGTACTGCATTCTGTCTGCCAACCACTGGGGCATGGGTTTGCCCCCCCCCCCCCAAATTGTTCCCCTACACCCCCTCCCCATCCCCATCCCTACCCCTTACCCCCATCAACAGCGTGTCCCTCCAAGGGAGAAGTGAGTGAGTGACACAAAGTACAGGGCTAGATGAGAGAAAATTGCCATCTGCTTTGAACCCCCCCCCCCAAAAAAAAAAAAAAAAAAAAAAGAAAGAAAGAAAGAAGAGAAGCCCTCATCAACTGCATGTGGCTTTGATAAATTATTTGTTGGGGGCAGGAGGGGGGTGGGTTGGAGTGGAGGAGGGGGTTGGAGTTGGGGGGAGGGGGTTGGAGGAGGGCAGCTAGAAATAGATGAGCCTACTGGGTGCCTGGGAATCTTGTGTGTTGAGGGACAGAGGGGGGATGTTGGCTGGGAGTTTTAGGCGACTGCTCACTGCTGTTCTCTCTTATCCATTTGTTTGTGTGTCAAACCTTACAGGATTTTTTTTTCTTTAACTGGTTTGATCAAAATCTCAAAGTCTTAGAGGGCCCTAAGGGTTTGGGTCCTACGATGCAGGCCCCTTAGGCTGCTAAGAGTCGAGAGTCCTGCTAAGATTGGAATTCATCCCAAATTTCTTAAAATTTGTAAAGTGTTAACCTATTTTGAAAAATGGCAAAATAAAACTTTGACTGAACCGGTTCATGAACCTTCGCGTACCAGCGCTCTTACCATCTTAGCAATCCTGTCCTTAGATAGTGGCATTCCCAAATAGTTCATGATTATACGTAGGCCTAAGCAGTTTGCAATTTCTTTGCATTGAAAGATCACTCTTTGCCCTTCCAATTATTTTATGCTTTATTTATTTATTAAAATTTAGTGGGCCTGACGTTTCGATCCTAGCAGGACCTTTCTCAAAGGCAGAGTGCCTTTGAGAAAGGTCCTGCTAGGATCGAAACGTCAGGCCCACTAAATTTTAAGATTTGTATTTTGGTAATTTTAGTCAGTAAGCAGTTTGCAACACTTTTGTATATCACCTTTCTTTATTTGTTTATTATTATTATTTTTTTTGGGGGGGAGGAGTTGCACAATTCTCCTCACTTGCCAAACTATACAGGCCCCATCCAACTTGCCTAAATCTACACCCCCCAATCCCACTTGCCTAAATCTGTCATGCCCCTACTATACCCCCTCCCTCTCCCCCCCCCCACTTGCTGACAGACAGTCAAATCTTTAG
>CATLJK010000223.1:0-10166 GCA_949987565.1 Luidia sarsii
CTGCCTCTGCCTCTGCCTCTGCCTCTGCCTCTGCCTCTGCCTCTGCCTCTGCCTCTGCCTCTGCCTCTGCCTCTGCCTCTGTCTCTGCCTCTGCCTCTCCCACTGCCTCTGCCTCTGCCTCTGCCTCTGCCTCTGCCTCTGCCTCTGCCTCTCCCTCTGCCTCTCCCTCTTCCCCTCCCTCTCCCTCTTCCTCTTCCTCTCCCTCTCCTCTCCCTCTCCCCTCCCTCTCCCTCTCCCTCTCCCTCTCCCTCTCCCTCTCCCTCTCCCTCTCCCTCTCCTCCCTCTCCCTCTCCCTCTCCCTCTCCCTCTCCCTCTCCCTCTCCCTCTCCCTCTCCTCTCCCTCTCCCTCTCCCTCTCCCTCTCCCTCTCCCTCTCCTCTCCCTCTCCCTCTCCCTCTCCCTCTCCCTCTCCCTCTCCCTCTCCCTCTCCCTCTCCCTCTCCCTCTCCCTCTCCCTCTCCCTCTCCCTCTCCACCGAGCAGCGAATGGCTATACCCGGCTCTCTTTAGAGCCGGGGGAAGGCAGCGAGGAAATGAGCTGGCCACCCTACACCTCATCACGCCTTCCCAATATGGTTCTTTAATAAGGCAACTCTCGTACGCCATCCAATGGTATGGTATGGAACGTCCTTCATCCTTCATTCAGGATCCCTTCGAGCTGTGATGTCCTTTAAGACCGTGTCGCTGTCGTTGTTGCTGATGCAATTGCTGTCGTCATCGTCGTCAACCTTGTCGCCGTTTTTCTTTTCTTGGTGATAATGACTCACGTGAATTCTCACAATGTGAGGTGACCCTCTCATAGAACTCTGGAGATGAGGATTAATAGACGCCACAGCCTCTCGTTCTGGTGCTCCCTGATGAGTTCATTAGAGCGCAGTGTTTTGGGGGCGTGTGGGGAGGGGTTGATTTGTCAATAGAACAGACCGTATATGTGACCCGGCACAGCATAATGAGGAATAACCCCCACTTTTGAGATTTTGAGATTGTCTAATTATGTGAAAGAGTATACCATTAGCTTTCGAATGATAACAAATTTATTTCCGTATGAACTTTGTTGTAAATAGTACAAGGGGACTTCGCTCGGTTATTTGGCACCAGACAAAATATAGCAGCACCAGTCTGACTCCTCGAAAGCGGCCATTCAAAAAGGCAGGAACTTTACATTTTCATGAAAACAGTACACCAACCCTCCCCCGAAATCCTCGTTTTTTCAACATTTAGAGACGGATTTTGGATAAATCCTTTGGACATAACATCCTCCAATACATTAATTTTCCGAAAATACAAAAAAAAGAAAAAAGATTTTTAATCGAATTGACAAGATACTTTGACTTCAGGCATTGTTTACTGGAAAAGTATTTTGGTGGGATATTCCTCATGTCGCTGTGCCGGGTCAGATATGCATTCTTGTCAACAAATAAATAAATAAATACAAATAAAATGAAAAAAAATCGTGGGAACGCAGTGAAGTCGCCCCATCGCCTCTCATGGGTCCCCCACTTGGGTCAACGAGGCGCCTCCGCTTGCTGTCAGACGGGAGATAATTACTAGTCAATGTTTCAGCTTCCGGATTCAAATTTACTGCCAACAAAAAAAAAGCCAACCCCCAGAGTGCACACACACGACAGGACCCAAGAAAAAAAGCCTAATGGGGTAGGGGGTAAGGAGTAGTGGCCTTTGCCCATTAATTACCCAGTCGTAACCACCCCCTCTCTTACCCCCCCCCCCCTGCCCAGTGTCCTTCTTGGGCCCCTACTTGGCCGATACTTAAAACATAATGAGGGACTCTCAGGCCGCCCAAAGGGGATTAATTAGACTCGGTGGGGGGATTGGGTTGCCATCATTCCGCCCCCCACCTCCATCCAACGTCCTTCTTTCCTCTATCGGGCAGCGCTCTTCCAAAACCGAATCCAGATCAAGAGGGTAGGGTGTATAGCGTGCGGAGGGGAAGGGTAGAGGGGTGTGGGGTGCGGTGGGCTTGGGGAAGGGTTGGGAAGGGTTGGGAAGGGTTGGGAAGGGTTGGGAAGGGTTGGGAAGGGTGGGGAAAGGGTTGGGAAGGGTTGGGAAGGGATGGGAAGGGCGGGGAAGGGTTGGGAAGTGTTGGGAAGGGTTGGGAATGATGGGGAAAGGGTTGGGAAGGGTTGGGAAGGGATGGGAAGGGCGGGGAAGGGTTGGGAAGTGTTGGGAAGGGTTGGGAATGATGGGGAAAGAGTTGGGAAGGGTTAGGAAGGGTGGGGAAGGGCGGGGAAGGGTTGGGAAGTGTTGGGAAGGGTTGGGAATGATGGGGAAAGGGTTTGGAAGGGTTATGAAGGGTTGGGAATGGTGGGGAAGGGTTGGGAAGGGTTGGGAAGGGTTGGGAAGGGGTTGGGAAGGGTTGGGAAGTGTTGGGAAGGGTTGGGAAGGGTTGGGAAGGGGTTGGGAAGGGTTGGGAAGTGTTGGGAAGGGTTGGGAAGGGTTGGGAAGGGTTGGGAAGGTTGGTGAATGGTTGGGAGGGGTTGGAAAGGGTTGGGAAGGGTTGGGAAGGGTTGGGAAGTGTTGGGAAGGGTTAGGAAGGGTTGGGAATGGTGGGGGAAGGGTTGGGAAGGGTTTGGAAGGGTTTGGAAGGGTGGGGAAGGGTTGGGAAGGGGTTGGGAAGGGTTGGGAAGGGTTGGGAAGGGTGGGAAAGGGTGGGGAAGGTTCTGGTAGGGTAGGGTAGGGTACGGTAGGGTACGGTATGGTACGGTAGGGTAGGGTATAGCCTATATAGGGTATGGTAGGGTATAGGGTAGGGCAGGGAAGGGTATGGCCTATAGGATACGGTAGGATCGGGTAGGGTAGGGTAGGGAAGGGAAGGGCAGGAAAGCCCGTCGCGCCAGTCTAACCAAGACGGGGTTTCAATCCCTGTAGTTAAGAAGTAAGGAAAGTGTACGACCTCCCCGTCATTCCTTCTCTTTGGAAGAAGCCTTCAAACTGCGGCCCTAATTAAGCAGTGTCTCCGACCAGCATTAGGAGGAGAGGGGAGGATGAAGAAGGCAAGAAACCATGCATGTCCACGGCCCCTTAGCCGCGCAGCGGCTACGTTCCCATAATGAGGCTCCCCGTTGGCCGCAGCTGATCTGACAGACCTCCAAACGCTATGGGACATTTATTTTTCATAGAGCGGCTTATGCACGAAACTCTGGCTAAGCGTGAAAAGTCTTCCCCGCGTCAGCACAGGATTACAAAGCACATCATAATGTGATGTTCTGTTTTCTTTTTGTTTTAAGAATGTCGCCCAACACAAGGCCCCACAAGGCCACTCTAGGTGAGGGCTAACGGAAGTATGAAGGAAAAGAACAAGGAGCATAATAGATCAGGAGGAAGAAAGATGAATCTTTATGCTTCGTTTGAATTCAGACAACTTATAAGAAAGGGTGGAAACAGAATGCAGGTAGAGACTTCCATAGTGCAGCAGTGCACGGGAAGAAGCTTGCAGAGTTTCGGCTTAAGGTGCCATAACTACACGGTTGAAAAGGTATTTCACTTTTCTTTACTTAGCATGAAACAAAGGTAAAACTTGGGTTGGCAAAGTGATCTTGTGAATCATGACATTTTGTAATTCAGCAGATCTCAGTGCCGAAGCAAGTCTGTGAGATTGGCCCCCGGGTCGCAGAGGGTTAAAAAAAAAAAGTCCCACTAATGAGCAATGCGGCCCTTAACGATGTCTTAGACACCGCGTGGAGGTTCCACTCATCCCCGTCGGTAGCGCCTTGTACGACGGCGGGCGGGCGGATGACTGACACTCCGCCCGCAATGTTTTCCTCGGAAATTAAAGCCCTAGAAGTGGGGCCAACGAGCCACAGGTACAGATTAAGCGCTCACTCACGAGACAGGGAGAAAATTGGGATGGGAGCGATGGGGCAAAGGATGTCCTCGCATCTGTTATAATTATTCGAGCCACAAAATAGCGCAGGCTTTGTTGTCTAATGGATCAACGTTCAGAACATATGGGAGCAGAACAGCACCGAGGGCAGTTGATTACTTGGGGAGGGGCGGTGCAGGAGTGAAGGTCTACAATGATAAATGCGCTTTAATATCACAGCGAATACACTTTATTTCAACGGGGCTGGGACATTTCCTCTCTCTGCGACTCGGAGATGTAGGTATATGAGCTGTGACTACAGACTCGGTTTTCTCGTCCTGTTTTTCTCTTAACCCTCAAAGGGCCGGGGCGGATTTTATTATTTGCAACATTATTGACACCCATTTTTATTAAAATTTGAGGTGCCGTTCTCTGACAATGAAGATTTGTTTTTTTTCAGGGCCATGGTGGACTGTAGTTTGATGGAATTGTTTCCATTGACTTACACTCCATAAATGCATAGCATCCGGAGTGCTGTCCATATTGCATTTTCCTCAGGAATTATTTTGCCTTATTATCAACTGTATGCAATTGGTGGTTCTTCGCGTTTTCTCATCATTGTAAAGATCCTTCCAAACACTGCAAATAGACTGATTCTTTGATATAGGAAATTCAATAAAAAGCACTAAAAAGATGAAAAAAGCAAACAAAAATATGAATATGAATACAAAATGAGCCATAAGTAAACAAAACATTAATTTCAAAATTTAGTGGGCCTGACGTTTCGATCCTAGCGGGACCTTTCTCCGTTAGGCCCACTAAATTTTGAGATTTGCATTTTGGTAATTTTAGTCAGTAAGCAGTTTGCAACATTTTTGAATATCACTTCAAAACATTTGAATCCATCATTGAACGACCGAGATCGGGGTGGGGGGAATCCGCCCCCTCCCCCCGGCTGTGAGAAGGTCAAAATAACCCGGCCCTTTGAGGGTTAGATTTTAACGTTATTGTTAATTAACTAATGAAGAGCAAGCAATGTATTCATTAAATGCACATTTCCTAATTTTATTTTTGGGGGATGTTTACTGGCGAATAAATAGGGAATACTAAACTAAAAGATGAATTTTTAAGAGTAATTTTATTTAAATAAGACTCGTGTCCGAGAATCGGTGTCTTTTGGACACGGACTCGTATACACGGGCACGATGCTCGTTGACTTTGACGTGAATATACGAGGCCATATACGAGGCCATATTCCCCCAACAGAAATCCGGCTTACAGGCTGTAAATCTCCAGCTTGGTGTCAAATTATTTCATCCGCTGTGTACATTGTGCGCTGGGATTTCATCCGAGAGTACAAGGCACGGAAACAGTATAGGTCATTGGCCAGTGTGTTGGAGAAGAATTACTCCTTGTTTGGTCTTCCTTTTTTTTTTCCGGCTGTTTTTTTTTTTTTTTTTAAGACCACCACGTTTCAACTTAAGCAAGTAACTCCAAGCTACGTTTTCAGCTTTTTGGATTAGCGAGACGAAGCAGGAGTTGGGGCCTAAGCCGGATTTTCGAGAGAGAAAAAAAAAATAAACAACCAAGTTTGCTTTGACCGCTGTTGCACTGAAAGTAAGATCGTATGAAGTCCCTAGCGGCACCGACGATCTCACGTGATGCACGCTCCGGCAGACTTACAGTTACAGTCCTAATGGTAAAGCAATGGTGTGCGATCGCAGTATCAAAAACACGGGCAATTAAAACCTAAAACCCAATCATAATTTTTACTTTTCCTTCGTTTCTGTAATAGTGTCCTCCTTTTTGATTTGCTCTTCAATACGGGAAAAAAGGGGTATAGGGTGATGTTAGGGTTTTGTGTTCCAATCGATGCAAAACTAGTCACCAGGTAGAATGACGCTATATAGTGAAAAAGTATACACCCGTCAAATGATATCAAGCCCGACTGTGGGACCGAGGAGGGGGAAGAGATGACGTATCGAACGAATTGAAAAGGCAATGCGGTACCTTTGCGTTCATTCCTCTTTCATTAATTTCATTTGGATGATTCGTATTTGTTTCCAATGCACGTGTTATAGTTGCAAACACGGTTGGTTCTTGTGGAGGGATATCCTTTTCGTCGGAACACGTTGGCCTACAGTCTTGATTCAGTTCGGCTCTGTGGTTTGACTTGACGAGGGAACTTTTTGCCTTTTAACAACTATCTTTGGTTCTGGTCTAGTGTGGTCTGGTCTGATGTTCTCTGGTGTGCTCTGGTGTGCTCTGCTCTGCTCTGGTGTGCTCTGCTCTGCTCTGCTCTGCTCTGCTCTGCTCTGCTCTGCTCTGCTCTGCTCTGCTCTGCTCTGCTCTGCTCTGCTCTGCTCTGCTCTGCTCTGCTCTGCTCTGCTGTGCTCTGCTCTCATCTCCTCTGCTCTGCTCTGCTCTGCTCTGCTCTGCTCTGCTGTGCTCTGCTGTGCTCCGCTGTGCTCCGCTCTGCTCTGCTCTGCTCTGCTCTGCTCTGCTCTGCTCTGCTCTGCTCTGCTCTGCTCTGCTCTGCTCTGCTCTGCTCTGCTCTGCTCTGCTCTGCTCTGCTCTGCTCTGCTCTGCTCTGCTCTGCTCTGCTCTGCTCTGCTCTGCTCTGCTCTGCTCTGCTCTGCTCTGCTCTGCTCTGCTCTGCTCTGCTCTGCCCTGCCCTGCCCTGCCCTGCCCTGCCCTGCTCTGCTCTGCTCTCATCTCCTCTGCTCTGCTCTGCTCTGCTCTGCTCTGCTCTGCTCTGCTCTGCTCTGCTCTGCTCTGCTCTGCTCTGCTGTGCTCTGCTCTGCTCTGCTGTGCTCTGCTCTGCTGTGCTCTGCTCTGCACTGCTCTGCTCTGCTCTGCTCTGCTCTGCTCTGCTCTGCTCTGCTCTGCTCTGCTCTGCTCTGCTCTGCTCTGCTCTGCTCTGCTCTGCTCTGCTCTGCTCTGCTCTGCTCTGCTCTGCTCTGCTCTGCTCTGCTCTGCTCTGCTCTGCTCTGCTCTGCTCTGCTCTGCTCTGCTCTGCTCTGCTCTGCTCTGCTCTGCTCTGCTCTGCTCTGCTCTGCTCTGCTCTGCTCTGCTCTGCTCTGCTCTGCTCTGCTCTGCTCTGCTCTGCTCTGCTCTGCTCTGCTCTGCTCTGCTCTGCTCTGCTCTGCTCTAGAAAAGCAACAAACTATATCAAGAAAAAATATTTCTGTATAATAATTCAGATTCATTCCTTTTTCATTAGGCTTCATTCTAATTGATATTAATTTCATGTTTGCGGCACATAATATACGGACACAACCTGATTAAAGATTTTCGTTCGGAGGTGGGGGGGGGGACTCCAGCAAATCCCAAAGCAGAAAAAGAAGAAGAAGTGTGAAGAACGCGATAAGTCTGAAATAATAGGAGGAATACATAACGCTGGAAGGTGTAGGGCGAGACATGGCCGTCGGTAACTTGAGAGGGGCTGGTTTTGCTCTGCCCGGCTCCACGGGCCCCGTGCAGTCATTCCCCCGCGAGGCGAATCTGATTACCCCGGTCCTCCCCTGTCCGGGAGAATTTGAGCCCGGCCGAGTGGCGGGAGCCGAGGTGTTTTATGACAGGCTCCCCCACGAGTCACCGGGGACCGCCGTAAACTGCGCCGTATCGACCGGCAAAGGGGTAGGGGGTAGGGGGGCGGCAGGGGCAGGGGTAAGGGGTAGGGGCAGGGGTGGCCCGTGCTCGAATCAGACCTCGAGTGACACCGGAAAGTCCGGCCCTCTGCTGAGCGACGTAAAGTCAATGGATGCCACGGACCGATCGATGCTCTCTTCTCCCCCCGCCCGCCTTCCCTCCGACAGGATCTCGACCGTCGCCAGTGCGAGCCGCCTGCCGCCTCGCTCGGCCCCCCTCCCCGTCCCCTCTCAATCTCCAGCAGCGTCGGTGCGCGCGCAGACGCGCGCCATACAACGCGCGGTGCGACGCAACGCGCGCCAAAGGCACCCGACTCTGCTGGCGACTTTCAGTCACAACGTCGTCGTCGCACGCGCACTCACACATCTGGGTGATGGCGCGGTACCTCGTCTATCTTCACCTCGCAAATCTGGGCCCTTTTTTTTCTCAAACCCGGCTTAGGCTTCGGCTCCGGCTTCCTCTCAATTATCCAAAAAGCTGAAAACACAAAGTTGAAGTTGAAGCTGAAGTTGAAGCTTTGGATTCTTGTTCAAATTCATATTCACTCTCTTCCTCCCCCCATCCTTAAGTTCGTGTACATGTATCTGTTTTGTTCCTTGTAACTCTGCCTTTGAGAAAGGTCCTGCTGGTATCGAAACGTCAGGCCCACTACATATTGAGATCTTTCGTATGAGTTAGTAATAGTAGGTTGTGTAAGTCGGGCTATTTCTCTGAGTTGGGTAAGCCAGTTGATTTTGTTCATCGTTTGTGTTTGAGAGGCCAGGCATCCCGTTAGGTGGTTGGAGGTCGGGGCAGTTGTACATGTTGTGATCTGCCGTCTGCTCATCTGCACCGCAGGTGCATGCTGGTGAATTGCAAAGTTTCCAAGCGATGCACGTTGCCTTTGAGAAAGGTCCTGCTGGAATCGAAACGTCAGGCCCACTAAATTTTGAGACTTTAAAAAATGGATGACAGAAATAGAGACAAAGACTGAGCCTAAGCCGGGTTTTATTTATGTTTATTTTTTTATATATTTTTTTTGGGGGGGGGAAAGAAGGCCTCTGGTGTTGTGGCGTCGTGGTGAGATCACATCTTAGCCATTACGGGCCCAGCCCGACTTAAGCCCAAAGTACCGAGTAGGATTATCGTAACCAACGAGATATCAGACGGGAAACGACGCAATGATTATAGTCGGGGAGCATCTAATCCCCAGTGCAGCTGCCTCGTGTGATTTTAGAATTTACAACAACAAAAATAATGATAAAAAAAAAATCCAAAAAAAAAAAAATTAAAACGATGCCTGAGTGAAAATGTTTGCTTTTCATTACCCAGGGTGTATTTTTCTATTATCGTTCGAGTATTATAATAATTATTTAAAACAGGCGAGAGCGGAAAGCAAGCGGCTACAAAAACAACAATGTTGCCCTTTGTTGGTTTGTTTTTTTTCTCTGATCTGGCCCGACTTCAGTTGCGGGAGCTACACGCGGTGCTGGAAGCTGTTGGGTACGTGGTCGATCGAGTGGGCTGTGGGATACATGCATGGGGGCAGGCGAATGCATGGAGAGCAGCCTGCGTGCGTGAAGTGCAAGACACGGGCAGATGGGGACATATAGGGGGACAGGGATACATTATAGTTAGGGAGCCGGGGAGACGAATAGAGAGAGATGGAGAGGGAGAGTGACGGAAATGAGAGGGAGAGTGACGGAAATAGAGACAGTGAGAGACAGACGGACAGTGAGAGATACATTGAGAGACAGAGAGACAGGGAGAGAGAGACAGAGAGAGACAGAGAGACAGAGAGGCAGTGAGAGACAGAGAGACAGAGAGACAGAGAGAGACAGAGAGACAGTGAGAGACAGAGAGACAGAGATAAAGATAGAAAGAGTGAGACAGGGAGAGACAGTTAGAGACAGTGATGGGCAGAGAGACAGGGAGAGAGAGACAGAGAGAGACAGAGAGACAGAGAGACAGAGAGACAGAGAATTTGAATTTTGCAACAAACCTTTATTTACAATTTAGGCAAAACAAAAGGGGCAATGAGGTTAGTGCACAAAAATCGACAACTATCTTCAGTTAAATTAAGTCTAAATTAAATTACGTATAAATTAAGTCCAAAAACAGAGACAGAGACAGAGAGAGACAGAGAGACAGTGAGAGACAGAGAGACAGTGAGAGACAAAGATACAGAGACAGAGATACAGAGACAGTAAGATACAGAGAGAGAGAGAGACAGTGAGAGACAGGGACAGAGAGAGAAAGAGAGAGACAGGGAGGGACAGTGAGAGACAGTGAAGGGCAGAAAGAGACAGTGAGAGACGGAAAGACAGAGAGACGGAGAGATAGAGAGACAGTGAGAGACAGAGATACTGTAAGAGGCAGAGAGACAATGAGACAACAATGAGAGACAGAAAGAGGCAGAGAGAGACGGAAAGGCAGAGAGGGAGACAGTGAGAGACGGAAAGACAGTGAGAGACGTAGAGAGCGAGAGAGGGAGAGAGAGGGAAAGATATATAGAGATAAATAGAAAGATAGACAGCGAGATAGTGACGGACTCCTCGAAGAGCTCTCGGTTAAAACAAAATGATACAGAATGAATTGAATTTCATCTGACTCGCAAATATTATACAGTCCTAAAAATAGGCCGCTCGGAGCGGGTACCGCTACACTGGCGGGACCCCGCAGAACACTGTCATTATTTGTTTCGCCTTCTGAAGGCAAA
>CATLJK010000224.1:0-28900 GCA_949987565.1 Luidia sarsii
TGTTTCTACCAAGCCAAACGGTTTTACTTTCCCCCGGTATAGACCAAAAGTGAACGACCCAGTCTTCGCCGACTGACCGCTTGTCTTGGGTGGCCAAATTGCTTTGCAAGTATCGCCTCGCGCGAGCCCGGAAGCTGTGCGCGAACGCACGGCTCTCCCGGGATTTGGGGGGGTTTGGTGTCAGAACCCTCGCAGGCGTACTCGTGGGTGCTACACACTGCTTCCGGTCTCATATGCTGTAGCTTACGGGCGATCGACAATTTTCCGAGAACGATTATAGGCGCACAGCCACTTGCTTGATATGCCACGTGGTAACTTCGGCTCGTGCTAATCCATACTTCAAGACATCTCCGTGCTTTCGAGTCGCGGCGCAGTCAGCTTTGTCTTTGCCATTTTCTAAAACAGAGTCTTCAGCATTTTTACTCCCTCACACCGTAGGGAATTCTACTTCGCAGAAATACAATTGTTCAGAGTCAGTGTGGACACACATCTGTTGGTGGGAATTAACGTCAAGCAATCAGCGATAGAGAGACAGAGAGTGAGGAGGAGGAGAGAGAGAGAGGTTGAGCGAGAGGGAGAGGGAATTGGATAGAGAGACAGAGAGAGAAAGTGACAGAGACAGAGAGAGAGAAAGAGAGAGAGAGAGAGAGAGAGAGAGAAAGAGAGAGAGAGTAGGTTAGAGATAGAGAGAGAGAGAGAGAGAGCGGATGAGAGAGAAAGAGTGAGACGGAGAGAGAGAGAGATAGAGACACACATAGTGTTAGATAGAGAAAGAGAGAGAGAGAGAAAGGCAGAGATCCAGAGAGAGAAAGTGAGAGACAGAGACAGAGAGAGGGTGAGACAGACAGACAGACAGACAGATAGACAAAGACAGAGAGAGACAGAGACAGAGAGAGATGCCTTGAGAGAGAAATACCATGAAGCGAAGGTTGGCTGATATTTTTCGCCGAAATCAACACAATGTTTTACCCGACAGGAATAAACAAGAGGAAAACAAATTAAGTCGAAATCGAGAATAAGGATTGAAAAGCGTAAGCTCTTGTCATTTTTGTGACAAGGAATACTTTGTTTCCGAGGATGTCAGAAGTTGATCATGCGTCTGGTTTGGTAACTAGGGCGACCGTTTGGTGCGGACAGTAACCCAGCTAGCCTGACCTCTCCACGCCCGAACCTTACCCACCTCAGGCAAGATACCCGAGCGCTCATTCGATCCCAACCAGGGGCTCTTATATCTCTAGAGGAGGTTGGGAAGGAGGAGGGAGAGAGAGAAAACGAGGCAGAGACATAAAGAGAGAGAGAGGCAGATGGAGAGACAGAGAGACAGAGAGAGGCAGAGAGAGGCAGAGAGAGGCAGAGAGAGGCAGAGAGAGGCAGAGAGAGGCAGAGAGAGAGAGAGACAGATGGAGAGACAGAGAGACAGAGAGAAGCAGAGCGACAGAGAGAGGCAGAGAGAGGCAGAGAAAGAGAGGCAGATGGAGAGACAGAGAGACAGAGAGAGAGACAGAGAGAGGCAGAGAGAGGCAGAGAGAGAGAGACAGAGAGAGAGGCAGAGCGACACAGAGCGACACAGAGAGACAGAGACAGACAGAGAGAGACAGAGAGGCAGAGAAAGACAACACAGAGACAGAGAGACAGAGAGGAAGAGAGAGACAGAGAGAGAGAGAGACATAGCAAAGACAGATGGACACAGAGAAGCAGACACAGACAGAGAGACAGAAAGAGAGAGAAGAGAGTGGCAGACTGAGCGAGACAGAGAGACAGAGATAAACGCAAAGACATACACTGAGAGAGAGAGACAAAGGGACAGAAGGAGAGGGGAAGAAGGAGAGATACAGAGGAGGGGAGAGAGGGAGGGGGAAAGACACAGAGAGAAATATAGAGATAGACTGAGGTAGATGAAGGCAGAGAGACAGAAAGAGAAAGAGAAGGGAAGAGAGAGGACGAGCGAGAGAAAAGCAATTTGACTCGGATGAAGAAAAAAAAACCACGAAATCTTATTGGTGGCTGGTATAATTATGGAGAACCTCATCGCTTACTGGCACTGAATGGCCGGAGCCTTCCCCCACCCTGTGTAAGTGCCCAATAAAGGCGGTCCGGACGTCACGCGGGATCACTGCAGGGCGATGACCCGCTAGGCGGACCCCGCCCCGCCCCGCCTCCTCCTCCTCTTCCGGGCAGCGAGCAGTGCCGACATCCGGTCCCACATCCTAATACCTTACAGACGGTCCGGCCCAACTTATAGGGCACGTTACAAGGACCGGAACCGTACACCCCTTTTTTCTCTCCTGTTTTTTTTTCAGTCCCATCTTCGTTTCCCCTTCCCTCTTTTCCTTCTCTTTGAAACATTATCGGCATCTGACGAAGACACCGCTTAAGGGAGGATGGGTGGGTGAGGGAGGGAGGAGAGGGGAGGGGAGGGAGGGAGAGGGAGGGAGGGAGGGGAGGGAGGGAGGGAGAGGGAGGGAGAGGGGGTAAATTAGAGGGGTTGAAGGTGACCGCGGGGGAGGGGAAGCTTGACGTGAGGGAGATGGCATGAAGGACCTTCGATCGAACCACAAAAGTGGCAGAAGAGCCTGAAATTAGATCGTCGTGTTGACGAAAGACATTGAGCAAATTGAAGCCTGAATTGTTTTTTTCTTCTCTCATTTTTTTTTCTCTCACTCTCTCCTCTTCCTTGGTTTTTTTGTCGTCTTCTTGTCCTGGAGTGGAGCTTGTGTTCTTGGACGGTCGCTGTTTATTAATGGACTGTCCGCTCAGGGGTTATCGTACGGGGAAGAGAGAGAGGCAGAGAGAGAGAGAGAGAGGAGAGAGAGAGATAGAGAGGGGGAGAGAGAGAGAGAGAGAAAGAGGGAGAAGGAGAGAGAGAGAGAGAAAGAGAGGGAGAGAGAGAGAGGCAGAGAGAGAGAGAGAGAAAGAGGGAGAAGGAGAGAGAGAGAGAGAAAGAGAAAGAGAGAAAGAGGGAGAAGGAGAGAGAGAGGTGGAGAGAGACAGAAAGAGAGGGAGAGAGGTGGAGAGAGATAGAAATAGATAACTAGAGAGACAGATAGACAGACAGACAGAGAGACAGACAGACAGAGAGACAGACAGACAGAGACAAAGGGAAACAGTGATAGACAGTGAGATTAAGATTGGAGATAGTATGGAGGTGTCGACAATGCTCGTTGTTTGTGTAGGAGATAAGTTTACCATCCTATGTGTAGACCAGGCTGGTAGTCGACTACCAGTAAAAATGCTTCTGTTGTCTTGGCTGACAGTCTACCACCAATAGGGGATGGAGGCTCATGCCTTGCTTCAGACTAGTCACCCCTCCCAGTTTTATTTGTCAGCCTTGGCTGGCAGTCTACCACCAATAGGGGATGGAGGCTCATGCCTTGCTTCAGACTAGTCATCCCTCCCGGTTCTATTTGTCAGCCTTGGCTGGCAGTCTACCACCAATAGGGATGGAAATTTATGCCTTGCTTCAGACAAGTCTGCCCCTCCCAGTTCTATTTGTCAGCCTTGGCTGGCAGTCTATATGGCTTCTTTGCCTTATTTAAAAAAGGAATTTTAAAAGAATCTTAAAACCCCAGTATGACACAATTTCAGTTGCCAAATATACGTTTATATCTTCACTTAAATTAATTTTCGTCACAGTGTCGATAAGAATCTTCATTGATTTGTATTTTTCACATTATTTGGTGCTATCTCATTCCTTAATTAGTAATTTTATGGGGTGAAGGCAGTCATCCTATAATTTGAGTGTCTTTGGTATCAACTTCGTTTCCTTCCCCTGTTTTGGTTTTGTTTTGGGAGGGAGGGGTAGACAGGTACCCCTGTGCCACCCTATGACCCCAATTCACCCCTACTTCAACCCAATACCAATACGTCCCCCCCTAAGGGTCACACCCAAGTTAATTTCTCTTAAGTACCGCTACCCCTTTCCAACGAAGATACACCATGTCATGTCTGTTTCAATCTCCTAATCTCCTAAATCTCCCTCTCTTCCTCTCCGTAATCTAATCTCCGAGCGTCTTTTGTGCCTCTTACCAAATTCCTAAAAATCTTTGTCTTTTTTTTTGTTTAAACAACCCTCTCTCTCCCCATCGTCATTCCTCCTCACTCACCTCTCCCTACCCCTATCTATCAGTCACCTCCCTTCCAACGTACCCCCTAGAATGAAGAGAAGAACAAGGGAGAGAGAGAGAAAAAAAATAGGGTTCGCTGTGGGAAGCGCCATTTGGCCAGTCTGAGTATCGATCGAGCGCGCTACCGTCCCATACGGCATAACTGATGGATTGCACACATCTACGCGACCAATCGATACAAGCGCAAACAGCGCCCAACGCGCTGAGCGAATCCAAAGGCTGCTCTTCCTCTCCACTCTCCCTCTCTCTCTCTCCCCTCCCCCCTCTCTCTTTGCATCGCAGTCAGCTGGTGCACTCACCGCTCGCTCTTTTTTTTTTTACTTTTTCGTCTCCCCCTCTCTCTCTTTTTTTGTTTAACCTTTTTTTCATCCACGCGAGGCATCCACACGCACACACGCGCGCACAAATTCATTTTGTCAGAGATATTTGTAGAAAAGATGAAATAGGTCGCTGGAGAATACGAGAAAGGTATCGGGAGGAGGAAGGAGGGGAAGGAAGGAGAAGTAGAAGTAGAAGAAGTAGAAGAAGAAGATGGTGATGATGAAGAAGAAGAAAACTAAAGAAGAAGAAGAAGAAGAAGGAGAAAACTGAAAAAGAAAAAGATCTTGATGAAGAAGAAGAAGAAGAAGAAGAAGAAACAGAATATGAAAAAAAGAAAAGACAAAATTGAAGAAGAAGAAGAAGAATAAGTGGAAGATGATGATGACGATGGTGATGATGATGATGAAAAATGCCATGAAGTGGAAGAAGAAGAAGAACATGAATAAGAAGAAGAACACGAAGAAGAACCTGATGAAAATGAAGAAGAGGAAGATGAGGAGGAAGGGGAAGGGGGAGATGAGGAGTAGGAGAACGAAGGAGGAGGGAGGGAGGAGGAGGAGAAGCAGGAAAAAAACGAGACCGAACACAAAAACACGAGGACAAAGGACTAGAAAAGCAAACAGTAAGAACCTCGGGGTCCAGAAGTAGCCAGAACGACCCTCACAAAGAAGAGCTGTAAAGAAAAGAGTTTTTTCATCCGTTGAGAACTGGGAGCCAGTCTTCACCAGTTGATACCAGTTTAAACCAGTTGAAACCAGTTGATATATTCCAGTTGATACCAGTTGAAGCCAGTCAGATACCAGTTGAAAGCAGTTGAGATCAGTTGAAGCCAGTTGAAGCCAGTCAGATACCAGTTGAAGCCACTCAGATACCAGTTGAAGCCAGTCAGATACCAGTTGAAGCCAGTCAGATACCAGTTGAAAGCAGTTGATACCAGTCGAAGCCAGTTGATACCAGTTGAAGCCAGTCAGGTACCAGTTGAAAGCAGTTGATACCAGTCGAAGCCAGTTGATACCAGTTGAAGCCAGTCAGATACCAGTTGAAGCCAGTCAGATACCAGTTGAAAGCAGTTGATACCAGTTGAAGCCAGTCAGATACCAGTTGAAAGCAGTTGATACCAGTTGAAAGCAGTTGATACCAGTTGAAGCCAGTTGATATCAGTTGAAGCCAGTTGATACCAGTTGAAGCCAGTTGAAACTAGTTGAAACCAGTTGAAACCAGTTGAAACCAGTTGAAACCAGTTGATACCAGTTGAAGCCAGTCAGATACCCGTTGAAGCCAGTCAGATACCAGTTGAAGTCAGTTGAAGCCAGTTCATTTTAGTTGAAGCCAGTTGATACCAGTTCACACCAGACCCGGCGACTTGGAATCAAGGCATCCACTAGGCCTACCGACTTAATAACCAAAAAACATGAAATCTAGCCAAACTACCCGAACAGGAAGCCGGTCTAAAAGCCATTGAAAACCTACGCAAGCTTCTATTGTTGGGTTATTTCCATCCAGACTAGCCGTGCATCAACCTCATTAAGAACGCGTGGCTTGGTAACTCCCTTAAAAAAAATAGCAGCCAGTTAGGACCGTGCTAGACAACTCTATTTACAGACTATTTCTGCTCGGATTTTTTTGTTTATAATTATTTTTTCTTGGAAGGCGGGACGTCAATAATAGAGGCGATGGAGGTATACAAAGAATCTCTTCGCGTCTCCCCGGATATCACTGGTTGCTTCTGCCTCTCTCCCCTTTGTCTCTGCCTCCCCTTCACTTTCTCTCTTTCTCTTTCTCTCTCCCTCTCTCTCTGTCTCTCTGTGCCTCCATCTCTCACTTACTTTGGTTCTCTGCGTCTGTGTGTTGTCTTTTCTGTCTGTCTATGTGTCTCTGTCCCTCCGTCGTTATGACTTCGTTCTCCTCTTTCTCTGTCTCTCTGTCTCTCTGTCTCTCTCTGTCTCTCTCTATCTCTCTGTCTCTCTCTGTCTCTCTCTGTCTCTCTCTATCTCTCTGTCTCTCTCTTTCTCTCTCTATCTCTCTCTCTCTGTCTCTCTCTGTCTATCCCTGTCTATCTCTATCTCTGCAAGTCTGCCTCTTATTCCCTCTCTCTGTCTCGTTTTCCATCTATCTGTCTTTTCCTCTCCCTTTATCCCCTCTCCTCAATTCGTCTATTTATTTCCATATTTGTAAAAAATCAAAGGAAAGTAAACAAATCACAGGACAAATATTCAAATCAAAGACAATCAAGAGCTTGTACTCTCTCTCAGTCGCAGTCTCTCTCTTCCCCTCTCTCCCTCTCCCTCTCAGTCTGTCTCTCTCTTCCCGTCTCTCCCTCTCCCTCTCTCTCCCTCTCAGTCCCTCTCAGTCTCCCTCTCACCCCCTTCTCTTTGCCGACGCCGCCAGAAAAATGAAATTCATTAAGGGCGATCTTCCTCCGCAATCTGGCCATTGATTTTTGTCATTATTACAACTCTTATTAATAGGAGATGGAGGAGAGGGGGATAGAGGAGAGGGGGATCGAGGGAGGAAAGAGCCGGGCATGCTCACGGCGTCACACTCTGGCCTGAAGGTCTCTGATATGAGGCTTTTTGTTTGCGGTCGGATCTAGGTCGGGGTTATTCCCATTCTCACACCAAGGTGAACGTTTTCCTGGCGAGGTCGTCTTTTCGTCGCAATCCCGGCGACTGTCTAGCATTTTGTTTCAGCTGAAACCCGTCTGATGAGCCAGTTGGAACCCGTCTGGTGAGCCAGTTGGAACCCGTCGGGTCCAGCTGGGGTGATTTTTGCACCAGTTGAAACCAGTTTGAACCAGTTGAAACCGATCAAAAATTGGTAGAAACCACATGACGCAAGTTGGCAGCTGGCTTGCAACCAGTTTGAAACCAATTGAAACCAGTTGCAACCAGTTGAAACCAGTTTGAAACCAGTTGAAACCAGTTGAAACCAGTTTGAAACCAGTTGAAACCAGTTTGAAACCAGTTTGAAACCAGTTGCAACCAGTTGAAACCAGATTGAACTAGTTAGGGCCTTGATGTTTCTGTCCCTGTAGGACCTTCCGAACAGGAAGACGTTTTATGTTCACTAAAAATCACGGTGTCATGCAAAAATGTTGCCAACTGCTTACAAACTAAAACGACCAAAATGCAAAAATAAAAAATAAGAGGTCCTTAAGTTTGGATCCTAGCAGGACCTTTCTCAAAGGCAGAATGTCACATATTTACTTCAAGTCAGCATTCTATTTCTTTAAGACACAGATTCCTCTGAGGTTCTTTTTTTTTGCTCTCTAAACAAAATCCAGATTTTCTCAAAAGTGATACGACAATTTGAAACCATATACTACCTAGCAAAGCTGTTTAAGTTACGAACTTCCATTTTATGAAGTCAAACCTGAGATGTAGTGGTTTTCAGAACTTTATTCCTTGTCTATTAGCTAGATGCCCTTATCCATCATCTCCAATTTCCCAGTAATGAGAGAGCCTGTCTTCGGGGAAATTACCTGCTAGGATTGAAACGTCAGGCCCTCCTAATATTTGTTGACAAATCTGGGTAGATTGTAAGCTACCAAATCACGAATATAGACGTTCGTTTAATTGATGATCATCTAAATAAATCAAACTTGATAATTTGCTTCACAAAATTTCAAAAAAAAATTAGCTTGCCTTACGTTTCCACCCTTACAAGGGCTTTCCAAAAACGCAGATGTTTTTTTGTTCATTAAAAAAGAAATAGAAAATCAGCGCTGATTCAGTTACTCAAAGTCCAACTGAAAAAAAAAATATTTATCGCATTGCAGGAGCAGGGAATAGTCGTTCCACAGCCGTTTTTTTGAGACGGAGAGGGGAGGGGTGGTAGCTTGAAGGTCAGGGCGTCTTTCGTCGACTTCCTGCGTCCCCTAGACCGTAATCTTCAGAATTGAGATGGGAAGGTATTGAGAACTAGGAGGTGATGTGATCTTGTGGCGCGCGTGCGTCTGTGCTGGGGGTCTTTCTCCCTCTTTTTCCTTCCACGACCCAAGCCTTTCTCTCTCTCCCTCTCCTCCTCCTCCTCTCTCTCTCTCTTTTTCATCGTCTCATTTCCGTTGGTGGTTCACGGTCCAAGTGATTCTCTGCAAAGGCAGGCCGGAGCAACCTTGGATGGCAGCCCGCCTACCAGGCTATTTGGAAACCCTGCCTCTCCCCCTGCCTGCCTGCCTGCCTGCCTGCCTGCCTGCCTCTCCCCCTGCCTGCCCTGCCTGCCTGCCTGCCTCTCTCCCTGCCTCTCCCCCTGCCTGCCTGCCCTGCCCTGCCCTGCCTGCCTGCCTGCCTGCCCTGCCCTGCCCTGCCCTGCCCTGCCCTGCCCTGCCCTGCCCTGCCTGCCTGCCTGCCTGCCTGCCTGCCTGCCCTGCCCTGCCTGCCCTGCCCTGCCCTGCCCTGCCCTGCCTGCCTGCCTGCCTGCCATGCCCTGCCTGCCCTGCCCTGCCTGCCCTGCCCTGCCCTGCCCTGCCCTGCCCTGCCCTGCCCTGCCTGCCCTGCCCTGCCCTGCCTGCCCTGCCTGCCTGCCTGCCTGCCTGCCCACCTGCCTGCCTGCCTCCCCACTCTCTCCCTCTCTCCATCCTCCTCTCTCTCCCTCCCTCCCCCTCCCTCCCTCCCTCCCTCCCTCCCTCCCCCTCCCCCCCTCCCTCTCTCCCTCCCGGAAACTCGAGTCAAAAAGAGAAAAAGAGAGAATTGTTTTCGCGTGTTCTGCGTCTGCGCGGGTCCGCTGTGATTTATCACTCGGAGTAGGAATCACACGTTGAAGGTCAGATGCACTGCCGATAGAGAGAAAGAGAGGATGTTTCTGTTTGCTTTTTTTTTCTTCTTTAAAAATGTAGGGATCTGGTCTCTGTAAGGTTGTCTTTTGTCTGTCACCCCTCTTCCCCTCCCTCCCCTCTCCCTCTCAGGGACAGGAAACGAGTTGATGAATTGTTCCATGAAATGAAATTCTTCTTCTTCTACTTGATTTATTTGTAGATGTTTTACTTTGTTTAGTTTGTCTTTTTCTGTTACTTTCAAAGGAATTAGATAAAGTTTTCCTTTTGAAAAGTCAACTAATCTTCATCATCTTCGTCTTCGTCTTCTTCCTCCCCTCTCCTCCTCATCTTCCTCCTCTCCCCCCCCCCCTCCTCCGCTTCCCCCTCCTTCTCCTCTTCCTCCCCTCCTCCTCCTTCTCCTCCTCTTCCCCTTCTCCCCTCCCCTCCTCCATTTTTCTTCTCCTTTTTCGTGGTGATGATGATAGTGACATAGTAATGACGGTGATACTGATGAGGACGGTGTTGGTGGTGGTGATGTTGATGGTGAAGGTGGTGGTGATGTTGATGGTGAAGGTGGTGGTGATGTTGGTGGTGAAGGTGGTGGTGATGTTGATGGTGAAGGTGGTGGTGATGTCGGTGGGGTAGTCATGGTGATGATGGGGGTTGATCATCCTCTTCCTTACAATGATCCTCGTCTAGTCATCACCGGTCTGCCCTTCCTTTTACCAGGCCCCTCTTCCTGCTCCCTCCTTCACGTCCCCCTCTCTCCTCCCTCCTCTCCCTTTTCACTCCCTCCTCTGTCTCTCCTCCTCTCACCTTCTTCCTCCTCCTCCTCTTCCTCCCTCTTCCGTTTCCTCCTCTTCCTCTCTCCTCCCCGTCTCATCGGATGCGTCGTCACGGGCGGACTGTACGCCGTTGCATCCATGCATATTATAGTCTCGACTTAAACACGTTGTCGCTCCTTCATCGCGACCATCCCCAACCTCGTCGATCATTTTTTTGTTTGTCGCCGTCCGCTAGCTGTCGTCACAATCACGACGACACACGCGAAAGTCACAGCGACGATGGCGTCGACTCCCAAAAAAAACCCCTACATCGTCACCATCCCTCTTTCCTCCCCTTTACTACCCGTTACCATGGCAATCACCAGGTGGGGTTATACAGGGGGCCCTTTTGGGCTTAAAGGGATAACACAACATTGGTCGAGGTCAAAAATACCGCTACCCTAACCCCCAACTGACCGTTGCCATGGAAATCACCAGGTGCGGTTCCACTGGGGGTCTTTGTGGGCTTAAGCCCCCCCAAAGTTCATCCAAGCCCCCCCCCCCAATAAAGAGTCTTATCTGAGTTACCGGCTCTTTTCAGAGCCACACTCCTTCTCTGAGAGATGATGTACACGGTATCACTGCAAACCTTCTACTTAGTATTTCCACCACCAAATATCATCCCATCCTTCTCGACTAAAAATGAAAAAAATAAACGCCACCACCTTTTTCCGGCAACCCCCCTACGGGTACCCCGACACCCCCTCCCTCACAAACCGCCCCAGAACTCAAGGTCTCCCGTGTAAGTAACATTCTACTCCCTCCATCCCCCAAGCCCCAACCCTGACCTCCATCCCAAAAAAAACCTCCCCGCCCCACCCCCACCCCAAGCCCAGATTCGTCCAGAATCGACAAACCACTCGCTCGTGATAATCTCGATCCGCTAGCAGGCGACGTCCTTTGAAGACAAAAAAATGCAGCCTTAATGACACCCCATGGACGGTATCATTTGAAGCACCCATGAAACTTCCCCCCAGTCACTTCGATCCGATAACCCTCCCCCTTCTCCCCTCCCCTACTCTCTCTCTCTCTCTTATTTACCCTTTCCCCGAACCGTATCCTAACAAGCCGACTAAAGGTTGCCAATTTAATTTGACATTTATTGCCGCTCCCATAGCCGTTCTCATCCAGTGGCTGATTATTAGAAGTTACACCAAGGTGCAAGATAAACAAAACACCAAACAAAAAAACCTTCACCGAATTCAAAACACAGCCACGGTTTGTTTTTCAGAGGCTTTGTATGGTTTTTTTCTTCTCGCTTGTTCCGATATTGGTTAGGTTGTTCGAAGGACGGACAGGTTTTTCACGCACTGCGTTTATCGGCGCATTTTTTGTTTTATCGCTGAACAAAATCGGTTTCGATAAGAGCAACTATCACCGTAAACCGGCACACTGCAGCCACGTGTGGTATACTGTAGATTCTGATCGATTTGGTTCGATTGGGATCGATTGGGATCGATTGGGATCGATTCGGATCGATTTGGTTCGATTTGGTTCGATTCGGATCGATTTGGTTCGATTCGGATCGATTTGGTTCGATTTGGTTCGATTCGGATCGATTGGGGTCAGCTTGTGGCCGATCGTGATTTATTCGCGTTCGGTGCAGTCCAGTTCAGTTTTACCTTCGCTTCGAGTTTACTACGGGATGCTTGGATCGAATCGAAGAGACCTATTGGCACAGAGCTTTTACAGCACCGTAAACCTGCCCACGCAAATGAGGTTACTGACCATAGATCCACCTGTAATTCAAAGGCCCAACACAACATTGGGAAGATCGAAAAAAACATCGATGTCCACAGATTTCCTTCTAATTTACACAGTTTGTAGATGGTCATGATAGAATCCTCATGTTGAAATCTTACGGTCTGGGATGCTGTACTTCTCGAGAAATCTTCACTCAAACATTGACAAATAGTTTATCACTCGTGAGTAATAAACTATTTCTTACACTATAGGCCGATGCATAAACAGTGACGGTTTTTTGCATGTGTCTACTTTCTCAGATCACCATTTGAAATGAAAAACTTCGCAGGATTTCTTTTTTGGAATGTTTAATGGTTTAACACACAAACTGTGGCAATCTTTTGACCTTTACCGATGTTGTATAGGGCCTTTCACATGTCCCTATAGCATAATATTGCAAAGTCATTGATTTTGTTTTCCGTGTCCTTGGTAATGACCCATTTTAAATTTCACACCCTCAAAAATGTAAGTTTTTCGACCTCCGCGTTTTGAGCCGCGAAACAGGACAGCCAGAGCTAGCGTCAGCAAAAACACGAGTCTCACGCCCAAGCGGATCCGAACACGTTCACTCTCATTCAATTCTAAAAAAAAAAAAAGTTAACGATTTACTTCACGTGGTCCACGAAATGAAGTGGAACGCACACCATTTTTCCTGACACGCACACAAATTAATACCATCTGGATTCGTATACCTTTTCTCTCATCATATATCCACAGGTATGCGCTTCTGCTTTTTTCAAGCAGTAATGTTATTTTTATATTTGCACTCATTGATTTCTGTATACCAGCATCTGTTGATTCAAACCATATGTCTCTTTGAATCGTCTTTCCATCTCCCGGTAAAAAAAAATGAAAACGTGTGACGGTGAACACATGGACTTATGAATGATTGAATTTGGTTCGGCATAACATGTCGAAATAATTTAGTTGAATTGCTTCTGACTGGCGCCCCACCCCGACAAAGACTAGTTGACTATCAGGGAAGGCCACCATCTAAGGGCTGGATAGCTCAAATGGTAAGAGCACTGGTGTGCCAAAGACTAGTTGACTATTAGGGAAGGCCACCATCTAAGGGCTGGATAGCTCAGATGGGAAGAGCGCTGGTGTGCCAAAGATTAGTTGACTATTAGGGAAGGCCACCATCTAAGGGATGGATAGCTCAGATGGTAAGAGCACTGGTGTGCCAAAGACTAGTTGACTATTAGGGAAGGCCACCATCTAAGGGCTGGATAGCTCAGATGGGAAGAGCGCTGGTGTGCCAAAGATTAGTTGACTATTAGGGAAGGCCACCATCTAAGGGATGGATAGCTCAGATGGTAAGAGCGCTGGTGTGCCAAAGACTAGTTGACTATTTGGGAAGGCTACCATCTAAGGGCTGGATAGCTCAGATGGTAAGAGCACTGGTGTGCCAAAGACTAGTTGGCTATTAGGGAAGGCCACCATCTAAGGGCTGGATAGCTCAGATGGTAAGAGCACTGGTACGTTAATCCAGAGGTCTCGGGTTCAAGTCCCGGTCCAGTCAAAGTTTTCTTTGCCAATTGTTCTTAATGGTTGACATACTTCTGACTGCCCCCCCCCACCTTGGCAAAGACTAGTTGACTATTAGAGAAGGCCATTGCAGATTCATACGAGTGGTATTGTCTTCCAAAACATGGCCGACTATAGACACTATGACCGTCTACGAAATGAAGGCTTAGGCTCGGGCTTAGGTTTCGGTCATATTTATCTTACTCATTATAAAATCACAGGCATCTAAAAACAAGCGTTTGGCCCAGTTTCTTGGGGAATAACCTCTACCTGTCAATTCAACACCGCAGAAGTAGAATATTACTCATGTGTTTACATGCACGAGCTGCCATCTATAACTTGCAATTCTAAGCAAAAAACGTCATTTTGAACTCGTGATTTGAGACGAAAAATGAGATTTAAAATTGTCCTCGACTTTTGGACAGGTGAAGAGGTTAGAAACGTACAATGCAGGGTAGTTTTTCATTTCGGTACAACTAGTGAAAGGAAAAGCCAACAGTTGAAATTTCTTTGTAAAAAAGAAGAAGATGTGAATAAAAAAAATATTGTCACCTAAGTCACAACTCACATCACGCCTCCGCTCAGTCAAGAAGCTGTAGAGGTCTTGCTGAAAGAGATGATTGAGAGGTGGAGAGGGAGGGAGAGGGAGAAAGAGAGGAGAGAGAGAGACTGAGGAGAAGATGAAAGAGCCAAGCTGGGGGAAAACATCTGCCGTGAGGAGAGAGAGAGAGAGGGAGGCGAGAGCCGGTTGTTTTTTTCCCCGTCTCCCCCCCTCTCTCTCTCTCTCTCTCTCTCTGATGCTATTTTCATTTCATCTCGGTCTGACTGACTCTCATTTGTCGCTCAAAAATAACTGCGGCTGGCAAGATTCTCGCATGCACCGCGAGTCATGCGTGAATGATTGTCCACGGAGTTGCCGGGTGAGGGAAAGAGAGAGAGAGAGGAGAGAGAGAGGGAGGGGAGAGAGGGATGGAAAAAACCCAGGAGGCTCTAGAAGCCACACGTCAAAATGCAAACATCAAGAAGTGGTGGGATGCATCTCTCCCTCTCCCTCTCTCTCCCTCTCTTCCTCTCTCGTCTCTCTCTCTTCCTCTGTCCCCTGTCTCTTCAATGCAGTGATGGAGATTGTCATATCATTCATACACGACGTGATTTGGGTTCGCTTGGCTGTACGCTACAATTACCGTTCATCATGCACGCGTTCCGAGCAGGCCGACTCGTCAAGGTGCTACCCCCAACGGTGGCGGGGCGTCACGAGGTCCGGTCTCCCGTCCCCTCTTTCCTTCCCTCTCTCTCTCTCTCTCTGTCTCCCTTCCCCCTCTCTCTGTCTCTCTCTCATCTGTCTCCCCCCTCTCTCTGTCTCTCTGTCTTCCTTTCCCCTCTCTCTGTCTCCTCTGTCTCTGTCTCCTCTGTCTTTGTCTCTCTGTCTCTCTGTCTCTCTGTCTCTCTGTCTCTCTGTCTCCTCTGTCTCTCTTTCTCCTCTGTCTCTCTCTCCTCTGTCTCTGTCTCTCTCCTCTCTCCTCTCTACCCCTCTCTCTCCTTTCTTTCGTTCTGTCTCCTTCACTCTCCTCTCTTTACTCTCTCACCTCTTTCTCTCTTTCTCCCTCTCTATCTCTCTTCTCTCAGTCTTTTCCGCTCTCCCTGTCTCTCCCTTTCTTCCTCTCTCCCTGTCTCTGTCTGTCTCTGCGTCTCTGTGTCTCTGTCTCTCCCTGTCTGTCTGTCTCTTTGAATATCTGTCTCTGTCCCTATCTCTCTGTCTCTCTCAGTCTGTCTCTCTCTATATAACACTCTGCTTCTCTGTATATCTGTGTCTCAGATCTGTATCTCTGTGTATCTCTCTGTCTCTCTGTCTGTCTCTCTCTTTCTTTCTCTGTATCTCTCTGTCTCGTTCTGTCTCTCTCTGTCTCTCTGTCTCTGTTTCTCTACCCCTATATGTTTATGTCTCTCTCTCTGTCTCTCTGTCTCTATCCCTGTCTCTCTCTCTGTCTCTCTGTCTCTATCCCTGTCTCTCTCTGTCTCTCTATCTCTATCCCTGTCTATCTCTGTCTCTCTATCTCTATCCCTGTCTATCTCTGTCTCTCTGTCTCTCTGTCGCCCTGTTTTCCTGTCTCTCTATCTCTGTCTCTCTGTCGCCCTGTTTTCCTGTCTCCCTATCTCTGTTTCTATGTCTCTCTATCTCTATCCCTGTCTATCTCTGTCTCTCTGTCTCTCTGTCCCTTTGTCTGTATCCCTGTCTATCTCTGTCTCTCTGTCTGTCTGTCTTTTTCTGTCTCTCTGTCTCCCTATCTCTGTCTCTCTGTCTCTCTGTCTCTCTGTCTCTCTGTCTCTCTGTCTCCCTCCCCTCCCTCTCCCTCCCTCACCCTACATGCGCTAGGATGGCAGCCCAGCCATCCCCACCGTCCAGCCATCCCCAGCGCCCAGCCCTGGCGGGTCAGCCAAGCGTGTTCCCCTCTGCTTCCGTCTGCGGCCAATTTTCGTCCGAGATTGTGACAATTTCTTGCGCCTTCTTGCTCCCGTTGCTTCAAACACCTGCCTGGCCGCATATGACGTGTATGACTACTTGGCGCCAAGCGAACAGGCAGACAGAAAAAGGAAGAGAAGTGGAGAAAAAGAAAAAAAATAGAAAAAATGAGTTAAAAAAAAAAAAAAAGGAGAGGAAAAAAAAAAAGAAATAAAAGAATTGTAGAAAAAAACACTTAATAATAGAAAAAAAATCAGAAAAAAATCTAGAAAAAAATTGAAATAAAGAAAATAGAAAAAAAACACAAAATAATTCAAGACAAAATGTAGAAAGAGGATAGAAAAATTAAAAAGAAAGAAAATTGTAGAAAAATTCAAAATAATACAAAAGAATATGCAGTTAAAACATTAGAAAGAAAAAACCTAAAAACGTAAGAAAAATAAAACAACAAATGAAGATGGGACATAAAATGCAAAAAAAACCACCCAAATCATTGGGAAAACAAAAAATGACAAAGTGGACAAAATGGGAAAAAGCAGCTGAAATAAGATTCACAAATAACAAATATTGTAAAGGGTAAGAAACCTAAACGAGATAGATTAAGGCTTCAACGGCCCTTATATGTCATCTGACTTGTCTCTTGTTGATCTTCTCTGTCTTTTTAAGATCTTTAAATAATTATACTCATCACAAACAATTGTCTTTGAAAGTCTAAATTCCTAAAAAAAAAAATAACCAAGATAACAGATAAAATTGCAATATTGCTTAATAACCCTAGGCCATGAAGTGAATATAAAAACTGTTGCAAACTGCTCACTGGCTAAAATTACCGGCAAAACATGAATCTCAAAAGTTAGAGGGCCTGACTGTTTCGATCCTAGCAGGACCTTTCTCAAAGGAAAAGTGGAGTTTATTTTTTTAACCAAATCTTTAAATAAAATGAACGAATAAAAAGAAAATTAACAAAAAAATCACTTTCCTCTGACCTCCGCTCTCCCTCCATTAAATACTGTTCCGTCGTGTGGTTACGCCTGACATGGTCCATTCATTCATAATATCACGGGTGCACGGTCGGCAAAAAATTGCCGATATTCGGAACAGATTGTGTTGCCATAGTAACCAGCGCGACCTGCTGAAGTATGTCGGGGACAGCGGGCCCTCCTTTCAATTTTTTTTTTTTGGTTAAATCGATTTTTTTTTTCGACTCGTTTTTAGGGTTCGTTGGTTCTGTTAATTTTCTGGTCTTCCCTTCCACAAGTTGGAGCTTTAGCCACGCCTCCATTTGTGCCAAAAATGTAACCGTGTATCTTCGTCATTGGTTGTAGAAGTTGTGTCAATCTTCGGTGAAAATACCGACAACTTTCCTCGGTTGGAACCCAATAGAGAACGTAAACACCGTTAATCATTTTTTCTTAAATGATTCTGATCATGCTCTGACAATCCTTGCTGCAAGGACTCGTTCTCTTGATAGAAGTTTTATCCACATGGCTGCTAGAATTTTCAATAGTCTCCCTGACCATGTCGTTGGTACAATCTCCTGCTCTTGTCTTCAAGCCTTCAAAGGCCGAGTACATAAATTTACATATTAAAAAATTCATTTTTTTATCCTTTATTTTACCATCTTTGTTAAGTTATCTGGTGAGATGCTGTGGACCATTTATTGGCCTTCCGGTTTTTTTTATCAATTTCTGGAAGGCTATTGGTTCACATAAGCGTCTTATACAGTATATAAAAAGACCAACAAAACAAAATAGAATCCGACGTTTCGATCCTATCAGTACCGCTACCAAAGAATCTGCCTCTAATTAGTTAATTAAGAGTGATATACAAACATGTTGCAAACTGCTTACTGACTAAAATTACCAAAATGCAAATCTCAAAATTTAGTGGGCCTGACGTTTCGATCCTAGCAGGACCTTTCTCAAAGGCAGAGTGACAAGGACAAAACAGATACATTGACACGAAGGAAGTTAATTAAGAAGTTTATTAAGACACTAGTTGTTCTATTTAATTATTCGTCCCTATACAATCTCGATGAAGCAGATTTGTTAAAAGGCAATTTTGCCGATATACCAATGAAGTATATATTCCTTTGGTAAATGACTTACCCAAAATAGTCTTCAATTTCACACCAAAATATCATGATTTATTCAGTTAATTCAATTATTAAAAATAATCTTAACACAGTTTCTACATTGCCTATCTAAAGGGTCACCCCCTCTAAATGGTTACCCGTCGCAAATCTGTGGTTAAATAACCCATAAAAGAGAAGAGTTCGAAGCGAAATTCACCCGGAATATTTCAAACTGAAAAGAAAAAAAACCGCTTCGTCGAAGAGTAAGATTTCATTCATACCTCACGGAGTTACAATAACAACGTGATATTGAACAAAAAAGAAGATAGCGCGTTACGAACGATGCGTGCTTGCGTAGCGCGTTCGCTTGCGTGAGAGAAATTTGCTGCGTTTAATACCGCGGTCTCGAAGCTTCGGAGTTCTGACAGAGCTCGACCCAAAAAAAACCCTGACGTTTTGTGTTTTGACTTCACCCCGGGCAGAGGCATACGAATCTGAGATGTTTCAGCTCACTAGTCCGGCTTTCAAGCCACGGCAAATGAAACGAAAGACGAGATCAACCTTTTGCGATTTGGTGACCATCAAAAATGACGATGTTCTCTCAAGCCGTTCGTCTGTGTGATAGTTTTTTCATTAAATTCACCACATTTGGAACTGGCGGCTTGTGAGATGAGATGAACCACTAGACCAATCTGACCAAAGTGGACAGGGTGAACCTGTCACATTACAGTCATTGATGACATGACCATGAGTCTGGATATCACTGCACGGAGACATATCCCAGCCTGTGATACCGCCAGTTTCGTATTTTCAACGGATCGCATAAACACAACATCTCTCTACGATAACGTCATTTTTTTGGAGTTCTTCCCGTAAATTTAAAAAGTCAGGGTTTTCACTTGTCTAAGAAAGACTGAGATTAATCAGAAATGTTTATCACTGTCGTATTATTGTAAGCAAACTTTGATAATCATCACTCAAGTTACCATGGCAATATTGATGTCCTATAGATAGATAAGACTTGAGGCTTTGCATGATGGGTGAAACAATAAATAATGACTTGAGGCTTTGCATGGTGGGTGAAACAATATAGGAGGTTTTCATAGATAAAACATGATGTTTGCGTCGAGGAGAATGTAATTCAATGAGGTTTTGCCCTGTTCGACGTGATAGGAGGGTTTGTGGTGACACCATGTATAAGGTCTCTTATAGAAGAGGTTTGGTTCTGAAAAGAACCCGAGTGGTAACTCGACGTTTCGACCAGTATGCTCTGGCCGTCATCAGGAATAAAATTGGCTTAGTCTTGTCATTCAGGCTGAGTAAATGCGATAATGAGATATCACTCGTTTGCAAGTTTGCATCGATGTTTACTCCTCGCAGCTTTCTTTTCATCGGATTAATTTATCTCAATTTGATCATCACAGGCTCCGTTGGGTACGTGGTTTATCGACCGCCTTCATGAGGGGATTGGGGACGATGATACGAACGCGGCTGTTATACGCAGCGGTCTCTCACGTGGTGGCTCGTGGGCGTTTGCGGCCGACCGCCCGGTAGGCCTGCCCGCGAATTCACGCTCAAAAATCAAAACCAAACCGCGGACTCTCTCCTTGGTAAAACTGTTTGGCAACTCGCGAGTCTGTCTATTTTGGGAAGGTTAGATTGGGCTTTCATAAACACTAATGCAACTAGTTTGTATTTGTACCAATACTTGTCAATGTTTCATTTACATAACCCATTCGGGTTTGAAAAAGCTCCTGCTAGGATCGAAACGTCAGGCCCTCCTAATTCATAACATTGATATTTCGGTCATTTTAGTCAGTGAGCAGTTTGCAACATATCTGTTTTGGGAAGTACCCTAAAAGAATACCCAAATTAGATTATGTACAAGAGCACTGTGTGGTATCGATAAGGTCCTCGCATTGCTTTGAATGGTGGTCTTCCTTGTTGGTGTTGAGGAACATTTCTCAGGTTTTTTTTTGGAGCGAGATGAAAGTAGTGCCACCTGGTATTTTACGCGAACCCGTCATGCACGACTCAATCTATATCGTGTACGCTTCACCGCCCCTACTGCGTGTAGTCACGCCGTACCTCCGGCTCGTTACACGGTATGGGTGATCGCCGTCGCGCGGTGCACGCGAATCTAGTGCCTTGTGCAGACCTAAGATAATAAATTGAATAGGTCTCCACAGGGAAATTGTAAATATGTATAGGTCTCCGCAAGGTTTTCACGAAACTGCTATTTTGAAATAACTTTAAAAACCCGGGAAGTTTGTGATGGGTAAGAATCAGCCAATTGAAGTGTTATTATATAAGGGACATACGTTCCACATTTCTACCAAGGAAAGTGATATGGTTGAAATGGGAGCATTTTTTAAAACATCGTTTCTCACTGGGTTGTATAGTGCACGAGAACAAAGCCATGTCTCCACAAGGATACAGATTCAGGTATGTGTGTGGTAGACCAGCTTACCTATACAACTGCCCATATCAATACACCTCAACAACTCTACCAAGTTGGTGTGTATTTGACGCATTTTTGATATGAAAGTTAGATCACCACTTGTCCCTTAGTCTGGTAGACCATCGGGGCACTGCTAGAACTCTGTCAACCATCTTTCTCCAACCTTCTCTGTTGTCTGCTTTCTGAAAGGCTTCACTCAGACTCAGCCCTGTCCACTCTGTGATGTTGTCTTCCCATCTCTTTGTCTGTCTGCCTCTTCTTCTGCCTCATTGCACGGTGCCCTGCAGGATCGTCTCCGTCAACTTTAGATATAGGCAGGATAGTCTTGGTCAAATTTAGATGTAGGCAGGATAATCTTCGTCAAATTTAGATATAGGCAGGATAGTCTTGGTCAAATTTAGATATAGGCAGGATAGTCTTGGTCAAATTTAGATATAGGCAGGATTATCTTCGTCAAATTTAGATATAGGCAGGATAGTCTTGGTCAAATTTAGATGTAGGCAGGATCGTCTCCGTCAACTTTAGATATAGGCAGGATAGTCTTGGTCAAATTTAGATATGGGCAGGATAGTCTTGGTCAAATTTAGATATAGGCAGGATTATCTTCGTCAAATTTAGATATAGGCAGGATAGTCTTGGTCAAATTTAGATATAGGCAGGATAGTCTTGGTCAAATTTAGATATGGGCAGGATAGTCTTGGTCAAATTTAGATACAGGCAGGATAGTCTTGGTCAAATTTAGATATAGGCAGGATAGTCTTGGTCAAATTTAGATATAGGCAGGATTATCTTCGTCAAATTTAGATACAGGCAGGATAGTCTTGGTCAAATTTAGATATAGGCAGGATAGTCTTGGTCAAATTTAGATATAGGCAGGATAGTCTTGGACAGCCAAGGAATATGACAAACCCACAGACAAGTGCCTACACGTCAGACCGACAGAAGAAGAAAAAATCCCCACCACCCAAAAAAATCGAAGATATGTCAGGATTTTTTTTTTGGCTTCTCAGTGGCTGTCTCCGGTCAGGAACTAGGGAACAACCTCACATCAATACCCGTCACCGTCATGTAAAAGAAAGAGGAAAGAGAGAGAGAGAGAGAACGGCATCTAGCCTTCTGTATATGGTCATAATGTGGGATTGATTCGGGTGATCGTGGAGTGTAGCGTTGCCGTGTGTAGCGATGGAGGGAGTACACCTATATCGGTGACGTATGAACTAAGGATCATGACACGAGCCTAGCGTGATGTTAGGAGTGATTTGATAGCTAGGGGTTAGGGTTTTTGCGGTTAGGATCTCATAATATTCAGAGGTATGAAATCACCATCAAGCCGTGTCTACCACAGAAGTGACTCTGTATAGGAATGATGTTGTTTCTTGTGAGGGTTTGGGAACATAGTAAAGAATTATTGAATCACCTTGTGACCCTGATATTGAGCTATCTCGTCACACCCCCCTCTCTCTCTACATCACTCATTTTCTCTGCTCTCTCTCTCCCTCTATCCTTCTCCCCTCCCTCCCTTCATCCTCTCTACATTTCGATTCTTAGTTTTTTTAGCGGGTCCGTCCCAGTACCGATCTATCTCGGCTTCGATTTCCGATTCTCAAACAGCGTCGCCTTCAACCCCTCCGGATCTACCAGCCCCCAACGCCCATGGCGTATACGCTACCACAGGGGGCTCTCCACACTCCCAAAATTTCGATAAATTATTTCGATTTTTTTTCCCCTCGTTTTTTTTTTCTCTTTCTTTTCTATGCACCCTCTCCTTCAGAGCAAACCTCCCTTGCCTACTTTGATCCGAGAACGCACGGCATTTCCGAGGGTTTTGTGCGAGAAAGTTTGATACGTCGACCAGGGGTGGGGTATAGATTTTGTCGATTTACCGTTCTGCTCAACGACTGAAAAAGTGTTTCCCTTTAGAAAAAAAAGGGGGGCCGGGCGAGTGGGGGAGAGAGGGGGGAAAAATCGGTAGAAAACGGTCGAAACCACCACTGAATTGTTTAAATACGGGGCGAAAAACCCTCTCGACATCACTGCGGGTCGTGACAGCGGAGGGGACGGTGTATAAAGTGCTCTGCGACATGGTCCTAGGAGTCACTTCTCAAACGGGATTTTATCTTTCTTTTTTTGGTGCGACTTTCATCTTTCCTGCCCTGTCTTGGTTACTACGGGCGCCGCCATCTTGGAAATTGGATACGTCGTGGTGCGTTGCAGTGTGAGCCTACTCGTTAAGTTGGCAGTCGAGCTATGGAACCGCATGGGCGCCCTAAAAGAGGCACGAGTTGTTGAATGCATACTGAAAAAAATAAACCGCCATCTTGTATCCCCATCGAAGATCGTCTAGGAGCCCGTGTCATCAAAAAAAAAAAAAAAAAAAAATCTTGGGATCTCAACATCCCGGATTGATGGAAGATCGTACTCGTGTCCGTGGTCGGGCGCGTTGCTACGAACGCGCGCGTCTGATATACGCGCCGAGCGCGTGCACGCAGTGACGCATGTTCGATTCTTCGACGCGGGTACCAGCGGCAGTGCTTGAGGAAGGATTATTATTATTTTATTTTTTTACGTGTGGATTTATAATGTGGTCAGCTTGGGATGAGATGTCTGGTGCCTTGTGTATTACTTGTGGATGGTTATTGTGTGTGATTCGGGATGATTGCTGGTGTTCTGGATGTTATTGTCAGCTTTGGGGATTGAGCTTGAGGGAGAGCTGGATTGAGAGAGATAGAGGGGACCGATAGACCGACAGATAGACGAACAGATGACGAAAGACGGACTGACAGATGTGTTTGCGCACTACAGACAGACAGACAGTGAGACGGAGGTGCAGAGATTAACGGACAGATAGACAACCTGGCAAGTAGAAAGACAGACAGACAGAGCACCGGATACACGGATTGAAAAGACAGATAGACAGACAGACAGACAGGCAGATAGGCAGACAGGCAGACGGACAGACAGGCAGACAGACAGACAGACAGACAGACAGGCAGGCAGACAGGCAGACAGACAGACAGGCAGACAGGCAGACAGACAGGCAGACCTACAGGCAGGCAGACAGGCAGACAGACCGGCGAATACACAGATTGAAAAGATAGACAGACAGACAGACAGACAAGCAACATGGACTCAGTCTTGGTCACAGCTATTAAACCATCAGCTGAAGAAATGCGCGGTTTTTAATTGAATCCGAAGAAATTTCAAAACAAAATATCTAACTTAAAAATATGATTGTATCCCCCAAAACAACAACATTGCGTAGTGATGCATTTTTTATACTGAGAAGAATTGGTTTGTAGCCACGTCAAATCTCGTTCTTTCTCGTATACAAACGTGGGTCACCGCAACACGCGGACATGATTTCATATCTTGCAGGTAAAGGACTTCGTGGAGACGCTACCCTTCCTTTGGACTTTAATTAGTGCCGGCATTTGATTGGCTGTTGGCTAATTAGAGGCACACACGCGATACTTACAATCTGCGTGTGCATGCGTGCGTGTGCGTGTGCGTGCTACGTGTTTACCATCCCCTCCCCTTCCTCCTCCTTCCCATGACCTTGCTTTTGCCCTTGTCCCTCGATCCTTGCCCTTCACTGATAGCCCTTCATTGCCTTGCCTTGCCTTGCCTTGCCTTGCCTTGCCTTGCCTTGCCTTGCCTTGCCCTGCCTTGCCCTGCCTTGCCTTGCCTTGCCTTGCTTTGCCTTGCCTTGCCTTGCCTTGCCTTGCCTTGCCTTGCCTTGCCCTGCCCTGCCCTGCCCTGCCCTGCCCTGCCCTGCCCTGCCCTGCCCTGCCCTGCCCTGCCCTGCCCTGCTTTGCCCTGCTCTGCCCTGCCCTGCCCTGCCCTGCCCTGCCCTGCCCTGCCCTGCCCTGCCCTGCCCTGCCCTGCTTTGCCCTGCTCTGCCCTGCCCTGCCCTGCCCTGCCCTGCCCTGCCCTGCCCTGCCCTGCCCTGCCCTGCCCTGCCCTGCCCTGCCCTGCCCTGCCCTGCCCTGCCCTGCCCTGCCCTGCCCTGCCCTGCCCTGCCCTGCCCTGCCCTGCCCTGCCCTGCCCTGCCCTGCCCTGCCCTGCCCTGCCCTGCCCTGGCCCGCCCCGCCCCGCCCCGCCCCGCCCCGCCCCGCCCCGCCCCGCCCTGCTCTGTCCTGCCCTGCCCTGCCCTGCCCTGCCCTGCCCTGCCCTGCCCTGCCCTGCCCTGCCCTGCCCTGCCCTGCCCTGCCCTGCCCTGCCCTGCCCTGCCCTGCCCTGCCCTGCCCTGCCATGCCCTGCCCTGCCATGCCCTGCCCGGCCCTGCCCTGCCCTGCCCTGCCCTGCCCTGCCCTGCCCTCACCTAACCTGCCCTCACCTAACCTGCCCTGCCCTGCCCTGCCCTGCCCTGCCCTGCCCTGCCCTGCCCTGCCCTGCCCTGCCCTGCCCTGCCCTGCCCTGCCCTGTACCTACTGAACAAGTGGTTGCTACATCGAAGCTGTTGCTTCGAAATCTCGTGAAATCTTTCCATCAAGTCAGTCTTTAGACTTAGAGACACTTTTCGAGCTCATCTACCCCGTTAGTACCATTTCTCTAAACGAGAGCGAAAAAAACCCTCGAGAAACAAGGCGGGATCTGGTTGTATTTTGACTGAACACTTGTGTGCTGTGCCGTTTTGTCGCCTATCGCAGCGTCTAATTAGAAATTGTAAGAGTCCCCGGTGACATCCCCTTTCTCCTTCAGTCTCTCTCTAGCGGAGCATCACGCTCACAACAAAGACTGATTGCTTATAAATTGCCGCTCTTGTGTTTCTCCCTTCACCGCTCTTACTCTTCCCTCGCTCGTTACTGACTATTTGTCTGCTTTCGACTTGTTCTTTTGAAAGAGGGGTGAGAGAGAGGGGGACGGATAGATTGAAGAAGGAGAGAGAGAGAGGAATAGAGAGAGGGGGAGATGGGAGAGATGGGGAGAAAGAGGGATAGATATAAGGAGAGAGAGACAGATGTGAAAAAGGGAGAGAAAGGGAGGAGAGAGAAATGGGAGAGAGGGGGAGAAAGAGGGGAGAGAGATGGGAGTGAGAGACAGAGGTGAAAAAGGGAGTGAAAGGGAGGAGAGATACATTTGAGAAGGAGAGAGATTGGAGAGAGAGGCACAGAGAGGAGAGAGAGGAGTGAGATGGGAGAGAAGAGAGCGAGCGAGAGAGAGGGACAGACAGACAGAGAGGAGGGAGAGATAGAGAAACGGAGAGAGTACACATGCAGAGAGGGGAGAGAGAGAGAAAGAGAGAGGGGAGGAGAGAGAGAGTGAGAGTGAGAGAGGGGAGGAGAGAGAGAGAGAAAGAGAGAGGGGAGGGGAGAGAAAGTGAGAGAGAGAGAGGGGAGGAGAGAGGGAGAGAGAGAGGGAGAGGGGAGAGAGAGGGAGAGGGGAGAGAGAGGGAGAGAGGGAGAGGGGAGAGAGAGAGAGGAGCCTTGATAGAACTCAAGGTAGTTCTGAAGGGCATATATCAACCTCTGGCATACACCACACAACAATATAGCAATTCATTAGCGGGTTGAATCAGTCGAAAGGGAATTGCATAATTAAAGACATTGTATCCAGGGTTGGAGGTAAGGGGGAGGAGGAGGAGGAGGAGGAGAGAGAGGGGGGGGTGGTGGTTTGGGAGCAGGTAGGTGGACTCGTGTGGCCTCTACACGCATGCATCGTTAAACCACGCCCACTTTGGTGTCAATATTACCTCCCTGATAAAGAAATTTTTTTCCAAGACTAGCTGTACGTGTGGTCAATCAGGCACTTCGTTTTCATTGTGTGATCTTTTTGGGGGGTCGTAATATTTTTCACTTTTTAGCAACTCTCCCAGCAACAAATCAACATGATCTTTGCCATTTTCGCATGGATGAATCCACCTTGACTATACCAAAATGACTAAATTTTGGTAATTTTAGTCAGTAAGCAGTTTGCAACTTTTGTGTATATCACTTTGAATAATTCTTAATAAATATATCTCCCTCGTGTCGAAATAAGCATTTGTTTATTTGTGGGATTCGGGTTGTCTTACCGTTTTTATTTCGTGAATATAGGTCGTTTTTTTTTTAACAATCTTCATTTTAGACTCTTTGGATTGAGCGATCGTTGGATGTCACTTTGCAATGAAAACATCCGCCTTCATGTTACCTCTGTAAGCAAAGGCGGTTGTTTTCTCTTTGATGTTAGGAGACAAAGCTCAAATCAAGTTGCAAAGAAAACACTGGCTGATTGCACTGTGATAAAAAAAAATGATCAGTACTGATCTTAAAAATCGTGGATGATTGAGTGAAATCCTTACTGCATTTTGTATTAAGCGGGAAATGATATTCATTATCAGAATAATCGTTATCTGAACATGTGTGGTAGAAAATGATAGATTTAGTATCAACAAGTGTCAATTCGTATCAAAATGAATGTAAATCATATAAAATTGATTTTTTTATTTTTAGAATTGATTAATTTATGGTATTTTAGAAGAAATTCTGAAATATCATGATGTCTTAGCTCTTGTTGAAAATTGTAGAAGGGAAAGATTTTTCAAATGATATATTTTGATAATAAAAATCGTGAGAACGGTTCTTCAAGAATCCATACTGGCCGTCTGCTTTGTTGAAATTTGGACTTTCTCCGTTTTTGTCATTTTTCACAATGTTTTGGTAAAATTATTACATATCTACCAACCATTCCTATTTTGGAGGAATCATTCCTCTTTTTTGGTATTTTTTTCTTCACTTTTTTACAAGCTCTTGACAATAGATTCTGATTTTTGGCTTGGAAATACACATGGATTCCTATGTAGTTTGCTCTGTGTCTAGCAGAAGTATTCCTATTTCCTTTAAGATAGGTTGACAGCTAAGGTATCACATTTTCAAGAAGTGGTTCGCATTATATTCATGATGCTCTCAGGAGGTTTAAATGTTTGGAGGTAGATTAAGATTGGACATATTATCAGGTCAGTTCTTGGAAGAATTTGAACACAATCTTCTGCTCGTAATCTTTTGATATTCAGCCTTCGCAGAGAATGGCCAAATTATAATGGAGGTCTATGCAGTGCCTTGCTAATGTGCAGCATTTAGCCAAGTCCACGAACAAAATTCAGGAAACGGGAAAAATCGATTTGGGTTTTTTTTTCTCTTTCTCTCCGCTAGATTTCTGTGATGGTTTGACCCCACCGCCTTCTCCTCCTCCTCCTTCTCCCCTCCTCCTCTTCCTCCTCCTCCTCCTCCTCTTCTTCCTCTCCCTCCTCCTCCTCTTCCTCCCTCCTCCTCCTCTTCCTCCTCTTCTACATATCGGGAACCCTGTCGTAGCCGAGAAATCTATGCGGGAAACTCTGGGAGAGGGAGGGAGAGAGGGTGACACAGAGGAGATGAGGAGTGAGAGGTAGAGGGAAGGAATGAGACTGACAGACAGACAGACAGCCAGACAGACAGACAGACACACAGACAGACAGAGACAGACGGATAGCTAGAGAGACAGATGGATTGAGGGAGATAGGAAGAGTAATGTGGGAAGAGAGAGAGAGAGGAAAGCCAGGCAGTGACATACCTACAGAGAGAGAGTGTGACAGAGACAGAGAGGGAGGAGAGAGAGAGATGAGAGGAGAGAGAGAGAGAGATGAGAGGAGGGAGAGAGAGAGAGACGTAGAGAGCGAGATCGTACAGGAAGAGAAGTCGTTTGCTCTGAAAATACGACCAAATTGTCGATAGGAAATGACTATTCGTCGCGGCTGTTTTGATTTCCACTCTGTCTTCGGTTGCCACGGCAACAGGTGTCTAAAAATAGCCTTGGGTAAAATAAAAAAATGGAATAATGGTGACCTAATGATGCTGTCCAATTGATTCTGTTGTGTACGAAATTGGTTTCCGTAATCCTTTCTTTTTCTTGGAATTTTTTTTTTTTCACCTTTTTTCCAAATATTTCCAAAAGGACAGAGAAAGTTTTTGCTGTGATTTCCTGCTAATAATGATTTTAGCAATCCTTAATGTAGCAACCCTCATAATTCACCCTTCGTTACTTCGTCTCTTGTATGGATTTCTGAAATCTGTCCACTAATTTCCTTAGTTTTGGTAAAATTTGGAAGTCAACATTGTCCGTGGTTGATTTAAATTTCCACCAAATAAATGACTGGATGAATTGTGTCGACCAGAAATCAAATTGTAGCATTTTAGCAGTTACACTTTTTATTGCTGTAAATTTAACACTTCATTGGCTGAAATGCATTCCTTTTAAGAGTGTACCAATTTGCGACGCTCGTCAACACCGCGGTGTAAATTTAACACTTCAATGGCTGCATTTCATTCCCTGTGAGAGTGTATAAATCTGTGATGCCCGGAATCTCCATGGGTGTAAATTCAACACCGCGTCGGCTGACAATCATTCCTTGTAAAAGTGTATCAATTTCTGATGGCTGAAACACCGTGGTGTAAATTTAACACTACACCATGGCTGCAATTCCTTCCCTGTGAGAGTGTATACATTTGTGATGCCCAGAATCTCCTTGGTGTAGATTCAACACCGCATTGGCTGACAATCATTCCTTGTAAAAAGTGTATCAATTTGTGATGGCCGAAACACCGTGGTGTAAATTTAACACTACAGAATTGCTGCAATTCATTCCCTGTGAAAGTGTA
>CATLJK010000224.1:29100-51531 GCA_949987565.1 Luidia sarsii
AATGTTTCGCGTAAACAAAAGCAGCGCGAGCGTGCGCAAGCAGCCAGGACGCGCTGGTATGCAGCCCCCAACCCCCCCTCTCCTCCCCCTCCTCCTCCCCTCCTCCTCCTCCTTCTCCTCCTCCTCCTCCTCCTCCTCCTCCTTATCTTCCTCCTCCTCCTCCTCCTCATCTTCCCTTCTCTCCTCTCACCCATCTTCCTTCCTCCTCCTCCCTTCTCCTCCTCCCCTCCTCCCTCCCTCTCCTCCTCACTCTCCTCCCTTTCCTCCTCTCCCTCGTCTTCCTTCCTCCCCTCCTCCCCTTCTTCTCCACCTCCTCCTCCTCCTCCTCCTCCTTATCCTCCTCCTCCTCCTCCTCCTCCTCCTTATCCTCCTCCTCCCCTCCTCCTCATCTGAAAAGAGCCGGTGGCTCTGAAAAGAGCCGGTAACTCAGATAAGACTTGAAGGTTTGCATGGTGGAAATACCAAGTGGAAGGTTTGCGGTGACACCATGTAGCACTTGTCTTTCGAGAAGGAGTGTGGCTCTGAAAAGAGCCGATGTAACTCAACGTTTCAAATGTGTGTACTCTGCCCGTCGTTAAGAGGAATGCGGACAGCATTTTGGTTTCAAATTGAAGCACGTTTGACAAGTCGTTCAGTGATGAGTAGAAGAATGTATTCTTTGGTGACGTCTGTTGTTGTTTTTAGGGGTCTTCTGTTTTGTTTGTTAGAAGAATCTCCCGTTTACCTTGCCGGGAAGTTCCTGCTATGCGCTTTGGAACTCTCTACCTACATCTTGTTTTCCATCTTCGTACAAACTGGATCTGCTCAAGAGGAACGTGAATAGATTCCTTCGTTTCCTTTGACTCTGTTTTCTTTCTTTATCTGTCTATTCCTCTTCTATTTTTCCTGTAACCATCACCTCGAGTGGCCTTATAAGGCCTTGTGTTTGGCGATCTTTCATAAAGAATAAAATAAAATCAACAAAAAGGCTTCTTCCAGCGCACTTCTACACTATGGAATTCTCTACCTGCAACATGCTTCCCCCTTTCTTATAACTTGTCCCTATTCAAACGAAAAATAAACACTCATCTTTCTTCCTCCTGATCCATCATGCTCCTGATTCTTCTCCTTATTATTTTCTTCACCTTGAGTGGGCCTTGTTGGGGGGGGGCCTTGTGTTGGACGATATTCATAAAAAAAGAAATAAGTCCTTGTATTGACGCACCTATTGTTCTTCGTTATTGAACTCCACGCACGCGTGCGCTGTAATGCGCGACACGTGTCCTACCACTGTCGACCACCGAAGGCTGTGCTCACTCAAAACAAACTCCAGCCTCCCAAACATCGTCGGAACTTTAGCCTGAAAAGAAATGCACCAAAATGAAGTGACAATCACACGAGAATAGGCCTACGTGTAATCTAAAACATCCACCTTATGTAAATACCAACAACAAATGTTGCAAACTGCTCACTGACTAAAATGACCTTCAATGCAAAAATCTCCAACGTTATATATGACGGCCTGACGTTTCGATCCTAGCAGGACCTTTCTCAACTTTGCCTTTGAGAAAGGTCCTGCTAGGATGGAAACATTCTGCCTTTGAGAAAGGTCCTGCTAGGATCCAAACATTCTGCCTTTGAGAAAAGGTCCTGCTAGGATCCAAACATTCTGCCTTTGAGAAATGTCCTGCTAGGATCCAAACATTCTGCCTTTGAGAAAAGGTCCTGCTAGGATCCAAACATTCTGCCTTTGAGAAAGGTCCTGCTAGGATCCAAACATTCTGCTTTTGAGAAAGGTCCTGCTAGGATGAAAACATTCTGCCTTTGAGAAAGGTCCTGCTAGGATCCAAACATTCTGCCTTTGAGAAAGGTCCTGCTAGGATGGAAACATTCTGCCTTTGAGAAAGGGTCCAAACATTCTGCCTTTGAGAAAGGTCCTGCTAGGATCCAAACATTCTGCCTTTGAGAAAGGTCCTGCTAGGACCCAAACATCCTGCCTTTGAGAAAGGTCCTGCTAGGATGGAAACATTCTGCCTTTGAGAAAGGGTCCAAACATTCTGCCTTTGAGAAAGGTCCTGCTAGGACCCAAACATCCTGCCTTTGAGAAAGGTCCTGCTAGGACCCAAACATCCTGCCTTTGAGAAAGGTCCTGCTAGGACCCAAACATCCTGCCTTTGAGAATGGTCAAGCCAGGTTCGAAACTTCAGGTCATCTGTATTTTTGAGGTTTGCTTTTGGGGTTTATTCAAGCCAGTGAGCCGTTTGGAACATTGTTTGCATAATTCTCAGAATAAATTTTCCAAAGGAAGATTGAAACACTGACAGAGAATGCTTCTTAGAGCTATTGTAGGGTTTCTATGGACTCGAAGTTGGGTGCATGCATTCAGATCTCCAGGGAAACAAAATTAAAACCGGCCCCTTTTTTTGAATGAGATCATGACAGATAGATGTTGCCCTTCCCCCCCCTTTTCTTTGAATAGCTGCGTGTTTGCAGCTAATCTCGTGGCTTCCTTCCCTTCCCTGATCTAAAGTCCGAGGGAGAGATGCGAGTCTCCCCGGCCACACCGAGAAGTCCCGACCGTGAATACGGGCGAATTCTCGGGGGATGGATCCGGCGTCCGACGCGGTCTGTCGTTTCTCTCACGGACCCGGGTTCTCGTTGGCATTTTACTGTTCACAGTCGGGAGAGAGAGAGAGAGGGGGAGGGGAGAGGGAGAGAGGGAGAGACAGGAGACCGAAGCTTGGAACAATCGTTGTGAAGCTCCAGCCGTTGCACCCCTCTGTCTTTGGCTCTGTGGGGGGAGGGAGACTACAGGATGGACAATAGAGTCGTCGGGAACCTCGTGGGAACCGAAATGTAGACCAACAGGTGCAGGGGAGAGGGATAGGGAGAGGGGAGGGAGAGGGAGAGGGAGAGAGGGAGAGGGAGAGGGAGAGGGAGAGAGAGAGGGAGAGAGAGAAAAGGAGAGAGAGAGTGAGAGAGAGGGAGAGAGAGAAATGAGAGGCAGGGAAGATGGAGAGAGAGATGGAGGGAGAGAAGGAGAGAAAGAGGGAGAGAGGGGTAGAGAGAGGGAGAGGGAGAGAGAGAGAGAGATGGAGGGAGAGAAGGAGAGAAAGAGGGAGAGAGGGGTAGAGAGAGGGAGATGGAGAGAGAGATAGAGAGGGGTAGAGAGAGGGAGAGGGAGAGAGAGAGAGATGGAGGGAGAGAAGGAGAAAAAAGGGAGAGAGGGGTAGAGAGAGGGAGAGAGAGAGAGACACAGACAGACAGACAGACAGACAGGCAGGCAGGCAGACAGACAGACAGACAGACAGACAGACAGACAGACAGACAAGGAGAGAGAGAGAGAGAAAGGGGGCTCCCCTCAGCCGATGGTTAAAACTTCAACCGCCGAAAGTACAAACAATTCCCCCAAACAAAACCCACACAAGTCCCTTCAACTTCATCGTCGTGCACGGATCCGATAGGAAAGTTTAACAGTTACAATTCCAGTTGGCGGTTAGAGGGAGGGGACGAGTCACATGGGCTGGACTTCTGGTCCTTTTCGGCTCGAGCTGAAAAGTGCAGCGACCCTGCTGCAGAATACGAATGAATCGAAAACTTAAGATGGTTTTTTTTAGACTTGGCAGGAGGCCGTGGTTCTCAGGCAGGCAACTCTTAAATAATTGCGTGGCATGAAAAAGATGACCCCCCTTTCGATCACAAAAAAGATCTTTCTCTTCGACAGAGGTCCCACTGGCCTGATCGCGACGTGTCGGAGCCCACGGAAGGTCCCGGATCCATCGCTAGGTCTCGTTCTCGTTTGACAGATCAAAAATCCCTCGTGAAAAAACAAAACCCCGCCAGAAAGGAATTGTTTCTAGGCATGCACCGATGCACTCAACGCTAGGCATCAGTTGATCGATCAGGGAAGGATTACAGCGCCATGACGCCCGTCTGAGACAGATGACACGTGCTAATGCTTAATCAATGTCAACCAGCTCATTAAATGCCTCATCATTGTCTCCCTAAGACAACCACCCATCTGCCCATTTTATAAGTTACCAATCTCCATATTCTTAAGTTACACCGTCATCTGAATATTCATAAGCTACTCCATATTCATAAATTACACCCTCATCTGCATATTCATAGGTTTCCCCCTCATCTGCATTTTCTGCATGTATTCATCATTGCAATTCATCATTTCAATTTATCGGGATCATTTCAATTCATCTAAATCATTTCAATTCATCTAGATCATTTTAATTCATCTAGATCATTCCAATTTATATAAATCATTTCAATTCATCTAGATCATTTCAATTCATTTCGATAATTTCAATTAATCTAAATCATTTCAATTCATCTTGATCATTTCAATTCATCTAGATATTTCAATTCATCTAGATATTTCAATTCATCGAGATCATTTCAATTCATCTAGATCATTTTAATTCATCTAAATCATCGAGTCCTTTCCTTTTTCGGCCCTCCTTCTAGTCGTTTTTTTTTGGGTTGGTGATAAGTAAGAGCCTAAGGACTAATTGGTAGCACGATTTGGTGCGATCCTCCACATCACCCTACCACAATTCCTGATCCACCCTGACTGCATCCCCAGACTTCCCCACCCCTCTCCCCATCTCGCACACGCCCTACCCCCTTGAAGACAAATCGATCCCATCCCTTAAAAGAGAGAAGAGAAAGCCCACTAACAATACCACTGACTTGTGTCCTCCCGTAGTAAGACACGAACTCACGAGAGAGAGAAATAAAAAAGACACCAAATTTTCAGCCTCCAAATAGGACCCCGACCTCATGAGTCTCTTGACTAATTCCAGTAATCTTCGTGATCCCAGCAGATGTTGGCAAAGCTTATGGATTACACTTGTTCGTCAACCCCCTCCCCCCTCACTCCATCATGCCGGTGATGATTTAACCCCCCTACCCCACCCCTAAGGGAGATGGGATAGGGCCCGCAGGGTAGACTTCAGATGAAATGAGGGGTCTGTTTTGGGTTGAACTTAACAAGTACAACACGGAGCCTAGCAAAAGAGCGCTTATATCGATCTGTCTCTCTCTGCGGGTTGAGAGGAGCAGGTTTACAACAGCAGTCATCAAGGGATGATCGTAAGGCTGGACAGGATGATGTTGGGTGTAGTCTTGAAGTAAGAAAGGAAAAAAAAAAAAGAAACCTCGCAAGTTGTACATCTGTTAACAGTTAATCTCAACACCGTCTTAACGAGGGCGTTAAATGGATTAGCAAAGATTAATTAACGACCGGTTACTGAATTGCCGGCGGGCTATTGGCTGCGGTCTTTTACTCCCCTATAACACTTTCCTCTTTTCCACTGTATCCCTGAGATACGTGAGCATAAGGGGTAATTCTCAGAGGAGGAGGAGGGGGGGGGGACACTCGACGTTTCGGACCGTGATCCGAGATCGTCTTCAGTCGCGCGTTGATGAACGCACGTGCGGTGCTGCGCGCAGTGAACGAGGTTTTAAATAATGACGCAACGTGTTTAAAGGGCCAATACAACATTAGTAAAGGTCAAAAATTGCCACAGTTTATTTCAAACCATTAAACAACCCATAAATGCAATCCTGCTAAGGTTTTAGCTCAAATTGTGATCTGAGAAAGTAGAAAAAGGCAAAAATCCGTCACGGTTTTTGCACCATTCTGTAGTGTAAGAAATAGTTTATTACTTGCAAGTAATAAACTATTTGTCAATGTTTGAGTGAGGATTTCTCGAGAAGTACAGCATCCCAGACCGTAAGATTTCAACATGAGGATTCAATCATGACCATCTACAAACTGTGTAAACTAGAAGGAAATCTGTGGACATCGATGTTTTCCGATCTTCCCAATGTTGTATTGGCCTTTGTGGGTTTGGTTTGGCAAAACCATCTGAATAACATTCTTCTCGACTCAAAAAGAAAAAAAATAATTTTTTATCAATAAATCGAGTGTAGTTGATAAATCTCCCATGCAGGCATCTCTCCTTATCACTTGGTAAACATGAATACGGCAATAGCAGGAGATAGCATTATTCCTAGCGTAGGCCAGCCAAAGTAATCATCATGTCACAGCCCATTGTCCCTCACTTATCTTTCCTTCCAATGGTGGCCACAATTCGACGACAGAAAAGCCAATCATTTTTGCTCTTTGGTCTTTCGCACCTCTCTTACGAGTGTCTGATAAGGCAGCCCGATTCATTCGATTCGCCGAAATTAGATTCTGAAGAAAATAAATCAAATGCTAAAAACTAGAATTGAAAATTCAGCTCAAAATTACTTGAATTTGAATGGGAGTTATTACGATTTATGCGGCGTTAATATTACGATGCAAAATACTCATTTAGGAGACTAGTTTATCTCTTTCTTTTTCAGTTCAAAGAAATATATCAAAATAATGAAAATTGCTTATTCAGTGTAGTGACCAAAGTGCAAAACAACATCAACAACATCATCAACAAAAATCAGAATAAAATCAATAGTTTTCCCACTTCCCGGCGGAAAAGCTAACAACAATAGCAGCAACAGCAGCAACAGCAGCAACAGCAACAACAACAACAACATCAGTATCAGCTACAACTACAAAAAAACAACAACAGCAGCAGCAATAATAATAGCAACAACAGCAGCAACAGCAACAACAACAACAACAAAATCAGTATCAGCTACAACTACAACAAAAACAAAAGCAGCAGCAGCAATAACAATAGCAACAACAGGAGCAACAACAACAACAACAACAACAAAATCAGTATCAGCTACAACTACAACAAAAACAACAGCTACAACAACAACAACAAAATCAGTATCAGCTACAACTACAAAAAAAACCCAGCTACAACAACAACAACAAAATCAGTATCAGCTACAACTACCAAAAAAAAAAACTACAACAACAACAACAAAACCAGTATCAGCTACAACTACAACAAAAACAACAGCAGCAGCAGCAACAAAAACAACCAAAAAACATCAACACGCCCAGCAAAAAAACCCAACTAAATTAAAAGCAACTCAGACTCCTCCAAATGTGTTTCAGAAACCCAGAACGAACACGTCCATCTTATCTCGAGCCGGTTCCACATGGTCAAAAACTATGAACTTTTGACTGGCCAAATGGCCGAAGAACAATCCGAATTTAACCTTCCCGGACAAAAGGATTCCACTTGCGTTTACTTGGCTTCCGTCCAACCCTGACAACGTCCAAAGATCCTGTAAACAAAGCATCCGATAGAAAGCAATGGTCCCCTTCAAGGTTAGATCATCTAGTTTTGCCTTTGAGGAAGGCTAAGACTGAGACGTCAGGTCCTCGAAATGTATCAGGTTTGCTTTGTGGTCACTCGTGTCAAGAAAATAAAAGATTGGAGGACCTGACCTTTCGATCCTAGCAGGACCTTTCTCAAATACAGATATTCAGAGTATTTTAAGATTGTTGTAGCATCACTTCAGTTAGTTCAGTCAATACAAATACTGTTGCAAACTGCTCACTGACTAAAATGACCTGCAATACATGAATTTCAAAAAGTTAGAGGGCCTGACGTTTCAATCCTAGCAGGACCTTTCTCGAAGGCAGCTTGAAGCATGCTTGTACGCTACTGTAAGTAAAATAAACTTCCTGGAAAGTTGATTGACAAAAAGGAGTCCTCCCTGAGAAAAAAAGTGCGATATCTTCAAACTGTAACATCACTTTCTGAGTAATGTTGAAAGGACCATGTTTTGTGGTTAGCTTATACCTCTAAGCCTATCATGTTAGTATCCTTAAACCCTTTTCTCTTTATTCCTTTTTTCTCTCTTCCCGCAGTTGGACGAGGGGTTAATCCAGGCGGTGGTTTGGTGCCCACCACGGAAGACAAAGAAGCAGATATCGCTGGTCCCCCCTCTCCCCCTCTCTCCCTCCCCACACACAACAATACCCTCTAATCCCACAGCTGAATTCAACTCACCTTCAATAAAAAATAAAAGCGTGAACGAAAAAAAAAAAAGCGAGGAGAATAGAGGCTACGACCGTGGAATAAAAGAAAAAAAACATCGCGGGAGCGTATACAGAGAATGCAACCCCTCGCTATTCTATTCAACAATGCGTGTGACAACTAACTCCCTTTCTCCTCGACGCATGCGCGTGGCGAAGCTGACGTGTGAGGGCGCTTTCGCGTGGTCTGTGAGGGCGTAGAGAGAGAGGGAGAGAGGGAGAGAGAGAGAGAGAGAGAAAAAAACCGTGCATCACAAACAGCTGTCCAAACAACATCGCGCAGTCTGAGCATATTCAACGTGTATCGTTCTTTCTGCTGAAGTCTAATCAAGCCTGCCTCTCTCCAATTTCCGATTTGGTTTTTTTTTTTCCCTCTACGTCCCTTCTTTTTCTTTGAGTTATTTCTTCGTGTTTTTTTATTTTATCTTATTCCACCCCCCTCTCTCTCTCATTCGCGTGGTCTCCGCACCCCCCCTCCCCCACCCCTACAAAAAAAAATCATCCCCTTTTCTCTCACCCCTCTTGGCGGAATAGTACGTTCTGTGGGACCGCGTTTGTGGCGCCCGTGTTGTGTATAGCTGAGTCTAGTTGCAGTGTGCGTCTTGTGTTCGGTCGTGTGTGTATTTTTTTTTCTCTCTCCACACTCCAGCTAGGCTACACACATCCCCCACCCCTCCTCGATTTTTCTGAGGGTAGATCGTGAGGTGTTTTTTTTTCTTTCGGGGAGAGACGCGTTCAACGCGCTTCGCTGGTTGGTGATTTCTGAAGCCCCATTCGTCCTTTGGTACTCCTGGACTACGGAATTGTGTCCTGTCGACTGTCATCTCCCCACATTGGCTCTATAATTTTTTTTTTTATGGTGGTGTGGATATTTCTCGCTCAACCACCGGCTTTCCTTCGCCACGAATCTCCTTCGTCATTGGGGTTGTGCTTACAGCGACCGGTCGTGCTCGGAGGAGGTATAGAGAAAGAGAGAGAAGGGAGAGAGAGTGAGAGGGAGAGTGGTATCACGACGGCTTCGTACTCGGTCTCATTCGCCCGTGAGTCCCTAACTGTGTGGGATGCTTTCCAGTGAGTTAGCGGCGACTTTGGATAGCGGTCTTAGCGACGCCGGTCACGGAGCAGCGCTGAGCGGCGCCGGAGCTGAGACGTGCAGCCCCTCAACGGCCTTCTCGTCGTCGGCCCTCGCCTGCGACCTCTTCGGCCCCGTGGAGCTGGCCAAGACCTCGGCGGCAGCCTCGCGAGCGGCGGCGGCGGCGGCGGCAGCGGCGGGCCTCGGGCTCGGCGCCTCTCTGACCGGTATGCTGGAGCCGGACTTCCGCGGCGTGGCCGCCGACTACGGCATGGGCCCGCTGAACATGAACGGCTACCCGACGGCCCCGCACCACCCGGCCCACCCACACGCCCACCACCAGCAGTCGGCGGCCGCCAGCTCGGCCGCTAGCTTCACCACCCTGACACCGCTCCAGCCCCTGCCCCCCATCTCGACCGTCTCCGATAAGTTCCGGCACGACGGGTCCAACGGAGCTGGCAGCTTCGCCCTGGTCAACGGGTCCAACCTCCACGGCGTGTCGTCCAACCCGTACGACAAGCTGGGCGGCATGAACATGGGACACTCCTCCATGGTAGCAGCGGCCGCAGCTCACAGCGGCATGGGGCACAATTCGGTCCTGAACGGCTACGCCCCTCACCAATCCATGGGAGGTTACGGGTCGCCCCACCACGGCACCATGTCTTGCACCCCGCAGGAAGCCCGCTACACCTCGCCCATGACCGGGTACGAGCAGTTCACTCACCACGCCAGCTCCCCACACCACATGCGAGCCCTCCAGCCCCCTACTCACCACCACCAGAGATCGGGACTGACCAGCCCCATGGTCCTGAACGGTTACACGGGGATGGCGAGCCACGCTCACCCGTCGCCCAACTCCGTGGGCCGGTCGACGGACCGCGGTGCGGGCCGGTCGGACGGCGGGGTCGGCGGCGGTGCCGGCGGCGCGGGAGGCGGCGGCGGCGAGGAGGTGAACACGAAGGAGGTTGCCGGTCGCGTGACCAGCGAACTCAAGCGGTACAGCATACCGCAGGCCGTCTTTGCCCAGCGGGTGCTCTGCCGAAGCCAGGGCACCCTCAGCGATCTCCTTCGGAACCCCAAACCTTGGAGCAAGCTTAAATCTGGGCGGGAAACATTCAGACGGATGTGGAAATGGCTGCAAGAACCGGAATTCCAGAGGATGTCGGCTCTTCGACTGGCAGGTAGGACCCAGTTTCTCTCTCTCTCTTTCTATCTCAAAACGACAACTACATCAGCAATAACAGTAACCATAAACAGCAATAACTATTACAGCAACTACCGTAACAATCAACAACAACAAGAACAACTACAGCAGAAATAACTGTAACTACAGCAGCAGTAACTAATACAGCAACTACCGTAACTATTACAGCAACATCAACAAGATTAACTACAACAGCAATAACTGTAACTACAGCAGCAGCAACTATTACAGCAACTACCGTAACAATCAACAACAACAAGAACAACTACAACAGCAATTACTCTAACTACAGCAGCAGTAACTATTACAGCAACTATCGCAACAAGAGCATCAACAACCAACACCAACCACCACGACAGCTGCAGCAGCGATGAGAGTATCTGCAGCAACAGTAACTATTACAAGTAGGCCTATATAACATTAACAGCAACAACATCAACAACAATCACGTCAACAACAACAACAGCAGTTACAGTAATCACAGTAGATTTAACCATTGCAGCAATTATAACACCAGCAACAACATCAACAATCTCGTCTACAGCAGCAGCAGTAACAGTAATTGCAGTACATTTAACCATTACAACTATAACAGCAGCATCAACAACCCACGACTGTCAACAACATCAACAACAGCAGCAGCAGTAACTGTAACTGCAGTAGCAGCAACCATGACATCAACTTACATCAATAACAACAGCAGCAACAACAAGAACAACAACAGCACTGTCACCATCATGAACGACAGCATTTAACAACAACAACAAGAAAGACGACATCATCAACCTCAACAACAGCAACAAAAACAACAACAACAACAACAACAACAGCAACAACAACAACAACAACAAGAGCCCTTTCTGTCCTCCAAATCCATCCTCGAGTTGTCAACCTTGTTTTTTTTTTTTTTTTGCTGTGACCAAATCGTGGGTATATAGATCTCTTCGAGTCCCGTCACGGCTTCAAACTCGCGCCACATTCCACAAGACATCACTCCCCAAAACCAGCGAACCCTTCCACCATGCCCCCCCCCTCCCTCTGAATCTGGATTTCAAATGCCATAAATATTTTACCGCCTTATTTTTGCGAGGCCCCTTTTTTGTTAAAAAAAATCCCCTCATAAGTGAGAAATAGAATTTATTGGCATCCCAGACCGACATTTTGTATGATGTAACTCGATTTAAGAAATAAAAAGCGGCTCTTGCAAACTGCGCATTCTTCCGATTCCGACGCTCCTAGCTTTTCTTGTCCCTCAACTAATTCATTCTGAATCGGCTCACAAAATGCAGCTTGGTTTTACCTTTTTATCCTAAATTCATCGCGGACTGTTTTCGCCCACAACCCTGATCACCTCGTTGAGTATTCTCTCCCCCTCGGGGTTGGGGTGGGAGTCTGAAATTATACAGTTTGACAGCTCTACAACGGAAAGACGAAGATAAAAAGAAAAACCTTCAGAATTTGTTGTTTTGTACTGAACAAGACAATGGTTATTGAAAACCGCGATGAAAACATTCAGGGTTATTCACTCACCGGTTAAACAGAAGGACGAAATCGATTTTGTGAGAATTCAAATTGGTCGAAACCCTAACTGGGTTCTATTCTAGATACACCGATACATTTGAGTTTTTTCTCTCTCAATCTCCTTCATTTTGACTCTACACGCGAGAGAAGAAAAAAAATCGTACCAGCACGCGCCTTCATCGCTCTTTCAGAGCGAGTATTTGTCAACAAACAGAAACCCAGTGTTTATACTCGACGTCCTAGCTTCCAAAATCAATCCTGCATTTTCGATTTTTGAACTCGAGTCTTGTAACAGAAAAAAAACGCTGACTCTACCGTTTCTGTCTCTTCCAATCGTGTGTACACCACCTCCTGATCTTCTAAAACAAGGGGCTTTGATATGAAGAAATAGGAGAGCAAAACCCCGGTGATGTTTGTTTGTTTGTTTGTAGGTTTTTCTTTTACGACGGCGTGGACTATTGACAGCTGTGATTATAACGTGTCTAGTTCACGATCTTTACGCGGGTCGCCACCGCGAAAAATGCATCAACGCGTAATCCTAACTCGCTCATTATATTATACACCCAAACCATTTACAGCTCACCTCTGCACTCCATCAGCGATCACCCACATCCTCCTCTCTATCTCTAACCCCCCCCCCCACAAATTCATCTCCAGTCTCAATCTTGTCCACATAATCCATCATGATTGTGTGTGTGCGTGACTGTGACGGGTCTTCGCAAAAGAGCCGATTTTTTGGGGGTGGATCGTTGGCGTTTTGCGGGTTTTCTGAACGAGGTTAAAATTCAATTTTTATGATTTTTTTTTTTTGAGCGCGGTGACGAGTTATATTAGTCGGTTGAAGCCTGTGGGGGTTGTACGGGGCGTGCTTACCAGAGGTCTTGATACCGTCGTCTGCTCCGATTGCCGGGTCGGGTCTCGCTGCCTCGACTCGGCCCGACCAAATCGTTCCCGCCTCGCGTATTAACATTACTGGGCTTGATGGCTAATTCAATTACCGCACGCTGTCCGCGTGAGATTGAGGGAGACGAGTTACCGTGAACGCGCTTCTGAAAATAGAACACAATTCCTCCTTATTTTTTAAGAAATAAAAAAAATGCGCTAAATTGATTGAAGATACACTTATTTGTACAACCATGTAATATAGTAAACATTTTTTTACAATTATATATTGCTATCACAAATTAAATTAATTTAAGTTGATATTTTGTATGTTAGAGATTTCATTGATGAATTTTGATTATAACATACATTTATTGTATCTGCGTTTTGGTGGGATAGTCTACGTGAGTTCATAAACTGTCGTATTTTAATCATGTTTGGAGAGATTTCTTGCGTCGTCGAGGTTTTTTTTGCGAAGGATTCTCGTCAGATTGTAATATTTTGAGGCCAAGAGTTGAGACGTGTTGGACGGTGTGCGTTTATCAGGTGGCGAACGCTGTTCCGTGGTTGTCGGAGAGAGAGGGAGGGAGGGGGAGAGGGAGAGAGGGAAGGAGAATTATCGCCCGAGGCTCTGGAAAAATTAGTTCTACTCAAGATACTTGTGAAACAACATCGGTAATTATTTTTGAGCGAGTAATTTGGGCCGGTGGTTCATGTACGATGCTGAGGAGAGAGGCAGGGGAGAGGGAGAGAGAGAAAGATGTGGACAGAGAGGGGGAGAGAGAGGGGCAGAGAGAGAGAGGGGGAGAGGGGAGGGGAGAGAGAGAGGGGGGGGGAGGAAAGATGAAGTGGGAAATTTGACAATTCGTGCCCGCCTGGGAGAGGAATTTTCGGGGACGATTGGGCGAAGGGGAGCAATTTACACAAAGTGAACCTGGCAGGTACCTCGGAGCGGGTCGGGCGACGGTCCCTCGTGGGGCCGAACTCTCCAATCCACGGCGGGCAAGCGCTGCCCGGGACACGCTCCGGCACTCCAACCCCGGACAATCTCGAAGCTGCCCCTGCCTCACGTAACCAACCAAGCTACACTCAAATCCCAATATCAATTCACTCAAGCGAATTGTTTTCTTCTTAAAAAAAAATAATAAATACCAATTCTTAAAAAAAAAAAAATTAACCTTCCATCCTTCCCCTGCGGTTTCTGAAAAAAATATCATATTAGTTGTTCGAATGACTCTTTTGGGGATCCTATATTTTATGGGGGATTTAACATTTTTCTTTTGAGGTTACTGTGTGGGACTTATTGGATTATAGGCTATTGGCTTCTACAGCCCAAGATTGCATTATGCCTTGACGGGTTGTCAATGCGAACGCTTGGGCCAACAGTTTAACCGAACATTGTTCAGAGTAAATGGCTGGCTCCGGGCTATGCTATGCCAAGACACCATTGTTACCGTGTCACTGGTACCCGCTACTTGCCTTTGTACAGCAGACAAGATCATACTGCCACAATCAATTTGTAACATCTAATGTGTGCTTTGCTGCAAGGCATTTTTTTTTTCTCAGGGTGAGACAGAATTGTGTAAGGGGATATTTAAGAGGGTATTCTTTACAAACAATTAATGGAATAAATAGAAAAACTGACTAGTCGACTATTAGGGAAGGTCACCATCTAAGGGCTGGATAGCTCGGATGGTAAGAGCACTGCTTCGCAAAACTAGAGGTCACGGAATCAAGTCCCGGTCCAGTCCAAGTTTTCTTTGTCATTTTTTTCAAGGATAATCTTTTATGAATTCTCGGAATGTGCCGACTTTGTGTTATCTTGAATTATGGCTTGATTCTGCCTTTGAGAAAGGTCCTGCTAGGATGGAAACATTCTGCCTTTGAGAAAGGTCCTGCTAGGATCCAAACATTCTGCCTTTGAGAAATGTCCTGCTAGGATCCAAACATTCTGCCTTTGAGAAAGGTCCTGCTAGGATCCAAACATTCTGCCTTTGAGAAAGGTCCTGCTAGGATCCAAACTTTCTGCCTTTAAGAAAGGTCATGCTAGGATGGAAACATTCTGCCTTTGAGAAAGGTCCTGCTAGGATGGAAACATTCTGCCTTTGAGAAAGGTCCTGCTAGGATCCAAACATTCTGCCTTTGAGAAAGGTCCTGCTAGGATCCAAACATTCTGCCTTTGAGAAAGGTCCTGCTAGGATCCAAACATTCTGCCTTTGAGAAAGGTCCTGCTAGGATCGACAATTCTGCCTTGGACATCGGTGAAGGTTTACAGTTAGTCTAAGATCCAAATTGGATGATTACTATCGCATTGCCGCGTAACATAGTAGCAGACAATCTGTCAAGTTGGTCTGGAGGAAACGCAGCAGTGGATGACAATTTACGACCTAGTCTCCCGACCTCATCCTCCCCCTGTCCCTCTCCCAACGACCCCCGACCGCATCCCTGACTGGTGTGATTGTTTAAATTACCTCATCCCGACCAACCGCCGCTAAGTGATCGCTGTTATCGGAGGGAGGAAGAGAGGTGAAGAGTGAGAAGAGAGAGAGAGACGAGAGAGGGAGAGAGAGACGAGAGAGAGAGAGAGTGAGAGAGAGAGAGAGAGACGGGAGAGAGATAGGGAGAGGGAGGATAGAGATGAGAGAGAAGGGGAGGGGATAGAGAGGGAAAGAGAGACAGACAGAGAGAGAAGAGACAGAGGTAGAGAAATAAAAGGGTAGAGGGGAGAAGGACGGGGAGAGAGAGAGGGAAGAGAGAGGCAGAGATAGAAGGGGAGAGAGAGGCAGAGATAGAAGGGGAGAGAGAGGCAGAGAGAGAGGAAGAGAGAGGCAGATAGAGAAGGGGAGAGAGAGAGAGGAAGAGAGAGGTAGAGAGAGGCAAAGAGAGAAGGCGAGGGAGAGAGAGAGGGGGGAGGCAGAGAGGGAGGGAGAGAGATGGATGCAGAGAGAGATAGAGAGGCAGAGAGAGCAGGGAGAGAGAGAGAGATTGGAGAGAGATGAGACGACCTTGCCACAAATCGCCACTGAGAAAAAAAAAACACAGAGCGACGACATGAATGCTACGCACGTCGACACACGGCTAAATTGACAGATGAAATGAGAAGCGATGTCGAGGAAATGAACAGTGACGTGTTGGCTTCGCGACTCTGCGTCTACCCCTCCCCCCCCCCCACCACCACCAAGGGGACACAGAAAAGTAGAGAGGCTGGGAAATAATTTGCGTTTAGATCTCACTCTGTCAAGAAGGAGGAGGAAAAAATGGCACTTGTACGCGATTTATCCGAGATGGCTGTGCTTAAGTCCCCGACGAAGTCTTATTAACTGGCCAGGCTGTGATAATTGTTCACCTATTGTGTTCGGTTACGCAACAGGTATATAGAATCAGGCTTAAGGGTTGCTCCTCTCTCTTTCTCCCTCTCTCCTTCTCTCTCTCTCTCTCCTTCTCTATTACGGGCATGCAGTGTGGCAGCTTTGGTAGACCCAGGGTCTGTGTGTGTACGTGTGTGTGTGCTTCTTCTCCCGTGTCATTTGGACGCCGGCTAAAATGTGCGGCGTGCGTACATACAGTGGTTGAGTAGCTGCGATGTGCAAACAAAATGACAACCTACCGGATTGTATACCGTCTTGAAAGAAGATGACGGGCTCTCTCTCTCTCTCCTCTCCATCTTCCTCTCTCCTCTCCATCTCTCTCCTCTCTCAGTCACCCTCTCTCTCCCTCTAACACTGTCGCCTCTCTCTCCCTCTAACACTCTCCCCTCTCTCACTGTCTCTCTTCCTCTCTCTCTCCCTCTCTCTCACTTCCTCCCTTCTCCCTCTCTCCCCCTCCCTTCATCTCTCTCTCTCTCTCTAACCCTCCCCTCTCTCTGTCTCTCTTCCTCTCGCTCCCCCCTCTCTCTCTTCCTCTCCCCTTCTCTCTCTCTCTCTCTCTCTCTCTCTCTCTCTCTCTCTCCTCTTCCTCTCACCCTCTCCTCTCTCTCACCCTCTGTCTCCCTCTAACCCTCTTCCCCTCTCTCTATCTCCCTCCCTCACCCCCTCTCCTCTCTCTACCCCCCTCTCTCTCACCCCTCTCCCCTCAAACCCCGCAGCTGTACATGTCCCGACCTCGAGTTAGGACCAAAGGGTTTTACATTCCTCGACCCCCCTAACCCCTCACACATTCACAACGACAGGGGGTTGGTAATCTTTCTGACACTTGAAGGGGGGTGTTGTATGGGATGCTTCGAGGTCTCTGAGAGGCTATAGAGGGGATGGTTTCCAAAGAAAAGAGAGAAGTGGTGTGAACACATGTAACGCGTTCTTAGGATTGTCGTTTAAATTGGCTGACTGGTATAAATAGAAGGTGACTCGATAATCTACATTCTCCTTCTCTCTCTCCTCCCTTCCTCCCTTCTCCCTCTCTCCCCTCCCTCCATCTCTCTCTACCTCTCTCTACCTCTCTCATTTTCTCTCTCCCTCTCTCTCTCCCATCCTTTCCTCCCTTCTCCCTCTCTCCCCTCCCCCATCTCTCTCTACCTCTCTCTCAGTTTCTCTCCCTCTCTATATCTCCCCTCTCTGTTTCTCTCTTACTCTCTTTCACTCTCTCTATTCTCTACCCTCTCTGTCTTTCTCTACAATATCTCTCCTCTCTCTTTCTCTCTTTCCTCTCTTCCCTCTCTTCCTCTCTCTCTCCCTCTCCCTCTCTCCCTCTCTCCCTCCCCAATCCTTCTCTCCTTCTCTCTCTCCTTTCCCCTTCCCCCTCTCTCCCCCTCCCTCCCTCTCTACCTCTCTCTCTCATTCTCTATCTCTCCCCTCTCTGTTTCTCCCTCACTCTCTCACTCTCTCTATTTCTCTCCCCTCTCTGTCTTTCTCTATACACTATCTCTCCTCTCTCTTTCCCTATTTCCTCTCTCCCTCTCTCTCCCTCCCTCTACTCCCTCTATCTCCATCTCTCTCTTACCCACTCCCTCTCTCTCTACCCTCCCTCTCTCTCTGTCTCTCTCTCTCTCCCTCTCCCTCTCTCTCCCTCTCTCTCTACCCTCCCTCTCTCTCTGTCTCTCTCTCCCTCTCCCTCTCTCTCTCCCTCTCTCTCTACCCTCCCTCTCTCTGAGTTTGGTCTGGTTTGTTGACAAAGTTATTTGTCGGGCACTGTTTGCTGACCCCATTTCAGTATTCATTGCTCTTGTCTCGGACATAGTGTACCCACTTGCGTAATATCCACACCGGCTTTTCTCTTCTTCCAAAGTTGACAACCTGCTAAACACTCCGCAAGTTCGCTAGCGTCGCTTCAGTTCCCGAGAACCGACTGCAGAATGCTATCGCGATTTGAAATCAAGAATAGATTTGGCGTTTTGATTCCAGAAGGATAAATCCTAAACCAACCATTTTCTCTCCATATGATTGATAAAAAAACAGTGAACCTGATCGAGACTATACCAACATTCAAAATATTTTATTCGAAACAGCAGACAGACAGAATTGAAGATCATATATCATTTTAAAAACATCTGCATTGTATCGATGCAGTTACGAATATTTCTGCGCTCTTCCCAAACAAATCTCTCATCAAGACCGATTTTTAAATCTTCATTTATTTATTTAGTGGTTTAACCCATAATATCTGGGTCTCCAATCGTCATAAACCTTGTTTTGGCTCAAATTTCTTGAAGCTATAATTCAACAAGGGCCTGATTTGTCTTCTTTTAGAGAGCTACCCCTTTAAAAAGAAATACACTAACAACGCAGCCACTCCAAACGCTACGGTAGTTATTCCAGATTACCTCGTACAGCACCGACTTCCGTAATAGCGCGCTGCTTAAAATTGGCGAGCCCTACGTCAAGACTGAGAGTGAAATAGCATCAAAGTATAGACTCGAGCCGCGACTAATTGGACCAGCTTTAAATGGTTTCATATTATCGCCACAGCCCATAAAAAGTTAAAGACCCCAATCCCCTAAGGCTCTCTTAATTGAAAGAGAGAGAGAGACCAGAGAAAGAGACTATGAGAGACAGAGAGCGAGAGAGAGAGAGAGAGAGAGAGAGAGGGGGGGGAGGGGGAGGGGAAGGAGGAGAGAGAGAAAGAGAGAGAGAGACCAAGAGAAAGAGAGACTCCGAGAGACAGAGAGAGAGAGAGACCAAGAGAAAGAGAGACTCCGAGAGACAGAGAGAGAGAGAGACCAAGAGAAAGAGAGACTACGAGAGACAGAGAGAGAGAGGAAGAGAGACAGAGAGCGAGAGAGAGAAAGAGAGAGAGAGAGACAGGGAGCGAGAGAGAGAAAGAGAGAGAGAGAGAGGGGGGGAGGGGAAGGGAGGGAGAGAGAGAAAGAGAGAGAGAGAGAGACCAAGAGAAGAGAGACTGCGAGAGACAGAGAGAGAGGGAGAGAGACAGAGAGCGAGAGAGAGAGAGAGAGAAAGGTGGGGAGGGGGAAGGAAGGGAGAGAGGGAGAGACAGAGAGACAGAGAGACAGAGAGACAGAGAGAGAGACAGAGAGAGACAGAGACGGTGAGAGATACAGAGAGACAGACAGTCAGAGAGACAGACAGAGAGACACAGAGAGACAGAGACGGAGAAGGTCCAAACCCCATTCATGCTAACCTGACCAAAAAATTAAAATCTCAAACAGAGAGACATTTGGTTTAATTAATCGCTCAGCTCATTAGCACTCAAAGTCAGGAATTGTGGGTTGCATCTCTGCGCTGAAATTCGCTGGCGATATTTGGCCAGTTTAATACAGCGAGTAAGCTCAGAATGCAACAATTTCTCCGGCATTATTTTTTTTTTGATTTTAAAGGAATTCTTCTTGACAGACAGAATCGATCCAGACGGATTCTATGAAATTACCCCGCCCCTCGAAAAAACCCCCAGAAAAGTCTGTTTTTTATTTCATATTTTGCCGGACATATATTCGGAAAGATTTCTCTGTGATTCTTTGTTGCTGTGGTCATGATGTATTCCGGCGTATTTTTCCCAGACTCCGGTCTGGACAAGGATCGACCTCTTCCTAGTTCCCCTCCTCCCCTCTGCCCCGATATTATTCGTTTATTTCTTGTTCCTTCTCCGTCCACCCTTTTTCCTTCCCTGACTCTATTTTCTATCCCCTCCCCTCTTCTCCTTCCTATTGTCAGCGTCCAATCTTTGCCGCGAAGGCTCGTATTTAACAGCTATCGGCCGCCGCCCTCCAAAAAAAAAAAAAATTGTTCTCAGTCTCAAAAAGAAAGACCGATAGAGGGAGAGAGAGAGAAAAGATAGTGAGAGAGAGAGAAAAACCCTTAGGTTGCGCGAAGAAAAGAGAAAGTCTTGTAACCAAATTTGAGAAGGAGCAGTGTACTTTTGCCTCGTTAACAGTGTTCATGTTGAGAGTGCAACCACAGTAGGTATTTTTTTCTCTCTCTCTGGTGATATACTGGGCGCAATTTCCCCCCACTTAGCGGAGGAGGGGGAGGAGGAGGGAAAAATGCAAGGAATTGAACAACAAGGGGTGCCGATTCCTTCGTCGGGACGAATCGTGGTGAAGGGAGGGGGTGAAAATGGGTGGATTATATCTTTGTGTGGAATCGCGAACAAAACTGGGAGAAATTGTGAAATTGCAGGAAGATTGGGTCGTCTCTCTCTCCCTGTCTCTCTCTCTGTTCTCCCTTTCTCCCTTTCCATCTCTCTCCCCCCTCTCTCTCTCGTCCCTCTAGTTCTACCTCTCTCTCTCTCTCTCTCCCTCTCCCTCCCTCCCCCTCTCTCTCCCACTCTCTCTCTTTCTCCTCCGTCTCTCTCCCCCTCTCTCTTCCCCCTCTCTCTCCCTCTCTCTCTATCCCTTCCCCTCTCTTTCTCCCTCTCTCCTCTCTCTCTCTTCCCCCCTCTCTCCATCTCCCCCCTCTCTCTCTCCCTCTCTCACTCTCCCATATTTCTTCAAATATGAAAAAAATCAAAATTCTAAGTAACGTGCTGAAACGCAAAACCCAGTTTGTTGCCAATTTTATTTTTGGTGCATTTTAAGGCAAATACAGAATTTTTTTTCAGAATGGGTGCATTTTTAAAATAGGATGAATATTTAATGATGTTTTGCATACATTTATAACAATGTTATCGTATTGTTTATCTAACGTTGAATCAGGAAGACATGTTTAATACAAGCACGGAAGATTTACTCGACTTGTAAATAATCTGAATAATTTGAGAGCGGAAGGTCTTGCTCATCTCCCTCAGCGTTTAATTATTCAAGCGACACAGACTTGAAGGACCTTCCCCGCGATGAGTGTTCAATGTCGTCTCCCAACACCGACCAAAGAAACCATTCGATTTATGCAAACAAAAATAATGTTGCATTTATTCTTGGGTGAAGGGCTTAGCACTGTCGTGGTGTCTCCGAAGATTACATCTTCTATATAAAGCAAGGAGAATGTATAATGTGTGTGTTACCGAGGGGTTAAATTTCAAAATTGTAAACAAAGAGAAACCAAAGTTGCGGAATAAGAAGACCGAATTTGGTGAGGGGAAAACAATTATTGGAGTCGAGTGGTTACCCCTAAAAAAACCAATGAGGACTGAAAAACAACAAGAAGAAAAAGACGGCCAGTCTGTCCCAGAATCACCCGAAAGTCAGAAATGGAAAAAAAATTCATTTAACATTATACCCAATCCTCGAATTCTAATCGAGTTGAACTCCCAGCGAAAAAAAAGAAAAAGAAAATGGAGTCTCGATGTAATTGTTTGTCGGTTGCCGAAGGGGTTGTTACACGTGTACTTTTGTATGTGTGTGTGTCGTCTGCAGGTTGGCGATGCCAGGGCAACAGTTGCAGTAGTAGACTGTCCGCTGTACTCTCCCTCTCTCCCTCTCCCCCTCTCTCTCCCTCTCTCTATTCCCTGATCGACGGTATGGGGCTCTTCCTCTGGTCCCCGTCTCTCTTCCTCGTCTCCACAGATGCTCGCTTTGGAATGACTCATAACGCGCTGCCTGTCTGTCAGGCGGAAGAAATACCACCGCGTATACCACCATTACCATACATGAAATAACATGCACTGCATGGCTTGCTGCTAAGAGTGTGTACCGCCAACCAAATATATCCTCTCGCTCTCTCCGTATCTATCCCCCGTCTCCCCCTCTTTCTCTCTCCCTCCCTCTCTCCTCCCTCTCCCCTCTCTCTGTCTATATCTCCCCCTCTCTCTCCCTCTCTGTGTGTTATATATCTCCCCTCTCTCTGCCTGTCTGTCCCTCTCTCTCTCTCCCTCTCTCTCTATCTCTCTCTGTCTCTGACTCTGTCTCTCTCTCCATCTTTCTCTCTCTCTCCCCTCTCTCTCCCTCTCTCTGCCCCTCTCTCTCCCCTCTCTCCCTCTTTCTCCCTCTCCCCTCTCTCTGTCTATATCTTTCCCTTTCTCTGTCTCACCCTTTCTGTCTTCCCCCTCTCTCCCTCTCTGCCCCCTCTCTCCCCTCTTTCTCCCTCTCTCCATCTCCCCCCTCTCTCTGTCTATATCTCTCCCTTTCTCTGTCTCACCCGTTCTGTCTTCCCCCCTCTCTCTCTCTCATCTCTCCCTCTCTGTCCCCCCCTCCTCTCCCTCTTTCTCCCTCTCTCCCTCTCTCCCCCTCTCTCTGTTTATATCTCTCCCTTTCTCTGTCTCACCCTTTCTGTCCCCCCTCTCTCGCTATCTATCTCTGTCTCTCTCTCCTCTCGCACTGGACAAGAACCAGTGGCCTAAGGTGCGGTTTGACGGTCATGACCAAGGAAATGCCTCGGCCGTCTCGGAATACCTGCACCTCATCGCCCAGTGTCACTCTAAGGATTATCCAAGATAAACTCACTCGACTAATAGCCCAATTATCCAAGATAAACTCACTCGACTAATAGCCCA
>CATLJK010000225.1:0-27103 GCA_949987565.1 Luidia sarsii
GAATTTCATTTTCCCTGTCCAAAATTAATTTCTTACAATAACTCCGTCCCCTCGGCCAAGGTCAGCCGGGGACCAATTTCTGCGGGGTTTTTTCTCTGCCACTCTCTCTCTCGGTCTCTGAATCTCTCTCTCTCTTTCTTTCTCTCTCTCTCTTTCTCTCTCTCTCTCTCTCTCTCTCTCTCTCTCTCTCTCACTCCCTCCCTCTCTCCTTCTCTCTCTCCCTCCCTCTATCTCTCTCTCTCTTTCTTTCTCTCTCTCTCTCACTCCCTCCCCCTCTCGTTCTTTCTCTCCCTCACTCTCACTCCCTCCCTCTCTCCTTCTCTCTCTCTCTCTCTCTCTCTCTCTCTCTTGCTCAGAGTCAAGCTGTGGCTCGCTGAGCAAGGAGAACTTTTTTTTCTAAATTTGTCAAACTGTTTATTCATTGACTTGCATCAGTCCTTACACTGTCAACCTTTTTTGGCACGTCACACGATGTTTTTCGCGGATGTAAACAACCGTTCGGAAATAATTATTGGCAATCATCTTGAGATCTTGGATTCTTAGAATGTCAGCAAGAGTTTGAGAAAGAAGTGTAACATAAAATAGGCCCCTGAAATACTTCAGAGGACCGTAAAATGCAGATCGACTGAGCGATAGTTAGTATACAGTTGTAACGTTGCCTGCATGGCGAAACACCTGTCACAGCGCAACGCGCCATAGGCCGTGCTATTCAACAGTTTGACAGAGAGTAACTTGAGCATTCGCGTTTGCTCATTTACGTTAACCCTTCTAAAATCGAATTGAAATCGTTTCAGAAGCTGAAATTTTGGAACGAGAGGAGAATGACATATTCCTCCTCATTCTCCTCATCGGAGAGTGAAAATTCGACTGTGAACATACCTCAAGTGGCTTAAAAACATCCCTGAGGGTCCCATGTACCCCAGGCAGTGTTTTGGTCGCGGAGATGATGACTTCAAGACCGATTTGGTTAAAATACGAAAACATTTTTTTCGAGAGAAAAACAACCTGTAATCTTACAAGTAGCACATGGATCACATAGAATAAGTATTCCTCTTTGGAATAAAAAAAGAATTACAGTCATAGACCAATTCTTCTAGGAAATATGGCTAATTTCCATAGCACCAAAAAAGGCTCAAAAGTTTGTCAAAAGTTTGTCAAACTGTGGCTCGCCAACCATATTTTCCTCGATAACTCTTTTGATTCTATTCCCCTGGAGCATGTAAGACTTTACACAACTCAAAATTAGCAATAATATCGTCTGTGTGAAAATCATATTTCTAGCCCTTTTCCTGATTTTTCTACGAGCTAAAAACATCCCGAAATTTGTCAAACTGTGGTGAGCATTGGATTTTCAGATGTAAATTTTGGCGACTTGTGTCATATTTCGGAAACTTTTTTGCGGCGAATATACTCATTGTCCACTGCGCTACAATATTCTGTAAAAAAATTGTGATAATTCCTAGTGGAACATAGTGAGGGAGAAAGTGAGTTTTCAAGACGTTTCTGCTCAATTTCCTTATTTGACCACGAGAGGGCGCTTCATTTTGTCAAACTGTGGCTAGCGAATGCCCACCTCTTCCAATCACTATTTCATCGAGGATAAGTCGCCTTAAGAGCATTCATTTGCAAGATGAAGTCTTTCCTATGTTAGCATTCAATGATCTGAATTTACAAATTATATTTACAGGGTCAATTTAATCACCTTGTTACAGTTTTCAGGCGGTTCATTATAAAACACCAATCATCTACACGATAGGCTTATGTACATGTACATGTGTACATAACACATGTACATGTACATGTACTATACGTATAGTCTGTATACAATGTACTGGGCCTATACAATGTACTGGGCCTATGTAGGCCGTCGGCTGATCAGCAACATCGTTCACTTCTGACTTTAATTTGTTAGGCAACCTGATGGTTTGGAAGATAGACAAATTTGACCATACTGAACATATCCTTATGGAGCCCCTTATGTTTTTATTTTGTTCCCTCAAATTATTATTTTGTTCCCTCGAATTATTATTTTGTTCCCTCGGAATCATTTCGTTCCCTCGGAATCATTTCGTTCCCTCGGAATCATTTCGTTCCCTCGGAATCATTTCGTTCCCTCGGAATCATTTCGTTCCCTCGGAATCATTTCGTTCTCTCGGAATCATTTTGTTCCCACGGAATCATTTCGTTCCCTCGAAATCATTTTGTTCCCTCGAAATCATTTTGTTCCCTCGAAATCATTCTGTTCCCTCGAAATCATTCTGTTCCCTCGAAATCATTCCGTTTCCTCGAAATCATTCCGTTCCCTCGAAATCATTCCGTTCCTTTAAAATCATTCCGTTCCCTCAAAATCATTCCGTTCCATCGAAATCACTTCGTTCCCTCAAAATCACTTGGTTTCCTCGAAATCACTTTGTTCCCTCGAAATTATTTTGTTCCCTCGAAATCATTTCGTTCCCTCGAAATCATTTCGTTCTCTCGAAATCATTTCATTCTCTCGAAAGTATTTCGTTCCCTCGAAATCATTTCGTTCCATCAAAATCATTTCGTTCCATCAAAATCATTTCGTTCCCTCGAAATCATTTCGTTCCCTCGAAATCATTTCGTTCCCTCGAAATCATTTCGTTCCCTCGAAATCATTTCGTTCCCTCGAAATCATTTCGTTCCCTCGAAATCATTTCGTTCCCTCGAAATCATTTCGTTCCCTCGAAATCATTTCGTTCCCTCGAAATCATTTCGTTCCCTCGAAATCATTTCGTTCCCTCGAAATCATTTCGTTCCCTCGAAATCATTTCGTTCCCTCGAAATCATTTCGTTCCCTCGAAATCATTTCGTTCCCTCGAAATCATTTCGTTCCCTCGAAATCATTTCGTTCCCTCGAAATCATTTCGTTCCCTCGAAATCATTTCGTTCCCTCGAAATCATTTCGTTCCCTCGAAATCATTTCGTTCCCTCGAAATCATTTCGTTCCCTCGAAATCATTTCGTTCCCTCGAAATCATTTCGTTCCCTCGAAATCATTTCGTTCCCTCGAAATCATTTCGTTCCCTCGAACACTTCAAGGGAACGAAATAATATTTTGTGGGAAAGAAATTATTTTGAGGGGACATAATTTGAGGGAACGAAACAAAAAAATACGTGTCTGTTCCCTTAGGCCGGGGCTCCCATATATCCTATGAGTCCACCAATGCAAAAGTCGCATTCTTCCGAGAAAGCCAGTCCAAATTGAGCATTTCGGCCATAGATCATAGATTAAAGTGTTCTTATTATCAGGTTTCAGCCACCCGGAAAAACATAAAAGAAAACATACGCGAATCACAACCTCATACCCTGTGACAAAACTGAGCGGGAATCTCTGTCACTGCATAAAATGCGTACGAGGTTGACGTTACTCGGGTGTTAACATGGCGGCGCCCATGTCGCGATGTGTGTGTCAATATCACGGGGTCAGAAAAGGGCGAAATAATCTACTTTTCACGTGCCAGATGGTAGACATTTGTCACATGCTTCCACACATGAATGGATTGAAGTACGCAGCAAGACAAAAAATAATCGTAGTAGCTGAGAATGGGAGATAAATTCTTCTCTGACTCTAGACTAGTACAGTTGCTTTAGTCCGAGCAACTTGGCCTTACAATCGCCCTTTTTTAAAGTCCTTAGGTCCAAGTTACTCGGACTAGAGCTAGTCTAGACGTCATTTACTTAGACTATGTATGTAGATAGTACTTAGTAGAGTTGAAAAACTGCAGGACTGCCCAACGCAATGGGACAATGCCAATGCCAATAGGAGATTGTAATAATAAATTTCACAATAATAATTAGTACACGTATAACTATAAATCTCCTTGGCTTGGAAGTTCTGCTGAGTGAAACTTTCTTCCAAATCTATGCACCGTATGCCACCAGTCCAAATGGATGAGAGACAAAGCATCTGGCAGTCCCAAGCTAAAAAAGCTGCGAGTATGAAGCAGGTAAGAAACCTTTTGCTTTGTGAAGAGATACATAGATAAATAATATTGTAAAATCCAACCCCTTTACCCAGTAACTTACCTTTCTGGATCCTTTAAAATCCTCAAATTTTTAGCACCTGAAAAATACTGCCTCAATCCTCCAAAATCTTACAAAATGGTTTTAAAGCAAAGAGAAGAGGCTTGTTTTCCTGAACAGTTTACCATAATTACTGTAGCTGTAAGACCACCACGCAGTTCTCTTTCTAGTATAATGTTAACCATAATCCTCCAAAATCCTTTTTCAAATCAAGCTTGAAAAAAAATTCTTTGCCGTTCATCTTCCTGTCCTCCAAACTGCACAGAGGTTTTTTTTAAAGAAATCAGTGTCCAATTTCCAACAATTTTGACCAACGAATTAATGTTAAATTGTCACTAATAAAATTCGCAAACCAATTTTGTGCAGAATTGGAAAAGGTTTTAGCACTATTTCTGTATTTCATCTTTTACAAAGTATAGTAGTAGTGAAGCACGATTTAAGCTGACAAAACCTTCACCGGCTGAACAGGGCCAAACGACCATTTTGTAATAATGGTTAGGACTCTTACCTGTAGTTGTTCAATATAATAAAATTGTGCGTGGTACATCCATTGGATTAATCAGATCATCCTCTTCCCATAATTTACAGTTTGTAAAAACGTGTTTAGAACAATCTTGAAATAAGAAGAGTTTCATGAAATCAGACCCGGGAATGTTAGGATTGATAATGTATCCATGCATCTTTTCAGTGATTGCAATAATTAATTTCTGTTTTATCTCTGCTTCAGTGCAGTTCTCAATTTGATTGAGTCTGATTGGTTTTGATGTTATTGCAGGTGGGCTGTTGAGAAAAGTCGGTGAAACCCTTGGTGATGAGAGGATCGTGAAGAACATCAGAGACAAGGATATGATGGCAACAGAAATGCACCACCATAGGTCATGCCACAAGCAATACATAAATGTAAGTGTCATGATCTAATCAAGTGTTATCCTTTTCCATCAAGGGAACAGGACTCAGTACTCCTATAGATTTGGATGTACTCCACATACCGCTGGGCAATCAATAATTGTTTTTGTAATGAGCAATAATATAAACTGGCAAATTGTCAAAGAAAATATTGACTGGACCGGGACTTGAACCCGGGACCTCTGGATTAACATAATCCAGTCAAAGTTTTCTCTGCTAAATTTTCAATTTGTTCAAAACTTCCCAGTCAGTTTTTCATTTGTTTGTTTGAGAAATATAATAAACAATGTTGCAAACTCCTTAATGACTAAAATGTAAATCGCGAATACATGTATGTAATTGTTTAGAGGGTCTGACATTTTGTTCCTAGCAGGACCTTTCTCAAAGGCAGATAAAGACAACTGAGATAGGTCCTGCTAGGATCAACATGTCAGACCATCTAAATTTTCGAGATTATTACTATTGTTATTTTGTTTTTCGGGGAGCAAAATTTCATTCATTTGTGTTTTGTATGGTTGTATGGTTGTTTCAGGCGCTGTACACCAAGATGGAACCACTTCTGCCACCTCCAGGACAGCTGCCTCATGTGCCAATGTATACAACCCATCTTGTTAGAAGAACATTGAGGGTCCAATTAAATTCAGAAAGGAGGTCCTTAGAATGACCCAACTGCAGCACCTACTGTTACAAACCTTTAGAGACATCCCATAAAAGTCAAGTTGATCAAAGATTACTTTTGCTTAGCTTTTTGAGATTTACATACAACTCAAGTAGTGTGTAGTTATGTGATCAGCTCTTGTGCCAACAAATTAAACAAAAGAAATGCTAGGTTTTTCAGCAACCTTATCTTATCACATAAAATGAACATGATTTAGGTGGTTGATACAACTTGATGTGGCTGGTACAATTCCGTGAGAGCTTTGTAAAATGTTTAATGCAATCTTCTTTATTTATGTTCTTCAGTCTGTGCAATTGTACTCACCAAGTGTATGTATTTAAATATCTCTAGCAATCATTTGTTATGGAAGTTTTAGATGCACAGCATTCACTTTTTAATTTGTTTGTTTAATTCTGAAACAGTCCCATTTTGCTCCTAAAACAAAGCAGAAGCCAATAACTTGTATTTTTTTCGTGTCAAAACGTAAATGGTAAAAAGATAAACATTGAATGTTAAAATGACCATTTGATATATGGGTACATCAGCAGAAACCTGTAACATTAAAGTAACATTACAACACATGGTAATGTATTGTAAATACATGAATATTTGTCATGACTCCTTTATTAGCCCCATTAACTTAGTAAAGGAATAGAATGTGAATGCACATTTAAGTCTGTAGGGTCAAAGCATCAAATTTTCGCACTTGAGGACACAATTATCTGGATTTGGCACCCTCAAATTAACTTATATGAACTGTCATTAAGTTGCCTAAAAGTTCAGCTGAAATGAATTTTCAGGCCTCCTGATTGTCAGCTGTTGGCCTATAAATCATATAGCTATAATATGCAAAAAAGGGGCATTTTAAATCGAGAAATAAAATAAGGAAATGGTAGTTTATCAGATAAGTGCATGAATAATTATAATCATGCTCAAAAGTTTCCCAAAAAGAGACATGATTGTAGGCACGAGCTTCAGAAGATTGCTCTCCAAAAAAATTGAACTGAATGCTCAACCACAGTTTGACAAAGTCTTAAATTTTTTGCAAAAAAGAAAATTGAAGGAAGGAGGTTATTTTTTGGCTTGGCATTAATGTTAAAAATGCAACAAAACAGTTGGAACAGAAATTGCAACGATTTATTGCTCAGAAAAAGAATTACAGAGTGTTAAATATGATAAGAAATTTTAATGATCTTGAACGAACATTGACGCAAATGCTCAATCAACAGTTTGAGTAAAGCCACAGCTTGAAAAAATCAACAGTTTGACAAGCCATGGATGCTCAAACAACAGTTTGACAAAATTGCGTGCAAAATGCCCATATGCATTTGTCAAACTGTGGCTTTTGGGGGAATGCTCAACGCTCACCTAACAATTCATTTGACTAAAAAACATAACATGTGCATTCACTCTCCCTCTCTCTCTCTCTCTCTCTCTCTCTCTCTCTCTCTCCCCTCCCTCTCTATCCCCCCTTTCCTTGCAAAGACTTTGGACTGCAGCTTTGCATCAATGGGAGTGATTCACATTAAGCAGGATGAGTCACAAAGACTTGGATACAAGTTGCAACCCTATCCTGCTAGGCCTGTAAGAGGAATACGCCTAACAATATTACAAGAGTGTGCTCGAGGGTTTGAGTTTTTTTTTGTCTGACTGGCCAAATGTATTGACCGGGTCCTATAGGATTCTGCCCCTCCACTATTGCCATTGCACTCAAGGGCTAAAGATTTCTCTTATCCTCGTCCGTGGAAAAATCTGGAAAATATTTTTGTTTTTATTGCAGTGTCTGGTGAAGCAGGAATTGTCCACTGTTTGTTCAAAAATAGTCCTTCCATCGTGACGGCTATTCAAGTTTAATTTGACTTGAGAAAAATATCAGTATTTTAAAATAGGTTTTTGAATATCATGATTATGCTAAGATTCAAATAGCGGACTCAAGAATTTCCATAAAATTTATGAATGCTTTCCCTGTACTTTCTGCTCTATCTGTCCAGATGCTGGTATCCATTCCCCAAAAGTCAACACTTTTAGTTGGGGACAGGGTACCAGTCACAGGCCATTTTTTTAATGTAGACTATTTTTTCAGAATTTCACAAATTTGGGGAAAATAATGAGGATTTGGGATACACAACATTACTAGTGAAAGGGGGGTTTTCATTAGAGAAGCTGTAAGGGAAAAAACAAGTTACTCTAATGAGACGTCATTTTCTGCCATAATCCTCTCATGAAAAGATGGCGGAAAGCAGCACATGTTCTGTCTTCTCTTTATTTATTTTTTAACTGTGTCCTTCCACCACGGCCGGTGTATTGGGTTATTTCGGTACTCCTCTCAATCCTTGGTAGACCTGTCTATCGTTAGGTAGGTAATGGAGGATTATGCTATTCATCAGACTAGTTCCTTCTTCGGGTTCCATTCAGTCCAGGGTCTCTTATCTTGCCTCAGTCTGGGAGACTAGTTCCTCTCTCCAATTCCGCTGCCGTCCCCCAAACCCGTGACATGTCCAAAAATCCATCCAATGGAAATCAATATGCATTTTCCAAAGCCATCCCTCTGGGGGTATTTTGTCCACAAAAGTGCAGAAAGTCTCCCGGCACACTACCCCAAGACTGAGTTGCCTTGCAATGATTTCAAAAACCCTATACGCTATTAAAAGCATGTCTTATTTTAAAGCATCACTTAGAAGAAACCTCATCTCGTTTGGATTTTAAATGAAATAAAATATCATCTGGGTAAAACAGTACTTTCTCTTTGGAAATCCATCAACCCTCCTTCCCTGAAAAAAAAAGACAACCAGTGATGCAGATGTCCATCGATTTGAGAAAATATGAATTGTCAGTGATTGCATAGATGTGTGTGTTGAACGTGGCATCTTTGTCCTTGACATTTTGCAGAGGAGAGAGATGGGGAGGCATAGACAGAAAGGTGAAGAGATAAGGCTCACAGGGAGAAAGGACAGAGAGTAGGGGAGAGACAGACAGACAGACAGAGGGAGAGGGGAGGGAGGCAGAGGGGAGGGAGGAGACAGAGGAGGAGGAGGAAGGCAGAATGAGGTGGAGAGAGGTTGGAGAGAGCGAAAGATGGGGAGGAAGATTGAGAGAGGGGGAGAGAGAGTGGGAGAGAATTATATAGATAGAGAGGAAGAGAGAGACAGGGAGTGAAACGGGGGGTGAGACAGACAGACAGATGGGTAGAGAGAGCGAGAGATGGAGAGGAAGAGAGACAGACAGACAAAGAGAGAGGGCGGCAGCCAGAGAGTGGGAGAGGGTGAGGGTGGTTGGGAGGTGGAAAAAATAGTGACATAAGTGCCAGTCCTCTATGTATCCGCAGTCAACAAGCCTTCCCAATGCGACGGCCGGTCGATAATGGCAGGCTACAGTCACATGCTCGCATGCGACCTGATTGTGTTGTCTATGGCAACAACAGGGGGAGACGGACTAATTTTGCATTCACCAGCCATCCCAGAATCAAAGTGGATGCTCACTCTGTGGAAATCTAAAGTCCGGCATGCCTGCGAGTCCATATGTCTGATTCACATCTACACGATTCCCTATCCAGAGGCCTTTTTTTATATAAAAAATTCGACGAGGGAAGGAAAAGGGGGGGGGGATAATCACACATGTTATGGCATGAAACATCGCCCGTGTTGATTTTACGGGGTGTTTTTTTCTTCTTCTGATTTTTAGTGAGCACTTTGGGTTGCTGTTTGCATGATTGGAGCAGATGGTAGAATGTCAGGCTGTTATGACTGGACCACCCCCCCCCCTCCCATCTCCTCAAATACATGCACATGCCCTATACACAAACAAGAGAAGCCTTTCTTCCTCAATTGAGGTGTTGATTTTGTGTGTGGAGTCTGCAATTATGGAATTGGCAATCCTTCTGCCCCACCCTCACCCCATTTCTCTCCCCTCCCCCCCTCTCTCTCTCTCTCTCTCTCTCTCCCTCCCTCCCCCCCTCTCTCTCTCTCTTTCTCTCCCTCTCTCTCTCTCTCTCTCTCTCTCCCCCTCTCTCTCACTCTCCCTCCCTCTCTTTCTCTCTCCCTCTCTCCCTCTCTCTCTCTCTCTCTTTCTCTCTCTCCCTCTCTCTCCCTCTCCCTCTCCCTCTCCCTCTCCCTCTCCCTCTCCCTCTCCCTCTCCCTCTCCCTCTCCCTCTCCCTCTCCCTCTCCCTCTCCCTCTCCCTCTCCCTGCTCTCTCTCCTTCTCCCTCTCCCTCCTCTCTCTCCCTCCCCTCTCTCCCCCTCTCTCTCTCTCTCTCAGTCTCATATGGCATATGGCCACACACCCCAAACAATGGCTTCTTACCCCCTGCGGAAGCGAGCTTACATAATTATTATGATTAGGCCCACAGTGACATGGAGCTTAGCTGGTAAACAAACAGGGAACTGATGATGGAGGGGCTGTCTGAGGATGGGGAGGGAGCCGGTGTAGGGGGAGGAGCATTGATTTGCCACAGTTTCAATTCAGTAGAGGAAGGTTTGCTCTGGCAAACAATTACACGGCTCAGTAAACACCAAGGGAATGGAACAGGGGGTGGGAGGCTGCTGTTTTGTACCTGGCTATGGTACAGTCCCCCCCCCCCAAGACCCTGATGCAAATGACTGTCCTGGGTCTATCTTGTTCCCCCAATGGCACTCTGTTGTGCCTATGCTTATAACTCTGTGCCTAACCCTACCCACCGCCTCTCCTGGACAACTCTCGCCTCGGTTATTAACAAGAATAACCGGGGCCCTTCAGATCCTGCACACTGTGCCATTAATGCATAGCAAATTGATCAACTGCTCTTTATTGGGTAGTGCACAACCTTCCAACCACCCGTCCATCCATCCATCCATCCATCCATCTCTCTACCCCTCCTCACTCAATCCTCCCTTACCCCCCCCCCCCCGCATCGTCTTCGATGGCAGATGCGGATGGTTGCCAGGGGCAACGGGATTATGCCGACATTGGGACTGCAGTTTGGATGTTTATCATCTGCTTAAGGAGCAATATTTATGCAAGTTAGCGGAGGGAGGCTTGGTTGGCTGGGAGCAATTTCAGGAAGGACCCGTCCTGGCTGTGACTGACAAAACAGATGGAACCATCGGATTGAATGACTTCATCTTTTATACTGAGGGGGAACTAAAAAATAAGTTGCTAAGCAGTTGCGTGTACCCCCCCCCCCCAAAAAAAATAAATTAAAAATAAATAGAAAATAAGTTTGCCTTCCATTCCACTTGATGTATATCATGATACTGTGTTGAGATATAATTATTTAGCACTCTGGATGGTCCTGTAGTTGAGCCGTGGAGGCGTATCCTGTAGATGGCCCAGAGATGATGATGACAAGCAAACACGCGTTGGGTTACGAGATACGACTGCCGTGGCCAGGGCTTACATCGTGCTGGTCTGCGTGCACGTAATCGCACCTCACTACAACCGTGTGAAGCAAAAATTGCGTTTGCCAAAGTTACAAATCTACCGACTAGGCCTTGGGCCGAAGCATGTTGACTACTTTCAAATACTGAGATAGTTTGGCCCAAAATATGAAAGTGAGGTGATCATTTTGATTAGGGGTTGTGTGATAGTGATTGTGATAATGTGATATTTTGTGATACATCTACGCAGGTTTGTTTGTTTCCTGTCCTCTTCAATGTCTCACAGAACCACATCTGATGCATGATGTTGATGGCATACCAGTTTTGGAAACTCAATGCCCTGATATCTGTGTGGCTAGTTTCCCAATAACAACCTGTAGGGCCGTTTCCACTACACCCCAAAAAAATTGATTATTTGGATCGCGATTTGGATTGCGATTCAAACTGCACTTTTTGTTTTCGTGTGTGGACACAATAAATGTGATCATTAGTGGGATTTGAATCGTGATTCGGTCTTTACTATTAGTGAGACTTTTTCAAATAATCGCATTTATTTGCGACGCGGTGAGTGGGAATGCTCCATAAATCGCACCACATTTTTTAATCCCACAATGCACCACTCATGCTCTGATTGTTTATATGACTCCCTGCGTTTGACCTCCATTTGACCACAACTGCTAACCGCAATCGGCTCGTGATTTTTTGCGACGCGATTTCTTGGCCTGTGTGGACACCACCCCCAAAAACCCGGTTTTTGAATCGCGATTTAAATCGCAATTATTTTCATAGGGAACGGCCCTAGTGATCCCCTCGTCATCCTCAGTCGGCCCACATGAATTACACCCAGGGTTCCCATCCACTTCATGAAAATCTTTGAAAATCTCGTCTTTTTCATCACCGTCCAAATCCAGGCATTCCTTAGTCATGAGCATCTTGCAGATGAATCTTGGTTTCATAACGGTGAACACAAAAAACAAAGAACATACCATTTGATCTACATGTATATAAGGCTACTTCATACTTCTCTACCTGTGTGTGGGTTCTTATTGATTGCAATTTCCTAAATTGATATGCTCCCTGCTGCTTGTTTTGCTCCAAATTTCTTCAATTTGAGGTAATGTTGTTTTTATGGATGGAATCTCGCGATGGGGCTTGTGTCCTGTTTGATCTGGAGTAAGCTTCCTTGGAGTTGTGCTGTTCGTGATTCTTTGGGGTTTTTTTCTCTCCCCCCCACCTCTCTCTATCCCTCTCTCTCTCTCCACCTCTCTCTCTCTCCCTCTCTATCCACCTCTCTCTCCCTCTCTATCCACCTCTCTCTCCCTCTCTCTCTCTCTCCACCCCTCTCCATCTCCCTCTCTATCCACCTCTCCTTTTCCACCTCTCTCTCCCTCTCCCTCTCTCTCTCTCTCTCTCTCTCTCTCTCTCCCTCCATCTCTCTCCCTCTCCCCCCCCCTCTCTCTCTCTCTCTCTCTCTCTCTTTCTCCTTCTCCTTCTCTCTCCCTCTCTTTCTCTCTCTTTCTCCCCCCCCCTCTCTCTTTCTCTCTCAAATGATTGTTGTGAGATGATTTGACAGAGAGGATCACCATCCAATATGGCAGCCAGTGAGGTGCTTATAATAATGTGTTGTGTCCTCGGCCTGGCTTGTATCCCAAGCCAGCGAGAGTGAAGAATAATAAGGAGCCCCAGATTATGTTCCAGGCCATTGGCAGTTTGGGCAGACTGATGGGAGGCAGTGCCACTCCCCTTCCCCCTCCCCCTGCCTTCTTGGAGTCCAACCCTGCTTGGTATGTCCTCAATTTTTTTCTTATTCCGCTTCCTCTCACAGAGTGGGGTGGGGTGGCGGAGGGAGGGACCGGGGTGCTGAAGAGATACTTCCCTGGTAGTCTGTTGCATCCAATCATACACAGCGGGCATCAATCAGCCACTGGTAACCCTGCATGGGGTCATTAGCAATGACATTGAGGCACCAGCACTGTTGCTGGCCTCAAGTTGAGTCGACACCCCTTCACCAACCCACCAGTCCACCACCACTGCCACCACAACAAATCCCCTCCCTCCTCTCCCTCCCCTCTTGAAATTTGCCCATAACTCTGCCGCCCGCCCAACACTGCCGCCAGTCAAGATCATAACTCTCCTGGATCAGTGTACTGTTGATGAACCTGATCTGCTCATGGTGAGTGAGGAGTGAGTAGGAGGGGGAGGGCAGTGCTAGCCGTCCTATCTGCCCCTCCCGTGTTGCATCAGCTGCCTTCTCAATAAGCGGCCCGCAGTTTGAGCGCCTGTCGTCAGTTACCGCTGACTGGCCGTGAGTGTTGTGTCATCCTCCTCATGTTTATTCATGACTGAAATGGAAGCGGTGGGTGACACATGGAAAGGGGATACAATGTTGAAGGGGTTTCATGAGCATGTCTTCACGGGGTAGCTAGTTCTCTGCACAGAGTAATGAGCCATCAACCAGATACCGTTCCACAGTAATGTTAATTTTTTCAGGCCAAATCCATAGGCAAAGCTTTCTATTTGAATTGCCTTGGTGAGGCGTGTTTAGTCTTTTCATGGCTTTTTTTCAAGGTCAGACTCTGGATATGGGCCTTTTCATATTGCCATCTATTGATGATAGGAACCAGAGCGGGGTGTTGATTATAAATTCAGACTGGACTGCGGTTTAATTAAGAGGCAGCGGTGCAGCCTCCTGTGCCTATTGGATCTTGCCTCACATCCTGTTGTCGTTAAGCCCCAGTCCATGCCTGCGCAGGTCCAATTACATTATGCATTTGTCACACCCACACACGGTTTGGAGCAGGGGGGCCCCAGTAAATACCGCGGCCTGTATCGAGTGTCCGTCCCTGATCCAGATTACGCTCCGCAAGTAAACCCCCAGCCCGCCGTTCCTGAATCAATCGCGATTCGCTCGGCAGAGCAAACACTAACATAAGAAGGGCCGTTATCAGCAGGCTGCTTCAAACTCACTCCCTCCCTCCCTCCCTCCCTCCCTCCATCCCTCCCTGCCTCCATCCCTCCATCCCTCCCTCCCTCCCTCCCTCCCTCCCTCCATCCCTCCCTCCCTCCATCCCTCCCTCCCTCCCTCCCTCCTTCCATCCCTCCCTCACTCCATCCCTCCCTCCTTCCTCCTCTTCATCCACCTCTCTCACTCTCCCCCCCCCCCCCCCTCTTTCTTTCCAACAACCTCAGCCCTCCATCCTGATCAAATGTATGGAAGGCCACGTTTGGTGCCTACCTTACCACCGGCATAATGCCGGCCGCAACACAAGCAGCTGTCCTGGACAAACACGCCGAAATAAGGTCGCTCCCTTAGAGGGGGGGGCAGGGGAAGAGTAAAAGGGGGGAAGGGGGGGGGGGAGGGGAAATCTTTAAGAAAAAAGAAGAGCAAGAAAACAGGAGGGAAAAACAAGCCGAGGTCTGCCTGTAAGCCTATCTAGTGTATATAGAAATGACCAGAAGCTGTAAGGTAATAGCGGCACCCAAAGTGTTGCAGTTTTTGATTGCTTTTCTCAGGACTGATCTGCGCTGACCCAGATAGATAATAGCTCTGCCACCATGTCCGTTGCTCCCTTACTATTTTTTTTCCCTTCCCTTTTTTCCTTCTTTGTTTTCTCCCTCACAGCCCTTTCTCTTCTTCTCTCTGTTTTGTGGTTTCATGAATTTTCATTGTCCGATGGGCGTTGAGGTTAGAGGTTTGGGTTGATTAAGGTATGCGCCAAGTTCCAGTGTCCCAGTGTGACAGGCTGCCATCACGTGACTGTCACTTGAGTTTGTTGTTTTTTAAATCTAATTCAGTGCCACAGTTTCAGTCAAGGATGATGGGAGCTGTTTGTTTGGATTGATTTGGTTGGTTATTTTTTTATGCATGCAGCTCACCTCTAAGATTAGAATAACCCTGATTGAATTTCATTTTGATTTCTGTTTCAGGGCATCAATACAATCAACCATCCAGAGTGATGGACTGGTTTTCAAGGGAAATAATTTGATTTGTTATTTCAAACTCTCCACAAATTATTTCTCAAAAAAGGTAGAAATTGGACAGTTATTTAATAGTGTCTTTTTCCCCCCCGCTAACGATTTCCCCACAATAGATTTGTTAGTGATACTGTTTGAAGGTTGTGTAAGGCAACAGTTGTCCCAGTATGAATGTTTGTGAAGTCTATTTGTGGGTGGACTTCTCAAATTAAGTAAAAAATACTTAAAACAATTTTGGAAAAACAGGGGGGGGACCTTTGACTGGACTGGGACTTGAACCCAACACCTCTGGTTTTGCATACCAAAACTTCTCAATTTGTAAGTCTTTCTCCTATAAACTGCTTTGAAAGTTGGAGTGGATTTTGAACAAGTTACCAGGAATCAATTTAAAAGAGCTGGTTAAACTTGTTTAGTGCAAATTTCAAACCCACTTTTCATTTCAATCTCAAATATTTAGAGGGCCTTGCAGATCCAAGCAACACCTTACTCTAAGGCAGACAAAAGCACTCTTTCCAATTTTTGGGACTTGTGTTTGGGTCATTTATGTCAGTAAGCAGTTTGCAACAAATGGGATTACTTTCAGTCATTCCAAGATGGAGACCCCCGCAATTTGTGGAGGGAAAACTTAATGGTGTATCAATGCATTAATGCGCTCTCTGGTACACACCTTACATCAATGGCTACTCAAACCCCCTCCCCATCACCACTACCACCACCACCTCCACCACCACCACCAACAACTTTCTTCTCTCTTTTTTTTTGTCAGTCATGAATCACGTCCTGTCTCCCTGTTGGGCAAGGACCTGGCCTAAGAGTCAAATCCATTAACGACACCTTAGCAGGGCAGTGTGCCCCGACTGAGCCCTGGTACATGTCCTCTCACGCACCGCTAACCCCGCGCCGATAATGCAATCATGGGGGGACACAGGAGATGGGTCCATATGTCTTGATCAGGAAGAGGGGGGGCAGGGGGGGGGTAGGGGTGGGAGAGAGAAACGCCGACAATAATCAAATCTGGGCCAAGCAGGAAATTATCTTGTGTAGGCTGAGCCCACGGTTATGAGGCGAAGGATGTGCAACTGTGTGTGAAAGTGCGCTTTGGCATTTTAGAAACAACAAAAAATCTGCTTTTAGACTGTCAGAGTTTGGAAAGTTCCATCATTTAGGCCCTACGTTTTCTCTTGTGTGTATTTTTGTTTTATATAGCTTTACGCCTGCCCTAAATACAGTCTCTGTGGACATGTACATGTATACATGGGTGTGGAAGACTATCTTTAAGAAGTATCCATGTGTCAAACTTAAATTACCTGGGGTTTCTTAACCTATAATTTTTCTAAACATTCAAGGACCTTGTGACTCTCGCTTTTATGTGCTGGCAAGATTGTGTTTGCAACTCATGCTCTCCATGTCTGTACCTATAGAATAAAATATTCCATGGATGTGTCAAATTAAGCAAGGATTAGTCTCTGATATGCACGCTCATTGGTTATAGCCCTTTTCACACTACAGAGCCAATCCCCGGGGAATCAATCCCCGGGGAAAATCCCGGGGATTTTGTTTAGTGTGGAAACCCCTTCATATGAGGTTGTTCTGCCAATTGTTCCCTTCACCTCTCCAGTAACTTACGATCAGTCGCAAGACAATGAGCGATGCACAGAAACCATGTGGCCTATCACAACTTGCGATGGTTTATCCATCGCAAGTTGAGTTAAGATGCATCGTAAGGCTCTTTGAAATCCACCCCAGAACACTCTACTCAATACCTGTATTCCATTCACTTTCACATATATACTGATACCTGTGTAAGGTTTATGTATTATAGTTTGTTCACATTGACTTGTGACATCAGCAGCCTTTTTTCATAGATCTGGGCCCAATTTATGGAAAGCAATAATAAAATCCTCAGTAATAGGAATTGCACAAGTGCTGAAGCCCTCCAAAATTGTCTTGTTTACCATCATGGAAATATGCTTTCTGTACTGAAGCAAAGAATAGAACTTATTGTAAATAGCTTTTTTTGTTCCACAAGCAGGATTGGATTCAAAAGTCAAACTTGGCGTTTTCATGAATGAAATTGCCACCAATGGGGCTTTTGCACATGCTCAGCGACCTTTGAAGAGGATGACCCCCGTGACTAGGGCCCTTAACATATCCCTGGATCAGGCTCAGACTCCGGCTTTTACCTTCAGCCTACTAAAGCCGAAAAAACAGGTTGTGGTTCTCCTCACATCTGCACTAGATGGCAGGAGTCTTGGGTATGAATCCTGCCCGAGCTGCCTGTATTTTACTTAGCAGGTAATCGGGCAAAGCACCGAGCATACAGTGCTAATTATACATTGAGCAGGGCAAGCCCTAGTTGAAGAATCAGTGAGTGATGAGGAATGAAAAGAACCTGAATCTTGTAGGCCTACATCTCTCTGCCAGAGTCAGTGTAAACACAGCACAGAGTATTATCCCGTTGCTTCTGTGGCCAAAACGCGAGGAGATGGTGCGCGGTGTGTTAGAAAGATGGAGGGTGTTTGGAACAGGCAGCCTTGCATTGTGTGCCAGTAAGACCCCCCTGAAGGGGAAACTGAAATTAGATTTCATCTTGTCCATTGATTTGTGGTTCGCAGAGGAAGTCTGGAGCATGTAACAGCTTCAAGGGACAGTCCCCGTAGAGAGTTGGGAAGAGAGTGGAGCAGGGAGGGAAAAAAAAAGCACTTTATGCCCTGCAAGTCAGAATCCTTTATTCTTCCTTTGCAATCCCCATCTTTAATTTTCATTTTGACATCTTATTCACTATGATTTTCTTTGATTTTTTTTTTTTGCCATCCCACTCTCTGATGAAAATGTAATAACAACCTTCGAGCAAAGATGACTTTTTTTTTGGGTGTAACTCATCGGATGTAGGATTACTGTTTCCGTATGAATCCGTAGGGAATGAGAGGGGTTGGCATGCTTTAGTAACTGGTTTTGTGATTTTGTCGGGAGGTGCAGACATGGGACAGTAAATATTGTAGCTTTACCTCCTACGTGATATATGCTGTGAGAGTCGGGCAGGGACGGGGAGGTTGTTTGTGCTTCACCGGGGCTCTGAGGCCGAGGTCCCAAGCCCACTCTGGTCCGTAATCCAGGGGGGGGGGGGGGGGGGCGTCATTGAATTTTGGGCATTGCTAGAACTTGTCATCAGCTGCCCAGCCTTCAACCAGGGACCGACGACCGATTGGGGGAGGGGGGGGGGGCTTATGGCTTTCCTCCCACAGAATCCCCATGACTTGTGGAGCCTGTGCACTCAGTGAAATAATCCCATCCTTAAAGTCGTCTACGCCTCATGAGAAGGATACTTGTGACATGCCGCATTATCCCATCACATCCGTACATGTTTAATACTCATTGATCTAGAAACAATGAATGCTGGAATTTTGTACCATATGTTTGCATAAGGTAAACCTTTTAGTTTGAGAGAGGAAATAATTATGGTGGGGGAAAAAATACATGTTGAATGTTGAAGATTAAAATTACATTGTGTCTAAGCATTCAATTGTTTATCCATTGAATGATTGGATTCAACCACCCATTCATCCATCCCTCCATTCATTCATCCCTCCATCTATCCCTCCATCCATCTATTCATTGCTGTAATAAAGGCTAAGTGCTTTCTAAACCCCATGCCCGTCTCAATGACAGTGAGACACAAGGGGGTTATCGATCATTTCTCTCAATGTGTAATATCTTTATGATGAGTAATGTGAGATCACTATCTGATTACACAATGCACTATGCATCCATAAACTTGATTTGTATCAATTGGTGAATGCATCCAATCGTTCTGATCATCCTACTGGATACTTTGTATCGGTGATTTAGCATAGCGGATAAAGGCATTTATAAAGTGTTTCTTTTTACACAGCTGATAAAGAGTGCCTGACATTTTTTATCTCAGAGAAAGGTAATGCTGAGATTGAAATGTCAGGCCCTCTTATTTTCTAAGACTTTTGTAGACATAGGTAAATCAGTATCAGTAAGCTGTTTGTAACGCTTTTGTGTTACAGTGTTGGATATATAGGTTTGCGATGACACCATGTAAATTTTCTTTTGTGAGTATGTGCAGTTCTGAAAAGAACAGGAGGAACTCGACGTTTCGAACTGTGTACTCTGTTCATCTTCAGGAGACTGTTGGATTCCAACTGGGAGTGGGGCTTATGTAGCGTGGAGAGGGATCCTGGTGAGGGGATTAGTCCAGTGAAGGATGAAGGCAGGAACTGTAAAGTTTAGTTGTTCAAATCTGTCTTGATGACCGTGGAAATCTAATCTCAAAAGTCCTATAAAATGGACAGCAGAAATGAAGTTGAAGCAAAATCCTAATCTGTGCTTGTGAAAGGACCCTTGCTGTAGATGATCTTTTTGAAACCTGTACTTTGTCATCATTTGACCCTTTTCTAACATCCATTTCAAAGCAATTTGTATCAACACAAGTTTGGAAAATGGGAGAGAAAACTTTGACTGGAATGGGACTTGAACCCGAGACCTCTGGTTTTGTGCACCAGCACTTTAACCATCTGAGCTATCCAGCCCTTTGATGGTGGCCTTCCCAAAATAGGCAACTAGTCATTATACTGGGATGGGGGCACCAGCCAACCATTAACTGCCATATATCTCCAGGGATCACACCCCACAGATAAAAACAATTAAAGGAACAACTGACAAGCAACTTAAAAAAAAAAAAAAAAAAAAAAAAAAAATGTTGACAAATGTCAAATAAAACTTTTACTGGACTGGGACTTGAACCCAAGACCTTTGGTTTTGCGGACCAGAGAAAGGTAATCAAAACAGTTGATAAAAATTGCCAAGAAATTTTCAGTGGGAATAGACTTGAACCCAGGCCTATTTTAATAAATCAATGATACAAGCAACCAGCTACAGTTTTGAGGGGGGGGGGGAATGAGAGCAGTTCTGAGTAGAAAAACGAATAAAAAAGCCTTAATTAAATCTAAATTTGGTCTATGTGTGGCAGGCTTCTTTTGATCTGTCTAAATGTAATTAATTCAGATTGAGCCCTCCTCATCATCTTTGCTCGGCTAAATCTGAGTATCAAATTTCACAAATTGCACACTAGCCTTTGTTGAACCCTCTTTCTTGTTCATTTCTCCCCCCCCCCCACAAAAAACCCAAATAACTCTCACTGCCTTGCACAAAGGCTGGCCTATCTTCCTCCGGATTTCTCCTGAAATAAGGGGTGCGTTTTGTCGTCGCAGAAAATGGAAAACAGCTATCATTTGCCCTTATTTTTACCCCCTGAATGCAGGGCCCATGGGAAAGTAAAGAAAAACGTGAATTCAAGATTTTGTATTCAGGGTTTTTTGTGTGTGCAAAGACTGTATCCAGGTGCTTAGCATTAAATTAGAATGATTTGATTGTCAACAGGTTTTGGGGTGTTTTTTTTTTTTTGCTTGCAATTCTCTTTGGCTCCTCACATTTCAGAATAATGTGCATTGCAGGATGTAATATAGTGAGTACCCATTATAGCCTGCCATTAGGAGTTGCAATTGTCTCCATTGGTTCATCAAGAAGATCATTTATCAAGGAACAAAAAATGCTCCACAATCAAAATTGAAGACTTGCACTCTGAACTCTTCAGCCACACCAAAGCAATTACATCGTTTGAAGAGGCCGCTCTCTTAGACAACTGAAGAAAAAAAAACTCCTCCTTCGATAGCATCTAAGAGAATGATTGCTTATTTTCTCTCAGGCGAATCATTTTCCCTCTACTCTTCCCCCCCTCCCCCTGTCTCGTTTATGAAATGTTTAGGTTGGTGGACTCGATGCTTTGAGTCGGTGTCATTTGGAGATGTGGTTTTTTTTTTTTTTTTTTTACATGAGTGAAAGCTAAAGGGACACTCAGATGTTATCTTCTCAATCTGGCATCAGCCTTGCACCAACAAGTCCTTGGGACTGAGGGGGAGGGGGGGGGGGGCTGCCGGTTTACTTAATGCTGTGGGGATGTGCACATACGCACTGCACACGCACCCTTCCACAGTGTCTGCTACTACGGAGGAGCAAGAGGGAGAGCCAAACAGGCTTTGCGTCCCTAACTGGATCACTGGGTTAGGTACATAGACGCATCTGAATGGGAACAAACAAACGGGTAGATCCTGAGTCAATAGCGCAGTGAATGGTTGATGGGTAAACGAGTGTGTGGACACCAATGCTGACATGCATGCTGCACTTCTCCCCCCCCTCCCGAACCCACCCCCACAATTCCCGGGGTTATGTCTACAACTTATTTTTCAACTCGACTCTCTCTCCCCCCCCCCCTCTCTCTCTCTCTCTCCATCTCCCTTCTCACCTTCGCTGCATAGGGATTGCTTTTGAAATCATACCTGATTGATGCGGGGAATGATTTTTTTTCCCTCAGTGTTAGCATAAGCGCAGATGGTCACTTGTCATGCATAGAGTGGGTAGCATACAAGTACATGCACTCTCCCCTGTTGATTAAAACAATGAAACCTTTCACAGTGTTAAAGCAACCTGGATCTTTTTTTTTTCATTGAGATATTTTTTTAAAAAGATGTTTCTAAAATCAAACAAGAAATTTCAAATTTGTGCCAATTTCAAATACCAGTCTGCCTCAATGTAGCCTTTGTAGCCCTTTTTAAACAATTTTGATATTTTGATCGTCATGCAACGATCAAAATATCAAAAAGGGCTACAGTTACTCAATGGTATTTTGTTAGTCTTTTCTCATGACGATTAAAAACAATGTGAGAAGTAAATATATAACTTCTTTCCATAAACCTTATGTTTCTGTATTATTCAAATGGCTAGGACGACAGGACTGAGAAGTTCCAGTACATGTGGTAATGGCTCTTAGGATTGCAGGCACCAATCCATGCACATCATCGGGAGGAGTTTTATTGCGTGTGAGCAGGGAACCAGACCATCGGTTTGCCAGAAATCAAGGCTTTTTTGCCTATTGATCCAAAAGGCAGATGCTTGCCACTGCAAGCATGGCCCCCAGTTAGTATGGCCCCCAGCAAGCATGACCCCCAGAATGAATGGCTGCATGGGATTGGATGTGAATATTCACAAGACTGAACCCCCCCCCCCCCCCCCACATACACACACACACAAAGCACCCATCGTTCACTTATATAGCTCACAAACCATGGTGACCAAACTGGGTTTTAATGCTATCCATTCAGTTCTATGCGACTAATTGTAGCAGAGACTGTTTTCCCAATGCTAAATCCTAGACTCTATATAAATCAGAGCAACAGCATCACTCCAATCTCACGGTCTGGAATATCCATTCTCCTTGATTTGAAAGCATGGCACAGGAGGCAGTAAATATCATGCCAGGTAAGGATATTGATACCATAGCAACGCCAGTAAGATGAAACCTTTGTACTCTACAGCGGAATGCAATTAGATTGACTTTGGTCTTCACTGCCCATCCCCGTACATGTATGCTTTCCTCAAAAACTAATTTAAGAAAAAACTCGCTCACCAAACAGACCATTTTTTGGTTCGCTTTAATCCAATATAGCCTTGGGCCTACTCTGATCTACCTGAAATTTGTCAATGGATTTTTTTGTTTACTTGTTTGGGGGGGTGGGAAGGAGCATGGTCATAATTTGCTAATATGTGGCATATGCTCAGCTGGCAGTTTCAAGGTTTTTTTTATACGATGGCTTGAGACCGACCCTACCCCTCACCACATCCTCTCCCTCCTCCACCTTCCCCTCACCCCCCCCCCCCCCTTTCCTCTTTCCCCCCAATTCCCCGATTGACAGGAGCAAACATGCCAGGCTCCAAATTTGCAATCAGGGACACAATTCAGGAGTGCAGGCCGTGTACGCATCGATTGCTCCTGCCCAAACGGCCCTCACAGGGCCTGCCCGTCATCGATATGCTTCTCGGGGTATTGAAGTCCTTATGGTCGATCCGGAAGAAAAGGGGGAAAAATGAGGGGGGGGGGAGGGAAGGGAAAAACCTGACAAAAAGACCATAAAGCTTGCTCGGCCGATTAACACAGGAAGCTGAATATAAAATGGCGATAAAAAAAAAATGCTCATAAAACAATGGGGGAAAAAAATGAAATCCGGCCATTCAGGTTTATTGAGCTCACTCTTGTGATCTTTGTCTTTGGTATTCCTCCTTCTCGGCCATCTCTCTCCTTCTGCACTCACTGGAGAGTAAGGGACAAGGTGTTGAAGCATAAAGGTACCTAAAGAAAAAATCCCTGCACACCATACCGTGCCATGAATATTCAGTGATTGATCAGCTTTCCCTGTGTGAGTGAGTGGGGGTGTTGGCCATGTCTCCCCCTCCCCCACGGACCATGATGGGTGTTTCATTGATTAGTACAGAGGCGTGATGGATGGGTGAACAGTCATCTCATGAATATTCATCACGACATGGTTATGCATGAAGACGCACCCGCTGGGCTGCATGGAGGAAGTCCACTTGCTCATCCTCTTTATAAATTTTGATAAGGGAGGTGTCATTTTGGTACATCAGCTCAGCGGCCCATTGTCACATCTGATGCTGCCGTGCATTGTTTTGGTAATTTTCATAATGATTTTAGGTGATGAACAGCATTTTAGCACCATCCCTAGCTCACTTTGATCCACCGCATAATGTGGTCCATAATGCGCTTGCGGACACCAAATTCATTAGCAGGAGCACTTAAGAATTTAACCCCGGCAAAATGCCCGAAAATGGCCGCTGCTTCTCAGCAATCTGACGCCGTGACAGGCTCCTATCCATCATGGCCGAAATGCATCTGCCCAGCTCAAATACGACTCCCCCCCCCAGTGCTTGCCTTGGCAAAATGTTACCATGATTAATTTCCTGTCAAGACGATGAGAATCCGTCATTATTTCCAACCAGCCTTCCCCCATTGCCATGCCAACCAAGGAATGCTCTCAACCAGGGCTAAAGACAGCAGGGGGAATGAGAAAGAGTGAAGATAAAACAGGGTCAGAGATAGCATATAACTCCTTGATTCCTTGTTATCCTTGGTAATACTGGACTTTGTTGTATGGGTCTTAGAAAATTCCTCCCTTCCTTTTTCCCCCTGATTAATGCATTTTTTTCTAGGGAGACATTATTGTACTTGGAGTCCTCTGTCAAGGACTGTTTGCAGAGCACTCCTTCTTCAGTCCTTCCTAAAAAGAAGCTTAAAGCAATCAACCTAGTCACGCTGAGTGGTAACCATGTCCAATCTTTCTCTCTCTCTCTCTCTCTTTCTCTCTGACTAAATAAATGTGTTGATGGAGAAAGTGTGTTTGCAGCGGTCCGGGCGAATGAGCTATAACAGGGGCCATCTATCAGGGAGTTTATAAGGCCGTCTGCCCAAACAGTAAGAGATGGGGGGGGGGGGGCCATGTTGTCAGCGCTGATGGCTTATTTGCCAGGAATAAATGCTCCCCAACTATCCAGCAGACTGCCCTTAATGATTACGAAGAGCAGAAGCCCAGAGTGCCTCCCAGACTTGTGGTTTACACGCATTGCAAATGAGTGTTACAGACCCCTCCTTATGTTCCTGCGATGCAGATGAGAGGGAATCTGTATTCCGTGCATCCACACGTGAGTGCTGAGCAGCCCCCCCCCCCTTGATATCGGAAGCAATTGCAATCCACACTCTTTGTACCGCGGCCCTCTCGTCCCGTGTTGACTTAGGCTAGGGTTCCCTCCCGGCTCGGCCCGGCCAGGAGTGCGCGATACGCCGCCATAATGACCACTCCAAGTGGAAGGCCGGATCAATCGCGCACTTTGCCGGGAATATTCATTCCCCGGCCGCGAAATATTACACAATAATGGCCCGGTGATGTGTTTGCCGAGATGGATCGCGGGCCCGCATGCGGTGGGTTGAAGGCGGCAGCTGGGTGGCTGTAATTAGTCATACGGTGCGGGTCACCCTCCCTCCCCTCCTCGTGGAGGCTATAGTCTTTGGAGGGTTCGGGGAGTGGCTCTCAGGTGGTCATTATGCCTGGCCAGATTTCTCAAGCCTCTTCACACAGCCCAGACAGGTTGACAGTCTCTTTATGATCAGTGCGGTCCCTGCATACTCCAAACTGCCCTTTTTTTTTTGCTTTTCCACTGAAGATCTGCAGATTGGCATTGACTAAGGGAATCAGGCACCACACTCATCCACTGGAGCCTTCCCGGCACTACAAATGATTAATCAGAATATCCTGGGTTAGTGAAACTGAGAGTAGCTTCCCAAACCTTATTTCCAAATCACCTCTCAAAGGCTCGGTCACTAATTGTCTGCATGCGTGTATGCTGTGCAGCATTCATTATAAATTCCCCCAACCATAACCCCAGTGATATTTACCAAAATATTTCTTTATTACAAGTTGATACGTTTTTGTTTTAATTTCTTGCTGGTATCACCGTTGCATTATTACAGGCTATGAGTGGAGAGGGATTCTTGTGGGGGAAAAAAATCAATCAATCTCATCATTTATATAAATATTTTGCTGTCTTGCTATTCAAACTCAAAGTTTATGAGAGATATCTGCTGGTATTGGCATTTTGCATGTGATAAACCACACACGGATTGATTTGGGGAATGTCAATTGTGGTGGGTTGGTTGTTTGTTTGTTTTCATCAACACTTTGCTGAGGTCCTCATGCACACCTACCAGTGCAGGTAGGACTACCATCAGCCACTACAAGTAATACGTACCAGCTAATTTAAAGGACTTGACTTTATGCAAGGAAAACAAAATGGTAGACTTTGGTCGTGTCCACACAGGCCAAAAAATCGTATCGCAAGAAATTGCGAGCCGATTGCGGCTAGCAGTTGTGGGCAGATGGTGGGTGTGTCCTTGAGGATGGCCCATGCAGGGAGACATATAAACAAGCACGGCACATCCTGTCAGTCAGAGCGTGATCGGTGCTGTGCATTGTTGGATGCATTGTTGGATAAAATTTTAAAAAACGGTGCGATTCAGCAGAGCAAGCGTCGCAAATAAATACGATTATTTTAAAAAGTCTCACTCTTAGTGGAGTCTGAATCGCGATTCAAATCCCACTAATAATCGCGTTTATTGTGTCCGCACACGCTAACAAAATGAAGTTTGAATCGCGATACAAATAATGGCGTTTATTTGGTGTAGTGGAAACAGCCCTAGTGTGTTGGGAGTTTGGCACCTTTGTTCAATTTCACTGTGTCCATCCTAACTTGACATTGATTTGGCTTAGCTCTTGTTAGGATGATTGGGCCTGTAGCACTGTTGTCAATCATAGTAGGGCAAAGTGTAAGCAATGATCTGTCCGGTGCTATTGACCTTAGGGGCCTATTCCACTCGACTTACAAACTTTACCATTGCTATTGGTTTGTGCAATCATTAGGGCCGTTTGCACTGTCCACCCCCCAAAAAAATATTTGGATTGCGATTTGAATCGCGATTCAAACTTATCTTCTTTTTTTGTGGACACAATGAATGTGATTATTAGTGGATTTGAATCGTGATTCGGACTCCACTATTAGTGAGACTTTACTAAATTATAGCATTTATTTGCCACACGGTGTATATGGGAATGCTCTGCTGAATAGCATCACTCTAACTGATTGGAAGGCAAACTACATATTTAGTGATTTTCATTTGGCAAGGAATGTTGGCCTTAATGATGAAAACAAAGCTTTAGAGTGAAATTCTTCCTTGGGGTGCAACTCATTGATCAATGTTTTTCCCAAGTAACAAATTGTGACAATCTATTGCCAGAATGTGGAACTGAACTGCTGAGTCAGCCATTCCTAGCTAATTCCATTCATTCATATGTAATTGAGCCCATAAATATTTCATGATATTTGTGCATTTGGGTTATATGAGCAAAGATCTTAAATGCTTTGCATGGTGAAAGTGAAATCTCACTCGATCTTTTTGTAAATTGGAGTTTTTATGTTCTTTTCATGGGTTCTCTGGTAGACTTAAAAAACAGCCCAAAATGGTTGGAATTATCAGACATTTACAAACTGACCTTGTTTTACATACCTCATTTCTGTGGGTCATTGTTGCATGATGCTGTCCATAGCCAAATGATTGCATGTTCTGCGATTAGAATTCACATTGGGAATTATTGTCATCAAGTTTCCTGCTTCCTGGAGTAAGTCAGGCCATTATAATAATAATAAGTATTCACGAAATTCGCTTTGTGTCAGAATTATTTGAGCAA
>CATLJK010000227.1:0-21842 GCA_949987565.1 Luidia sarsii
GGTCGTGACTCACTGGCTTAGAATCGCAGGGAAAAAAGGATACTAAGAAATGCAGTACGTTGAAGGTATACGGCTTAATTAAAAAAAAGGCAGTTGTAATACAGCGCTCCTGAAAGTTGATACTCATCTGAGTCAGCACATATGTGACCCGGCACAACGACATGAGGAATATCCACCAAAACACTTTTCGAGTAAAGAATGCCTATAGTCAAAGTATCTTCTCAAGTCGGTAAAAAAAAAACCACCATTTTTTGTTTGTATCTTCGGAAAATTAATGTGTTGGAGGATATTATGTTCAAAGGATTTTTCCGATATCCGTCTCTAAATGACGGGGGAGTGTTTGTGTACTGTTTTCATGAAAATGTAAAGTTCATGCCTTTTCGAATGGCCGCTTTCGAGGAGTTAGAATGGTGCTGCTATATTGTGTTTGGTACCGAATGAACGAGCGAAGTCCCCTTGTACTATTAAAGTTCGCACGGAAATAATGTTGATATCATTTGAAAGCTAATGGTATGCTCTTTCACATCATTAGCAAATCTCAAAATCTCAAAAGTGGGGGTTATTCCTCATTATGGTGTGCCGGGTCACATATACCCACACATCAATCGCCGGCTGGTTGATTGTAAGTGGGGGATTTGAATCTTTACAAGGGCTGCTTCCGCGATGCATCCTAGGCATCATTGGAGTTCTGCATCTAGTAGAATGCACTTCAACGAGGAATTTGCCCAGCCCTACTCGAATCGTAATTAAGCCCTGCAGTCTCAGTACTGTTGGTTACGAAGCTGTATCAGGGATCCCGATATGGCAAAAAAAAGCAATTTCCATCTCTGACCTAACTCGTACGTATGCGACATCTGTCGTTTATATCTCGTACGTATTTATACGAGTTGTAAGTCGCATGCATGAGATGTATTAAGTCGTACGAACGACGTAGCTCAGAAAGATCAATGTCCCGAATACTTCATCATTGGCTCTGTATATATGTCTGTCTATGTGTCTGTGTCTGTCTCTTTTTCTACCTATGTCTCTGCCTCTGCCTATGTCTCTGCCTCTGCCTCTGCCTCTGCCTCTGTCTCTGCCTCTGCCTCTGCCTCTGCCTCTGCCTCTGCCTCTGCCTCTGCCTCTGTCTCTGTCTCTGTCTTGTTTCTGTCTCTGTCTCTGTCTCTGTCTCTGTCTCTGTCTCTGTCTCTGTCTCTGTCTCTGCATTTATCTCTGTCTCTATCTCCGGCTCTGCATTTTACAGCGTCATTGTCTCTGCCTCTGCCTCTGCCTCTGCCTCTACATCTGCCTCTGTCTCTGCCTCTGCCTCTGCCTCTGCCTCTGCCTCTGCCTCTGCCTCTGCCTCTGCCTCTGCCTCTGCCTCTGCCTATGTCTCTGCCTCTGCCTCTGCCTCTGCATGTGCCTCTGCCTCTGCCTCTGCCTCTGCCTCTGCCTCTGCCTCTGCCTATGTCTCTGCCTCTGCCTCTGCCTCTGCATCTGCCTCTGCCTCTGCCTCTGGCTCTGCCTCTGCCTCTGCCTCTGCCTCTGCCTCTGCCTCTGCCTCTGCCTCTGCCTCTGCCTCTGCCTCTGCCTCTGCCTCTGCCTCTGTTTCTGTTTCTGCCTCTGCCTCTGCCTCTGCCTCTGCCTCTGCCTCTGCCTCTGCCTCTGCCTCTGTTTCTGTTTCTGCCTCTGCCTCTGCCTCTGCCTCTGTCTCTGCCTCTGCCTCTGCCTCTGCCTCTGCCTCTGCCTCTGCCTCTGCCTCTGTCTCTGTCTCTGTCTTGTTTCTGTCTCTGTCTCTGTCTCTGTCTCTGTCTTTGTCTCTGTCTCTGTCTCTGCATTTATCTCTGTCTCTATCTCCGGCTCTGCATTTTACAGCTTCATTGTCTCTGCCTCTGCCTCTGCCTCTGCCTCTACATCTGCCTCTGTCTCTGCCTCTGCCTCTGCCTCTGCCTCTGCCTCTGCCTCTGCCTCTGCCTCTGCCTCTGCCTCTGCCTCTGCCTCTGCCTATGTCTCTGCCTCTGCCTCTGCCTCTGCATGTGCCTCTGCCTCTGCCTCTGCCTCTGCCTCTGCCTCTGCCTCTGCCTATGTCTCTGCCTCTGCCTCTGCCTCTGCATCTGCCTCTGCCTCTGCCTCTGGCTCTGCCTCTGCCTCTGCCTCTGCCTCTGCCTCTGCCTCTGCCTCTGCCTCTGCCTCTGCCTCTGCCTCTGCCTCTGTTTCTGTTTCTGCCTCTGCCTCTGCCTCTGCCTCTGCCTCTGCCTCTGCCTCTGCCTCTGCCTCTGCCTCTGCCTCTGTTTCTGTTTCTGCCTCTGCCTCTGCCTCTGCCTCTGCCTCTGTCTCTGCCTCTGCCTCTGCCTCTGCCTCTGTTTCTGCCTCTGCCTCTGCCTCTGCCTCTGTCCTCAGCTTCGGCCAGCTCGATGGTCAAATGGTAAGGTCGTCTGCACCAGAAAGCAGGAGTCGCGGGTTCGAATCCGGCCTGAGTCGCCCGTATCTTTTCAGCAGGCAATCGGACAAAGCACCGACCACGCGGAGTTAAATCATACACGCCGAGTAGGCTAACTCCTAGATCGAAGTACATTCTTCTCGACGCCAACATAAAGAGAACAGAATACAAAATATCCTACGACATGTCGTCAATAATTCTCCGAGACCGAATCCGGTTTCGGGTGAGAGGCGGTGTCTCGTGAGTAATTTACTGACGATGTCACCCGGCCGCAATTCGCTTCCGACCTTGGGCGACTCCTGGGAGGGTGCCGCTGACTTTTGTAGGAGAAATGATCGCTTCCATCGATCACAACGTCGCTGCAGGGAAGAGCCGGCTGTCTTAGATGTGGTTAGATTTCGCCGCGCTTATTTTCTCAAGAAAACTAAGTAGACCGTGAAAGAAAGAGAGAGATATATGGAGAGAGAAAGAGAGCTCGATAGAGAGAGATGGGGCCCTTCCTCATCTCTCTCTCTCTTCTCCCCTCTCTCTCTAGGAAGAGAGAGAGAGAGAGAACGAGAGAGAGAGAGAGATAGGGCCCTTCCCCATCCCTCTCTCTCTTCTCCCCTCCCTCTCTAGGAAGAGAGAGAGTGAGAACGAGAGATAGAGAGAGAGAGAACGAGAGAGAGAGAGAGAGATAGGGCCCTTCCCCATCCCTCTCTCTCTTCTCCCCTCTCTCTCTAGGAAGAGAGAGAGTGAGAACGAGAGATAGAGAGAGAGAGAACGAGAGAGAGAGAGAGAGAACGAGAGAGAGAGAGAGAGAGAGAACGAGAGAGAGAGAGAGAGAGAGAGAGAGAGAGAGAACGAGAGAGAGAGAGAGAGAGAGAGAGAGAGAGAGAGAGAGGCAGATAAAGAGAGACGTGAATACCGAGACATACATGTGACGGCTGGAGAGAGATGTAGAGGGAAAGAGACAGAAGGAGAGAGACCGAATGAGAGATAAAGAGAGAGAGATAGAGGAGAGATAGATAGACGGAGAGACAGAGAGGGGAGGAAAGAGAGAGAGGAGAGAGAGTGGGGAATAGAGAGAGAGGGAGTGGGAGAGAGAGAGTGAGAGAGAGAGAGACATATGGATAGAACGACACAGGGAGATACAGTGAAAAAGAAGTGTCAGAGAGGGTCAGAGAGAGACAGAGAGAAAGACAAAGAGAGACAAAAAGAGACAGATAAACAGATAAAGACATATTAAGACATAGATAGACAGAGAGAGACAGAGAGAGAGAGACAGACAGAGAGAGACAAAGAGAGACAGAGATAGAGATAGAGAGAGACAGGCAGAGAGAGAGACAGAGATAGAGACAGAGATAGACAGAGAGAGACAGAGGGAGACAGAGAGAGACAGAGAGAGAGAGACACAGAGAGAGACGTGAGAGAGAGAGCTAGAGAAGGAAAGTTGTTGGATCGTGTACCGGTGCGTGTGGATTTTCCACGCTCGGTCGAGCACGCGAAACGCAACACGACGCACCGCCGAGGTCGACCGTGGAGGTATTGGGAAAGAAATGAAATTCGTCGGTCGTGTGGAAAGAGAATTTGTTTTCTCTTACTCTCTCTCTCTGTCTGTCTCTGCCCCCGGTTTGTATCCGACCCTGCCTCTTCCATCGCCTTCTTCTCTTTCTGTCTCTGCCTCTTTCTCTTTCTCTGCCCCTTTCTCTTTCTTTGCCCCTTTCCCTGTCTTTGTTTCTGCCTCTGTATCTGCGTCTGACTCTGTCTCTGTCTCTGTCTCTGTCTCTGTCTCTGTCTCTGCCTCTGCCTCTGCCGCTTCCTCTGCCTCTGCCTCTGCCTCTGCCTCTGCCTCTGCCTCTGCCTCTGCCTCTGCCTCTGCCTCTGCCTCTGCCTCTGCCTCTGCCTCTGCCTCTGCCTCTGCCTCTGCCTCTGCCTCTGCCTCTGCCTCTGCCTCTGCCTCTGCCTCTGCCTCTGCCTCTGCCTCTGCCTCTGCCTCTGCCTCTGCCTCTGCCTCTGCCTCTGCCTCTGCCTCTGCCTCTGCCTCTGCCTCTGCCTCTGCCTCTGCCTCTGCCTCTGCCTCTGCCTCTGCCTCTGCCTCTGCCTCTGCCTCTGCCTCTGCCTCTGCCTCTGCCTCTGCCTCTGCCTCTGCCTCTGCCTCTGCCTCTGTCTCTGTCTCTGTCTCTGTCTCTGTCTCTGTCTCTGTCTCTGTCTCTGTCTCTGTCTCTGTCTCTGTCTCTGTCTCTGTCTCTGTCTCTGTCTCTGCATCTGCCGTCTCCGTATCTGTCTTTCAGTCTCTCTCCAAAGTATTGATAAACTCGCCAAGGTGAGGTATTGTTCTTTCGCTCCCTCGAGAAAGGAAAGGGAGGGAGAGAGACGGGGTAGAAACAGAGACAGAAGGAGAGAGAGAGATTGAGGGAGAAAGAGAGAGGGAGAGAGGGGGACAGAGAGGGAGATGGAGAGATCGAGGGAGAAAGAGAGAGGAAGAGAGCGGTAAAGAGAGATATAGGGGGAGAGAGGGGTGAGAGAGATGGAGTGAGTAACGGAAGAGAGTCTTTCACCTTTGCAAATGGTCTTCGCTACCTCAAATCATGAAGCCATAATTTTCTCAGAGAATGGTCGACCTATGACCAGAACGTGGAGTCCCTACTAATTCGTGTGGCGACTCGTGCAACCTTTGTCAATTCAGGCCAGTAATCATATCTGCAGATTTTAGTATCAATTTCATTTTTAAAAAGAAGAAGATATAAAACCGGTTTCCACTGTAACAAATATCTAAAAAAAGAAAACAGAAAAAAAAACAGTTTTCTTCCGGGTTTTCGAGAGTGTAATTGCTAGAGGATTCCTTCGGTGAAAGCTTGGATTAACAATATCTAAATTCGGCTTTTGTGTTCATTCCTTAAAGATGTACCTATACTTAGGAGGGTCGTCCTCAAATCTATTCTATCTGATATATTATACTAGATGGAAGTGAACGATATCCCCTGCACGCCCAGAAGAACAAATCCTGAATTTATATTCATCCATCCCTCAAGGAAAACATTCTCTTCGGTGTCTATTCTCGTGGGAACCGGCTTTATTTTTATTGAAAAGGAAAACAAGTGAGAAAAAAAACCCGTCCTTGATCGGAGAAGGAGACTAAAAAAGGTTATTACTCTCTCTGTATCTCGACTTTGGGGGATTCGAGGCAAAAACACTTCATATTCGATTTCTGCCCTCGGTGGAAAATAAAAGAACGATAAACACTCAGGAAGACAGGGAGATAGATGGAGGGGGTATGGAGGGGGGTGAGAGAGGGAGGGAGGGAGAGAGGGAGGGAGAGAGAGAGGGAGAGGGGAGGATAGAGGGAGAGGGGGAGAGAGGGAGAGAGGGAGAGAGGGAGAGAGGGAGAAAGGGAGAGATGGAGATAGAGGGAGAGAGAGAGAGCTAGAGAGAGATAGAGGGAGAGAGGGAGGGAGAGAGGGACAGAGGGAGAGAGGAAACATAGGGACAGAGGGAGAGAGGGACAGAGGGAGAGAGGGACAGAGAGAGGGCAGAATGATAGATGGTGAGAGGGAGAGAGGGAGAGAGATGGGGAGAGAGGGTGAGAGGGAGAGGGGGATAGAGATGTGGAGAAAGGGAGATCGGGAGAGATCGAGAGAGGGAGAGGGGAGAGGGGGAAAGATGGAGGAAGAGAGAGAAATAGCTTGAAAGGGAGAGATGAAGGAAACGAGAGAGAGCGAGAGAGAGAGGGGGAGAGAGAGAGAAAGGGAGAGAAAGCGACAGGGGGAGAGAGCGACAGGGGGATAGAGGGAGAGGGGGTGAGGGGAAAGAGGGAAAGAGATTGAGAAAGAAATACAGAGATGGAGAGAGGGAGAGAGAGGAAGAGAAATCCACTCCCCTATGAGAGGATCCTTCCCCACTTGTGGGCGTGAAACGCTAGACTGAAGTGCAATACTCGTCTCGTCTGTCAGGGGAGCGAAGTCGTCCTTGCTCCGACCAAACGGCGCTCCTATATTCAATCTCTCTCTTTCTCTCTTTCTAGATCATTTTCAAGGGCCCTCTTTCTCTCGCATCGCTTCTCCGCCTTCCCGAGTTACTCGGTTGTTTATGGGGCCCCGGTCCAAGTCGAGGTTGTGTTACCTCAAGTGGCCTTCTAGAGTGACGTCACTTTTTTTCTGCTCGTCTCTCTCCCTTTCTCTCTGTCCCCACTTCGTTCTCTGGCTCTGTATGTCTCAGTCTCTCCCGCTCTGTCTCTCCGTCTTTCTCACATCCCTCGCTATCGTTCCTTGTCTCATTCTCAGTCACTTTCTCCCTCTCTCTCCTTGTCTCTTATACGGCTTCCACTGCCCGTCTTTCTCTCTTCCCATCTGGCTCGACCTCCATCTCTCTCTCCCTCTTTGTCTCCATCTTGCCCTAAATTCTATCCCTCTATAATCTCAGTTTCAATGTCTCTTTCTATGCCACAACCCCTGTGTCCTTATGTCTTCCTCCCTCTCTCTTTCTCTGCCCCTGTCTCTCTATTCCCCTTCCTGATTATCGCTATATGTCCATTTTCCTGTGTCACTCCATCTCTGCCGCTCTGCCCTCTCTCTGCCCTCTCTCTTCTCAATATTCTCTCTCTACTCTCTCCCCTTTCTCCCCTCTCTTCTCTTTCTCTTCTCTCTACTCTCTATCTTCTCTCTCCACCTCTCGCTCTCGCTCACTCTTTCTGTCCCCCTCTCTCTTCTCTCTCTTCTCTCTCTTCTCTCTCTTCTCTCTCTTCTCTCTCTTCTCTCTCTTCTCTCTCTTCACTCTCTGCTCTCTCTGCTCTCTCTTCTCTCTCTTCTCTCTCTTCTCTCTCTCTCTTCTCTCTCTCTTCTCTCCCTTTCCTCTCCACCTCTTGCTCTCGCTCTCTCCCTGTCCCTCTCTCTGTCCCTCTCTCTTTCCCAATCCCTTTTTTCACCCTCTCGCTTGTTTCTCTCCCCTTCCCTCTCTTGCCTCCCAATCTCCCCTTTCTCTTAACTCACCCTTTTCTCTCCCTTACGCCTTTACTCTTCCCCGCTACTCCCCAACTCTCTTTGCTCTTCTTTCTCCCTCTCTCTACTCCCTTTCTCTCCAACTGAGTTCCTTCGCTGACAAAAACACCCTTCGTTGCCCCTGAAGGATGCTCAGACGGGTCTACCCACTGCCAGCTAGCTAGAGGGCGTGTGATACCGAGCGCTGTCTTTCCGAGGTCCGTTCCATCCTTCTCTCCCTCCTCCCTCCCCCGCAAGAAACGTTTTTTAGACCCTCACACCGTCTCCAGTGTCCACTCGTCTCGCCTCTCCAGGCGAGCACTTGAGGACGTCCATCGCTCCCCCACGTCTCGGTTGTTGTCCGTCGCCCGTCCACACTCGTCCATGCTGAACTCCTCCTCCTCCTCCTACTCCTCCCCCTTCTCCTCCTCCTTCTTCTACTCCCCCTTCTCCTACTCCTACTTCTCCCTCTCCTCCTTCTCCACCTCCTCCTCCTCCCCCTTCTACTCCTCCTAGGCAATTCTCGTGCGTTTCAATGTTGTCACCGTTCACTTTTTGTCCTGAGCTCCTTCCTTCTCTTCCTCCTTTTCCTTCTCTTGCTTATCTTACTCCTCTTGCTCCCAATCCTCTTCCTCGTCTGCCTCCTCTTCCTCCCGTTCACCCTGTTCCCCCTACTTTTCTTCCTCATCTTCCCCATGTTCCTCGTATTGCTCATCTTACACCTCTTCCTCGCCTTACTCCTCGTTCTCCTTTTCCTCTTCGCGGTCACCTTACTCAACTTGCTCGTCTTCCTCGTCTGCATCCTCTCCCTCCCGTTCCTCCTCTTTCTCCTCTCCCGCTTCCTTATCTTCCTCTTCCTCGTCTGCCTCCTGTTCCTCCTGTTCCCCTCTTTCTCCTCCTCATGTTTTCCCTGTTCGTCGTCTTCCATATCTTCTCCTCTTCCTCACGTTCCCTTCTTTCTGCTCTTACTCATCTTTCCCTCGTCCTCGTCTTCCTCGTCTTCCTCATCCGCCCCATGTTCCTCGCCTTTCCCATCTTCCCCTCTTACGCACCTTCCCCCTCTTTCTCCTCTTCCTCATCTTCCCCCTCTTCCTCGTCTTCCTCGTCTTTCTGTTCTTTCTCCTCTTCCTCCTCTTCCACGTCTCCCTCTCTTCCCCATCTTCCTCCCCTTCCCCATCTTCCTCCCCTTCACCATCTTCTTCTTCCTCTTCTTCATCCTCGTCCCCATCTTCCTCCCCGCCTCCCCTTCTTTCTCCTCCTTTTCCTCTGTTTACCTCTTCTTCCTCTACCTCGTGTTCCTCCCCTTCCTGATCATTTTCCTCACCGACGATACGACCAAGAGTCTAAATTCCGCCGCATTGACAGAGATCTCAGTCACCGATACCACCGCATCCAGGGCTATTCTCTGAAGCAATTGCTGTATAAAAACCAAATCTCCTCTCGTTTCTAGAAATCATCTTTCGGTATTAATCATCTTTGACCCGCACGAGGAATGGACTAAGCCGATATCAGTGGTCTTCAAAGGTCCCATACAACATTGATAAGTCAAAAGATTGCCACAGTTTGTGTCAAACCATGAAACATTCTAAAATGAAATTCTGCAAAGGTTTTATTAACTGAAATGGTAATCTAGGAAAGTAGAAAAAGGCAAATAAAATGGCACGGCTTTCTCACCGTTCTGTAGTGTAAGAAATAAGTTTATTACTCACGAGTAATAAGCTATTTGTCAATGTTTCAGTGAAGATTTCTCGAGAAGTACAGCATCCCAGACCGTAAGATTTCAACATGAGGATTCTATCATTACCATCTACAAACTGTGTGAATTAGAAGGAAATCTGTGGACATCGATTTTTTTTCTGATCTTCCCAATGTTGTATTGGCCTTTAAATTGAGCTCGAATCAAGAGATCGTTATACGTTATATGTGCGTAAGTACAGTACGTGAGTCTTATACGCACGTCTGCACCCATCTCTCTCCTCACTCATCTCTGGCCATCAGCCCTGTACTTAACCCGATTCGGACGGTTGACCCGAGTCCTCTAATATTGGTCCACTGGGGCCCCCTAGTCAACACGCGGACCCTCTCCGCCTCCTCACTCTCCCATCCCCTGCCACGCCCCCTCCTCCACCCGAAAGAAAGGTCGTGTCTTGTCTAATTGATGTCCGCTTGGCCGTCATCTTTAATTCGCAGGGTTTAGGGATATAGAGGGATAGAGGAGAGAGACAGAGACAGACAGGGAGGCGAGAGAGAAAGAGAGAGCGAGAGAGAATTAGATGAGGGACAGAGAGAGGGAGGGAGACAGAGAGATAGATAGATAGAGATAGATAGAGAGATAGAGATATAAAGAGAGATAGAGAGATATATAGAGAGATAAAGAGAGATAAAGGGAAATAGATCAAGATATAGATAGATAGAGAAAGATAGAGAGATAGAGAGGGATAGAGAGAGAAAGGGACGAGCTATGTGTCTCGGGTCAATGCGGCACCAAATTAGGAGGAACATGCCCTAACCCAAGCCTTAAGACCAAGATTGTTCAAAATGTAACCAATATACAAAATGCTCCACACTGTACACATACTTTAAACAAATGTGACCCGGCACAGCATAATGAGGAATAATCCCCACTTCTGAGATTTTTAGATTTTCTAACGATGTGAAAGAGTGTACCATTAGCTTTCAAATGCTATCAAAATTATTTCCGTGTGAACTTTGTTGAAAATAGTACAAGGGGACTTCGCTCGTTCATTTGGTACCAGACACAATATAGCAGCGCCATTCTAACTCCTCGAAAGCAGCCATTCAAAAAGGCGGGAACTTTACATTTTCATGAAAACAATATTCAAACACTCCCCAGAAATCCTCATTTTTTCAACATTTAGAGACGGATTTCGGAAAAATATTTTGGACATAACATCCTCCAATACATTAACTTTCCGAAAAACAAACAAAAAAACCCCACACATTTATTTGTTATCGAATTGAGAAGATACTTTGACTTCAGGCGTTGTTTACTCGAAAAGTGTTTTGGTGGAATATTCCTCATGTCGCTGTGCCGGGTCACAAGTGCCAATCTTACAAATTGAAAAAATGAGTCCCAGGATTCGATTCTAGTAGGACCATTCGTAAAGGCAGATTGTATTCCATCCCAGCATGTCTTTTAAAAAAAAAATTCTGCAAAGATTCAAAGGTCGGGGACCAATAACTCTCTCCTTTCTCCCCCTTCCCCCCTCTCTCCTCCCCTCTTCTCTCTCTCCTTACCCTCTCTCTCGCCCTCTCTATCTCCCTCCCCTCTCTCTCCTTTCCCTCTCTCCACCTCTCTTGCTCTCTCTCTCTCACTCAAGTTAGTCATCATAAAAATTGGATCAAATTACCGGCAGTGTATCCTTAATTATATGACTACAGCAGAAAGTGAAACATCGTGAACAAAAAATAGAATACACATCTGTTCTTTGCAAGCAGGGAAAACAGTTTAAGATGTTGTGCTAGTCCATCGGCGCGGGTGATTTACCCACGATACAATACAGCCCCACACAAGGGTATTATACCAATGAAAGTCAATCCGATTACCGCGTCTATTTGTGTAGCATTTGGGAGCGTATTAAATCGGTCTACCAATCTCATGTACGAGCCAATCGGCAATGCGCAGTCCCGCGTGGTATGCCTGGCACGCTGGCAGTTTTGCGTGGCTGGTGCACGGACGCAATTTACGTGTTTTGTTCGCTGGCGTTCCGCAGGCAGGGCACCAGCTAGCGGGACGTTGCGTGTGACGCAGTTGGACGAAACTCCCCCTCGTGACGTCATGACCCTTGCCGCGTGGTGCAGACACCTCTGTCTCTGCCTCTGCCACAGCCTCTGCCTCTGCCTCTGTCTTTGTCTCTGCCTCTGCCTCTGCCTCTGCCTCTGCCTCTCCCTCTGTCTCTGCCTCTGCCTCTGCCTCTGCCTCTGCCTCTGCCTCTGCCTCTGCCTCTGCCTCTGCCTCTGCCTCTGCCTCTGCCTCTGCCTCTGCCTCTGCCTCTGCCTCTGCCTCTGCCTCTGCCTCTGCCTCTGCCTCTGCCTCTGCCTCTGCCTCTGCCTCTGCCTCTGCCTCTGCCTCTGCCTCTGAAACCTTGAAAATAGGACGGAAGATGCTAAGTTGCCGTGAAAAGAAAATAAACCGCAGTTTCACCACTTGTTTGTTCTCAAAATGCTCTTCACAAACCATTCACGGTGATTTTACCAGTGGTCTTTCCAAGGCCACATTCTTGGTGGTAAATGGCTGCAATGCACAAGCCTATGGTGTACAATTACACAGACTAGACCACAACTGTCTGGCAGATGAGTTGTGCGGTGATTTGGCTAGAGCCGGTCAGATGAGGATGAAATGTCCAGGGTGAATTCACTTCAAAAGTGGTTCACGAAATATCTCTACTAATTTTTTTTTTTCGCGGCGACACGACATATTCACCCAATTGTAACGGTTTAGATTTTCACAGTTAGAGGTTCCGATCTTGTTTGCATAAAATATGTCGGTGAAGGAACGTACAGCGAACGACCTTAATCGGTCGTCAAAATATTTCCCTTTGGACTTTTGCGATTAAGGAAAAGCAAACATCTGTTGTTATTGATATCTACCAGAGCTGCGTTGGTAGTTTTAATTTGGTTAAGTGCTGGCATTTTAATCATCGGCAAGGCCTGCTTTACTAGACACATGTAATTACGTCGGTTGAAAATTATTGCTGTCAGTTGATAGCCGACGCTATCTGTGCGTTCTGTGATATTTGCTGGTACGTAGTCAGTCTAAATAGTTTGCTTGGGAAGCGATATACGATGTTAACACGGTTGATACATAGGGAAGTTTAAAGGGACACCACTACTATCAGTAGGTCTATAGTCTAAACGTCTATAACCCAATGTCAAAGGTGACGATTGGGTCGTCTGGTTCGCTGTATCTCTCCTGTCTCTCCCTTCTCTCTCTCCCCCTCCCCTCTCCTCTCTCTCCCTACCCTCTCTCTTGCTTTCTCTATCTCCCCCCCTCTCTCTCTTTCCCCTCTCTCCACCTGTCTTGCTCTCTCTCGCTCTCTCTTTCTTCTCTCTCTCTCTCCCTTCTCTCTCTCCTTCCCGTCTCTCCACCTCTCTTGCTCTCTCTCTCGCTCGCTCTTTCCCTTCTCTCTCTCTCCTTTCCCTCTTTCCACTTATCTTGCTCTCTCGCTCTGTCTCGCTCTCTCAAGCTCATGCTCTCTTCCTCCCCATCTCTCTTCATCTCACTCTCTCGTTCTACATTCTCCCCCTCTCCCCTCCCCTCTCCCCTCTCTCCCTACCCTCTCTCCCTACCCTCTCTCCCTACCCTCTCTTCTCTCTCTCTCCCTACCCTATCTCTCGCTCTCTATATCTCCCTCCCCTCTCTCCACCCCTCTTTCTCTCGCTCTCTCTTTCTTCTCTCTCTTATCTCCCCCTCTCCCACTCCCTCTCCCCTCTCCCACTGCCCTCTCTGTTGCTCTCTCCCGCTTTCCCCTATATCTCGCTTTCTCCCTCTCCTTCCCTCATGCTTTCTCTCTCTCTCTTCATCTCACTCTCTCCACTTTTCTCTTCCTCTCTCCCTCTTTATTAATGCACATTCTGGGACCTGTACTCACGGAAATCAGTCGAACTCTTCTCTTAAATTTTATATGCTCGTCTCTTCTCACTCCATTCTCCCATCTCCCCCTCCCCTCTCCTCTCTCTCCCTGTACCTCCTCTCTCGCTACCTACCTCCTCTCTCGCTTCCTCTATCTGCCTCCCCTCTCTCTCTCCTTCCCCTCTCTCCACCTCTTTTGCTCTCTCTCGCTCTCTACTTCTTCTCTCTCTCTTCTATCTCTCCCTCCCTCCCCTTTCCCCATCTCTGTCTCGCTCTCTAAACCTCTCTCTTCTTCCCTCCCTCTTTATAAATGCACATTATGGGACATGTATTCACGGAAATCAGTCTAATTCTTCTCTTATTTAAATGCTCGTCTCTTCTATCTCTCTCCACTCAATCTCTCCCTCTGTCTCTATGAAATTGACATTTGAACGTGTTTGATCCAGATTTTGACCAGGGGAACAATTTTCCTCTGCAGCGCGTGGGTAGAACGGGGCTATCGTACTCCGATGTCGTGATGAATATATGCACGCTTGAACCGGTTTAACCGAGGCGGCGGCCAGACATGAAAAGGCATGGAAAGGGGCTTGTCTTAATTAAAAAATCTACCATGTGGGACACGGGTCAGACAGTCTAACACATAACTTCGGGGCAGACTATTTTTTCTTAAAGGCTGTCCGTATTGCTAGGATTCTTTTACGTCCCATTTACAAAGACAAAACACCTCATAGTTCTTGTTTGAAAAAAAAGTAAATATGTGACGTGATAATTAATTCTACCTTTGAGGAAACGACTGACAAAGGTTATTCTTTCATGTTCATCAATTAATAATTCGCAATTAGAAAGCTCAGAAACGAGATTTAACCGGTATGACCGCTGCAGTTTGGTTTTGATGATAGCTCAAGAAGAGGTTTTAAGAGGGTTGCCACGTTGTTTGTATTTACTTCATGTATATACAGGAGTAATCACCAATCAGTGCACGATCAGTATTCAGAACTCTCAACCCAAATACTGGCTGATTTCCACCTGATCAAATATTGGTTCAGCATTATTGTTATTTGAACAGACGACAGCAGAAGGTTGACCGACTTCCAGTGCGCAGTCTGGCGTACACTCTAATGCGACCTTGGCCGGCTGAAGCCAATTCATTTTTTTCTAATTTCCTTCTTTTTTTCGGGGGAAGTCGGTTATTAATTAAAAAAAAAGATCGACCGGGGAGATGACCTTAGTCTGCTTGGTCACGGGTAAATTTATTACTTGCACTATTTTATTTTATTTTTTGGCAAGGAGTAATCTGTGTGTTTTTTTTCATTTCGTGGCTTGCAGTGGAGGTCAGTATTGATGTATCTGAGTCGGTGGTTTGAAGTGGAATAATTAGAATGATCCAGATGTTGTTGTTGTTTATTGGGTTTTTTTTTAGTCCGGTCTGCGGAGGTCAATCGATGCGTGTGGTCGAGCAATCCGAGAAAGGGGCGTGGTCGCTGCAGGGGCGTGGCCAATGCGGATGGGGCGGGTCACTGGATGGGGGCGTGGTCGATAATGGATGGTGGTGGCTGAGTGAGGCTAATGGGGGCAAGTTCCTGGTTGGGGGCGTGGTCGCAGATGGGGCGTGGTGGCTGAGTGGGGCGTGGTCACTGGAGGGCCGACCCGGCAGACCCGGATGGGGCGAAGTTCCCCGGAGGGGGCGTGGTCGATGATGGGGCTTGGTGGCTGATAGGGGCGTGGTCGCTGAGTGGGCGTGGCCACTGGAGGGCGCTGTCATCGGGTGAGACGCGGAGTGACGTGGACATACTGGGGGCCTCGGAGTCTTCCCTATTGATCTCAGAAACGGAAGGCCCGATGAACTTGAATGCTCGCGTGCAGATAGATCTTCATGTGCTGAAGCTGACTGCATGATTTATTTTAATCAAATATGCAAATTTTGCGGTAATTTTCTAATTAAATATTCATCATTCATGTTGTATGTATTTTTCCGAGACGCCCTCCCAGTGCAGAAAGGGCTAAAAACATGACCCCAAAAAACGAGGTTTGGGGTAAGAGACTAAGTGGGTGTGGCCGGTAGGGTGTGGTCCACGAGTGGGCATGGCAGTAACATGGAGTTTACCCGAAACGCCAGACTTAAAACAGGTGTCGCGACGTAACCACTATAGCCGAGTGCAAAATGAATCATAATTACGTATGCTCACCTCTTACGCGCTTCTGATCCACCACACGCGAATGGCCGTTGACGAAATGAAGGCTTAGGCTAGGGCTCGGGCTTCGTCTCCGTCTGACAAAACCTGACAATCCAGGTTGTGGCTTGTTTCCGAATTTGAAGGTTTGTTGGCTTGATAGGTACAGAGTATTCACCAAGAAACTGGGGCCAAATGCTTGTTTTTATATTCCTGTGATTTTATAACGAGCAAGATAGATATGACCGAAGCCTAAGCCCGAGCCTAAGCCTTCATTTAGAAAACGGCCTAGCTCCCTTTGTTTCAGAAATTGAAAGTTTATTGGATTGGTAAGTACAAAGTTTTCACCAAGAAACTGGGGCCAAACGCTTGTTTTTATATTCCTGTGATATTATAACGAGTAAGATAGATATGTCCGAAGCCTAAGACCGAGGCTAAGGCTGTTTTCTAAATGAAGGCTTAGGCTCGGGCTCAGGCTTCGTCTCCGTCTGACAAAACCTGAAAATTCAGGTCGTAGTTTGTGTCCGAATTTGAAGGTTTGTTGGCTTGATGAGTACAGGGTATTCACCAAGAAACTGGGGCCAAACGCTTGTGTTTAGATGCCTGTGATATTAAGATAAATATCACCGAAGCCTAAGCCTGCATTTCGTCAACGGCCTAGAGATGTGTGTGGTGGCGGACTATCGCAAGGCATTGTGGGATCTCTCTTCCTTCCTTCCTTCCTTCCTCACTTTCTCGTCCCCAGGGCAGCCGTGTCGACCTCGTTCCAGATTGCTTGCCGTCTTGTCAGCCAGACACCCCTTTTTGAAAGGCCTGCCCCTGTGCCTGACTGACCCACATTCCGTCATGTTAGTGTAGCAGACTGTAATCCGGCGTTCGCCTAGAAAAAAAAGAAGAAAACAAAATCGGATCAAAATATTTTCAGGAGAGAGTGAAAAGGGGCATGGGGAGGTGAGAGAGAGGGGAATTAGAGAGGGGAGAGAGAGTGAGATGGTGACACGGTGAGACAGAGACAAAGGGGGTAGATTGAGAGTTTATTGAAAGAGAGAGCGAGATGAAGAGAGAAAGCGAGAGGGAGTGAAAGTGAGAGGGAGAGGGGGAGAAAGAGAGTGCAAGAGAGGGAGAGAGAGGGAGGGGACAGAGAGAGAGAGTGAGAGAGAGGGATCTTTTTAGATTCACGGCAAAATGTTCACCCTTTTGTTCACGGTTTAGATGTTCATACTGTGAGATGGAGAGAGAGAGAAAGGGAGAGAGAGAGAGAGAGGGGGGGAATAGGGTAGAGAGAGATGATTGATAAACAATTACTTTTTTTTTTTTTGCGTCATGGCCATTAGTGTGTACGTCAATTTCAGCAAAGAGGGGAGGAAAGTGAAAGAGAGAAATAGAAAGAGGAAGAGAGAGAGGAAGGGAGAAAAAGAGGAAGAAAGAGAGAGGAGAGAGAGGAGAGAGAGAGAGGAAGAGAGAGAGAGGGGAGAGAGAGGAAAGAGAGAGGTAGAGATGAAGAGAGAGAGAGGAGAGAGAGGAGAGAGAAAGAGGGAGAGAGGAAGAAAGAGATAAATAGAAAGGTGAAGAGAGAGAGGAAGGGAGAAAACGAGAAAGAAAGAGAGAGAGGAGAGAGAAAGAGGGAGAGAGGAAGAGAGAGAGGGGAGAGAGAGGAGAGAGAGGGGAGAGGAAGAGAGAGAGAGGAAGAGAGAGAGAGAGAGAGATAGAGCGGAAGAGAGGCAGAGAGAGACGAATTGAGAAGTGCCCCGAGCCAAGGCAAGCAAAGCTAAGTCGCATTACGAACACGGCCGGAGATGTCACCAATCAGTAAATTAGATAAGCCGTCGCGATGACTGCACACCCCCCCCCTTGGCCCCCCCCCGACCCTAAATATACCCTCACTGGGTACCGTTTACCGCGCAGAGACCGAGTTCTGTCCCTGCCCGTCCCTGCCCGCCTTCGCCCGCCCCATTTCTCTTGCAGCCCGCGGCCTCGACGCGCGTCCTTCCCCTCCCCCGTGCATCCCCGGTGAAAAGAAAAGAAGGAAGACGAAGAGAAATGATAGCATTCTCGCCCACGCGGTGGGCTCTCGCTTCCTATACTTCATCTAGAAGCAACCGACAAGATCGGGCGTGTTTGTCTTGGCCCTTTCGTCGTCTCATCCCGTACTTCTCCCTGCATTCTTTCCCATCATCTCTTTCTCCTCCTTCCTCTTCTTCCCATTTCCTTTGTTTTTCAACGGTCTCTTAGTCTTTCTGCTTTTCTTGAACTTCGTCATCTCCATCGTTGTCATCATCATACTATCGTAACCGCCCGTATCATTCTTGTTGTTCTATTTTGTTCCTCTCCATCCTCATCACACTTCCTCATCACCCACTTCATCTTATCATGTTCAATATCTTCACTATCTTCATCTTCCTTATCATCCTCATCATCCTACCCAACCATCCTCATTAACAACGTCATCTCCATAATCTCCATAATCTTCATTATCTTCATTATCTTCATTATCTTCATTATCTTCTTCATCATCCTCATCAACCTCATCAACCGAAGGATCCTCACTATCCTCACTATCACTGTCATCTTCATTATCACTGTCATCTTCAGTATCACTGTCATCTTCATTATCACTGTCGTCTTCATTATCACTTTCATCTCCATTATCACTGTCATCTTCATCATCTTAATCATGTTCATTATCTTCAATATCCTTATCACCCTAATTATCCTCACCATTCTTATCATCCACTTCATATTCATAATCTTCATAATCTTCATTATCTTCATAATCTTTATTATCTTTATAATCTTTATAATCTTTATCATCTTTATCATCTTTATCATCTTTAGTATCTTTATCATCTTTAGTATCTTTAGTATCTTTATCATCTTTATCATCTTTATCATCTTTATCATCTTTAGTATCTTTATCATCTTTAGTATCTTTATCATCTTTAGTATCTTTAGTATCTTTATCATCTTTATCATCTTTATCATCTTTATCATCTTTAGTATCTTTAGTATCTTTATCATCTTTATCATCTTTAGTATCTTTATCATCTTTATCATCTTTAGTATCTTTATCATCTTTATCATCTTTAGTATCTTTATCATCTTTAGTATCTTTAGTATCTTTATCATCTTTATCATCTTTAGTATCTTTATCATCTTTAGTATCTTTAGTATCTTTATCATCTTTATCATCTTTATCATCTTCACCATCTTCATCATCATCTTCATCATCTTCAACATCTTCAACATCCTCACCCTAATTATTCTCACTACCCATTCATCCAGTTCACCTTCATCATCTTCACCATCTCCATTATCTCCATCATCCTCGTCCTCCCCCACCTCGTCATTTTTCTCATCCTCATCCTTGTCTCTTCTTCGTCTTCTTCTCCTTCATCTTCGCCGTCTTCTTAACCTACTCCTCTCCTTATTTTCACCATTTTCGTCTTCTACTTCTTCTTCTTTTTCACTCCATCTCTTCTCCTTCTCCTTCTTCTTCTTCTTCATCTTGACCATCTTCATCTTCAGCTTCGCTTCTTCTTTATCTCTTCCTTCTAAACCCCCTCCTTCGCCCCCGTTTTATCCTTTCTTACTACTCCTTCGACCGTCTTACATCTTTTTTTCTACTACTATTTTCTGTCCTTCTCACATTCCACTTCTTCCTCCTCTTCTCTCTCCCTCTGTTTTCTCGTCTCCCTCTAAACCAGAGCAGGTACTCGTAGAGCGCCCATGCTCAGATGATAGGCTAAGCCTTTAAAAACATATCACTCGCTGGCTTGTCAGGCTCAGCGGGCTTGAAGGGCCTCCGCTCTCGCTCTATCGACGGTGAAAGAGTTAATCCGATCGTGAACGGGATATGGAGACCGAGAGTAGAGAGTGAGAGAGGGAGAGAGGGAGAGAGGAGAGAGAGGGGGTAGGAGAGAGAGAGAGAGAGAGAGAGAGAGAGTGAGAGAGGGAGAGAGAGAGAGAGAGAGAGAGAGAGAGAGAGAGAGAGAGAGGGGGATATAGAGAGATAGAGGGAGAAAGGGATAGATGAGAGAGAGACAGAGAGAGAGAGGGATAGATGAGAGAGAGACAGAGAGAGAGAGGGATAGATAAGAAAGAGAGTGAGAGAGATAGAGAGAGCGAGAGGGGGAGAGGAGAGAGAGGGGATATATGAGAGAGAGAGGTAGATGAAAGAGGGTGAGAGAAGGGAAGAGAAAAAGGGAGAGAGACAGAGAGAGATCAGGGATGGATGATAGAGAATGAAATAGAGAGAGGGGGAGAGAGAGATAGGGAGAGAGGGAGAGGGCGAGGAGAGCGAGAGAGAAGGATACATGAGAAAGAGGAATAGATGAGAGAGAGGAAGATAGAGAGGGAGAGAGAGAGAGGAGAGAGAGGGATAGAGAGATAGGGGATGGATGACAGAGAATGAAAGAGAGAGAGATAAAGAGAGGGGATGGAGAGAGACAGAGAGGGATAGAGAGAGAGGAGAGAGACAAACAGACAGAGACAGAGAGGGACAGGAGAGATATAATAGAGACGACATATAGAGAGAGGAGAGAGAGAGGAGGGAGAGAGGAGAGAGAGAGGAGAGAGAGAAGAGAGAGATAATAGAGAGTCAGAGAAGAGAGAGATATAGAGAGAAGGATTACGGAGAGAGAGAGGAGAGAGACATACACAGGCAGACAGAGAGAGGGACAGAGAGAGAAGAGAGAGAAGATAGATAGAGAGAGAGGAGTAGCATCTTAACGCTGTGCCGACACGCGGTCCCACTAAGGTGCATTTCGGGGTTTTGTTTTCATTCAGTGATGTCTACGGCTCCATCAGAGCCAGTGCAACAACAACAAAAACCGAAGTGAAGAACACAGGCGATACCTATCTCATTACACTGTTGAGACAGGGATATCTGCTGAGCGAGCGGGTTTTTTTTTTTGTTCTGATCCGAAGCGAATTAGGGGCCGCGCCTTCTGGGAATCTGCCTCTACTTTTGACATTTCGGCTCCTGTTTCATACGCGGTGATGGGATGGCGTTTCACAAGGCCGCTGCGCTTAAACACATAAACGCCAGTTGTGCTTTGACTCACGGAAATTACTAGTGAGAAGCTGACACGAAAATGTCAACTTCAAAAAAAAAAAGTTAATGTATTGAAGGACATTATGTCCAAAGAATTTTTTTCCGAAATCCGTCTTTAAATGTTGAAAAACGAGGATTTTGGGGGAGTGTTTGAGTACTGTTTTCATGAAAATGTAAAGTTCCTGCCTTTTTGAATGGCCGCTTTCGAGGAGTTAGAATGGCGCTGCTATATTGTGTCTGGTACCAAATGAACGAGCGAAGTCACCTTGTACTATTTGCAACAAAGTTCACACGGAAATACATTTGATATCATTAGAAAGCTAATGGTATACTCTTTCCCATCATTAGAAAATCTCAAAATCTCAAAAGTGGGGGTTATTCCTCATTGTGCTGTGCCGGGTCACATATGCTTGAACACGTACTAGATAGAGAGAGATGGGGAGAGATAGATAGAGAGAGAGATGGAGAGAGATAGATAGAGAGATGGAGAGAGATAGATAGAGAGAGAGATGGAGAGAGATAGATAGAGAGATGGAGAGAGATAGATAGAGAGAGATGAGACAGATAGAAAGAGAGAGATGGGGAGAGATAGATAGAGAGAGAGACGGGGAGGGGTAGATAGAGATGGAGAGAGAGAGATAGAGAGAGAGATGGAGATAGATAGATAGAGAGAGATGGAGAGAGATAGATAGAGAGAGAGACGGGGAGAGTTAGATAGAGAGAGATGGAGATAGATAGATAGAGAGAGATGGAGATAGATAGATAGAGAGAGAGATGGAGATAGATAGATAGAGAGAGATGGAGATAGATAGATAGAGAGAGAGATGGAGATAGATAGATAGAGAGAGATGGAGATAGATAGATAGAGAGAGAGATGGAGAGAGATAGATAGAGAGAGAGACGGAGAGAGATAGATAGATAGAGAGAGATGGAGAGAGATAGATAGAGAGATGGAGATAGATAGATAGAGAGAGATGGAGATAGATAGATAGAGAGAGACGGAGAGAGATAGAGAGAGAGACGGAGAGATAGATAGATAGATAGATAGAGATGGAGAGAGATAGATAGAGAGAGATGGAGAGAGATGAAGAGAGAGAGAGTAAGGAAGCGGCTCTTTGTCCTTGGTAAATGGTCTACTTACATTTAATCTTAAAGACTGAATTTATCTGAAAATGGTCGAGCTACGAGTGAGAGAGAGAAAGAGAGAGAGAGAGGAGAGAGAGAGGGGGGGAGTGAGGGTGGGAATCGGATGGGAAATGCACCGTGCATACCACGGATAATATTCTATAATTGCCGGGGCGCGAGCGTCGAATTCCGGCATCACTTGTACCGATGTTGATGGGTTCCAGTGACAGGTCGGACTTGTTCGTAGTCCTCATTGAAGCCACGGTCATGTGCCTCTCCCATCCCTGTGTTTTCCTTCGATCATGTGTCTCCTTCTCCTCTGCCTTTCACTGCCCGACAGTCTGTATCCTCCGCCTCTTTGTTTCTCTCTGTCTCTGCCACTGTCTGTTCTCCGTCGCCTCTCTCTCTCTGTCTCCCTCTGTCTCTGCCTTTCTGTCTCTCGCTGTATCGTTCCGTCTGTGTCTCTCTCTCTGTCTCTCTCGCTCTGCCTCCCTCTGTCTCTCTGCCTCTCCTCGTATTCTAGTTT
>CATLJK010000227.1:22042-67259 GCA_949987565.1 Luidia sarsii
TCCGAATCCCAGTCGTCAACTTATAGTCGACTATATGCACCGAGGGGCTCCGTGTCTCCACGTGAGGGATTTAGGTATCGCCGGGGTAGACGTCATTGCAAGGATCAAATACCCCACATACACCATAACACAGTGTGCAAAACTCCCGTGTAAAACCTTTACCCATCAAATATCGCAAGACCTTCCAAATACTCAGTTGCTCAAAAGATTGCGATACAAATTGCCCCCCTGCTCGTAATATGACGTCACGGGTGCACGGTCAATCTCCTATGAATAGACCGTGTTAGTTGGCCTCGAGAATGTACGTGTTTCCGCGAGATTCCTGACTTCCGGGCTCCTCGGATAGGGGGTAAAGTGTGTAGCGGCGAAAAATGTGTGTTAATAATATGTTGTACCGCGCCGATTGAAGCAGTTTAAACTATTATAATAGTCATTTAGGAATCAAATATAAAACGCAGTGGCTGTTGTTACGACAGTCGTCCGTGTGGTTCCCTGACTTCACAGTATTTGTCAGGATGTTTAGCTCTTGGAACCAGACTATCAGCTAATAGACTGGTTCAACCAGCCTGCAATGCTGACGAAATACAATCAAGTCAGGGAACCACACGGACAACTGCCGTAACAACAGCCACTACGAATATTAAAATACAATGTGTAAAGTACGTGATTTTGCACGTTTTCAAGTTTGTGTTTTGATTTTGTATCATTCTGTTTAAATGTATGGTATCCACATGTACAGTACAGTACAAGGCGCTTTTCTGGCCCGAATGCGAACCACACCAACTTCGGTGGGATACAAGCGGCACGTTTTATATACGTCCGTGGATACAAGTAGTAATGCTCACGTCTCGTACCACAGTCGGGCCGTATTCGCAATACTGTACTCACAACCCGAAGATGAAGGTCGGGTTCTATTTATTTTATTCCAACAGTTCCCAGTCAGTTTTTCATCGATTTGTTAAAAAAAAAAAAAAAAAAAAAAAAAAATCGTTTGAAGCAACTATTTGCTTGAGGTAAACCATCCCTCGTCCCCGTCACTGAATTTGATAATCTCCCTCTGCGTCTGGTCTGCCTTGCTGACTGTGAGTTTTGAATTTCCTTCTGTCTCGGTGTTCTATGCGAGTATGAAACGAACCCCCTACCGACTTCCCTTCTTACCTGTTTCTCTCGCGGGTGTTTCTTACATGAAATGTCGGTCGAGGTAAGACCGGAGTCACGCATGCCCGCGGGGGGGGTGGGGGGATTTCTGGGTTATAATGGTGGAGGCCAGTGGGATCAGTCACGGTCAGCCGTGCGGGGTAGGAGTGCCGAGCTTATGACATCGGGGCTCCGTTTGGCCCGGGTGAAGGGTGATGGGAGAGGATGGGGGAAGGGGAGAGGGGGAGGGGGGAGACGCTCCGGGCGAGGGAAGTTCGAGGAGGTAGGAGGAAGGGAGGGAAGGGGGACCGGCGACTTCCGACTTTTCATCAGCGACACTTCCCGGGGCGATCTGGGGACGACTTAACCAGAAGTGAAGAGAGAGAGTGTGTGGTAAACAGATAGAGAGAGAGGGCAAACAGGGAGATGGGGGAGAGATGGAGAGAATGTGAGAGAGAGTGAGGTAGAGAGAGGGAGAGAGAAAGGGAGAGAGAGAGAGTGGAGAGAGGGAGAGAGATGGGAAGTGGGAGAGAGAGGGGGAGATGGAGAGAGAGAAAGAGAGAGGGGGAGAGGGAGATAGAGAGATAGAGAGAGAGGGGAGGGAGAGGGAGATAGAGAGAGGGAGAGAGAGCGAGAGGGGGGGAGAGAGAGGGAGAGAGAGCGAGAGAGAGGGAGAGAGAGGGAGAGAGGGAGTGAGAGGGAGAGAGGAAGAGAGAGGAAGATAGGGAAAGATAGAGAGGGATGGAGAGGGAGAGAGGGAGAGAGAGAGAGAGAGAGAGAGAGAGATAAGGAGAGAGAGGAAGAGAGAGGGGGAGAGATAGTGAGGGGGAGGGAGATACAGAAACAGAGGCAGATGAACGGACGAAGGGACACACATCAAGGCGGACAGACAGATAGTGCAAGTGTGAGAGAGAAGTAGAGGCGGGGTTGATCGAGACTTAGAGACTGGGAGACAAGGGGGGCAGATAGAGAAGAGACAGACATTGGTTTTGGCTGAGAGACGAAGTTGAGGCACAGACAGGCAAAATATATAGACACGAAGATGCGGATGGAGATAAAGAGAGAAGCAATTCTCTTGCATTTGAAATGCTGACACTGTTTCCTTTTCGTCCTTTGCTGCTTCTTACTCTTCCTCCTTCTATTTCTCTTCTCCTCCCTCTATATTTCCTCCGTCCCGTCTTGGTACTGCTCGTTGTCCCCCTCCTTCTCATTCTCCCCGTTCTCCCTTCTCATCTGTATCCCCTTTCTCCCCTTCTCCTTTTCACTCCTCCTTCTTTCCCTTCCTCGTCCTCCTTCTCCTACATACTATTCCCCTTCCTCCTCCGTCTTTCCCTTCTCTTTCTTCACTTTCTCCTCTCCCTATACCCACCCTTCTCCTCCTTCTCCTCCTTCTCCTCCTTCTCCTCCTTCTCCTCCTTCTCCTCCTGCTCATCATTCTCCTCCTTCTCCTCCTCTTTTCCTTTCTCCTCGTCCTCCTTCTTCTATATACCCTTCCCCTTTGTCCTCCCTCTTTCCCTTCTCTTTCGTCCCTTTCTCCTCTCCGTCCTCACCCTTCTCCTCACTCTCCTCCTCCTCCTCCATTCTCTCTCCGTCCTCCGCTATCTCATCCCTTCCCTTCCGTCGGGGATAGAGGTTTAACCCAACCGCGCGGCCTCATGGCGGAGTGGTTATATTCAGAACTAGGGTGCACGGAAAAAGTACAGGTCGGTCTCGCCGGAGACAAATCTGTTATTCTTGCTACTTAGAGACTCGTAATTGTTTTAGATTGATGATGTGGGTTTTTTTCATCATCTCGCGCGAGCGTCGTTTTCCAGGGATGAGGGCATTAAGATTTTAATGAGTCACGCCCATCGTGCTGAACATATCACGAGTCTCCGTTGACATTTAAGTGCTCGATAAACATCCGGACATCTCATCATTTCACCACATTTTTAAAAAAAGTCAAGAAATAGCGTCGTTTCGAAATGGCGTTTCAATCCTTTCCCAAAAGTCTTTTCTCGCTGCACGTGAGAAAGGTCCTGCTAGGATCGAAACGTCAGACCCTCCTAGTTTTTAATATTTGAATTGCTGCTGTTTTTGTTCAAGTCAGTACGGTGTTTGGAACATTGTGTGTATAGTACTCTTGTCAATTTATTAAAACAAAAACATATAATCTCGTTAACTGAATTGACACTCGCTTGTGTGAAGTTTTCTACTTTGTAATACCGATGTATACAATGTCAATGTATATACTAAACAATAATGTGGATGCATAGACCAGTAACTGTGTAGTAGTTTATGAGAAGCTTCAAAATATTAGGTGGGTAGCAGTTTATAAGACTATTAATCAGTATAATTATGATTCGAGGAGGCAGTATACATGCAGATCATTTGTGTGTTAGGTTAGTCTTATTTCGAGGCTCTCTGTTTTGTAGCACAGTTTTCTTTAACCCAAGCAAATGGCGTGTCTGTGCGTTCGTGAGATTATTTTGATTTTCCCAACAGTGCTGTCTGTCGAGTTTTACCGTAGCCGGTGGGTTTGGGTAAACACAAAAATAGGCTTTGAGAAAGGTCCTGCTAGTGCTAGGACCGAAACGTCAGGCCTTCTAACTTTTGAGATTTCAACAAAAAATAGGCATGAGTATTTGTAGCTACAGTGTACAGGGCAATCGATATACATGCACATGAGGTATTTATTGTTGCTCATGACCTAAATCCTGCAAGATCCTACGATCCTTCAGTGTTGAAAGCCCCATGTGACCCGAATCCTACACATTCCTGCAATACTGTTGGCAGTGTGCCACTGCCCGAAGCCTGCAAAATCCTGCACTGAATGGATTTTGTTTTTATTTGTTTGAAAGGACAAACAAACTTATTTTGTGTTTATGTGACTACTCAATTTTACAATTACAATGCAACCGCCTTATGCCCCCAATCCTGCAAATTCCAACAATGCATCAATTCTCAAATACCCCGAATCCTACAATTTCCTGCAGTAGGAAACTGGGATTCTGTAGGATTTGGGGACACCATCTAAATGTACATCGTCTCTTAACCCTAACCCCCTAGGGTTTTAAGTAGATAGTATGTGAAATCGACAAGCCCATTGACTCGACAATATCTCATTTGTTCGGCAATACAACGCGGTCACTTTAACGCCGGCCTTATTACGAGGTTAGTCCCCCGCTGAATGACGTCAGTGTATGCGGCCTATACTGTTCGTGACTTGGAATATCTGCCGTCGCTTCTGGCTCCGACCCCGATACCGACCTTTTGTTGACTTTTTTCGGCCGGTAAATTCTGCCAAATCTGCGAACCCCCCCCCCCCCCATCTGCACTGGTTTTGTTACCATCTGTCTCTGCGTCTTCCTGCCTGTCTGTCTGTCTGTATCTTGGTCTCTTTTGTCTGACCTTTGTATCTATAATATCTGCCTTCATGTCTGCCTGTCTGTCTGTCTGCCTGTGTGTCTGTCGGTTGGTCTATTTATTTCGCTCTATTTTATCTGGCTATGTATCTACGTCTGTTTGCCTGCATGCCTGTCTGTCTGTATCTTGGTCTGTTTGTCTTGCTCTATTTTGTCTGACTGTATCTATAATGTCTGTCTGTCTGCCTGTCAATGTGTCTGTAGCTGTGTGTCGGTATGTAGGCCTATGTTTGTCTCGTTCTCTTATATTTGTCTATTTGTTTGTATGTCTGTATGTATGTCTGTCTATCTTGCCCTCTCTGCCTACCTGCCTGTTTTTGTCTCGCTTATGTCTTCTCTCTGCCTCTGTGTCTGTATGTCTGTCTGTTCGCCTGCGTTTCTGTCTGTCTTTCTGTCTGTGTGTCTGTTTGTCTTGTTCTCTTATCTATACGTATGTGTCTGCCTACCTGCCTTCCTTCCTGCCTGCCTGTCAGTTTGCCTGCTTGTCTGTCGTTTGTCTGTCTGTCTATTTGTTTCACTCTCTTCTCTCTGTAGCCGTGTCTGTCTCTTGAAACCCCTCGCATCGAAAGCCATGCATGATGTCTCCACGAAATTCGACGGCACTTCCGGGCCCATCTCTCTCGAGATTACGCATCGGAATCTCGTGCTGTCTCCACGCAATTCGACGGCACTTGCGGACCAAACTCTCTCGAGATTTCCAATTCGAAACACCCGTCTACACGCTCTCTGAGGGCGCTTCCGGGCCCAACTCTCGCGATATTTACAAGTCGAAACACCCATCTCCACGCACTCTGAGGATGCTTCCGGGCCCAACTCTCGCGAGATTTACAAGTCGAAACACCCGTCTCCACGCGTTCTGAGGGCGCTTCCGGGCCCAACTCTGGCGAGATTTACAAGTCGAAACACCCGTCTCCACGCACTCTGAGGGTGCTTCCGGACCCAACTCTGGCGAGACTTACAAGTCGAAACACCCATCTCCACGCGATCTAAGGGCGCTTCCGGGCCCAACTCTGGCGAGACTTACAAGTCGAAACACCCGTCCCCACGCGATCTAAGGGCGCTTCCGGGCCCAACTCTCGCAGCTCTTGCAGACCGTGCACCGCTGCGGATCCAGTGACCGCTACATGCAAACCCACGAGTGCAACGCTCCCGTTAAAATCTGAATAATTGAAACAAGGCAGGCACACCTATTTAAAATGAGACGGAGGAGTGTGTGCTTGAGAATAGCCGCTGTTTCATTACGCGTGCAAACGCCACTCGAAAACTGCCCGGCGTTGCGCTGTTGCGTTTCCAGTGCTCGTGAGCTCGTCACTAGATACACGGTAGAGTGAGTGGAAGTGGCTCCTTCAAACCTCTCTCTGTCTGTCCGTCTCCCCTTCCTCTCGGTCTTGCTCTCCCCTCTCGGGTATCTTCCTCTCCCCTCTGTCTCTGCCTCTGTCTCTCACTGTCTGCCCTCTGTCTCTGTCTCAGTCTCTGTATATGTCTATGGCTCTGCCTCTACCTCTGCCTCTGCCTCTGCCTCTGGCCCTGTCTCTGTCTCGGTCTCAGTCCCTGCATCTGCCTCTGCCTCTGGCGCTGTCTCTGCCTCTGTCTCTGCCTCTGCCTCTGCCTCTGCCTCTGCCTCTGCCTCTGCCTCTGCCTCTGCCTCTGCCTCTGCCTCTGCCTCTGCCTCTGCCTCTGCCTCTGCCTCTGCCTCTGCCTCTGCCTCTGCCTCTACTTCTGCCTCTGCCTCTGCCTCTGCCTCTGCCTCTGCCTCTGCCTCTGCCTCTGCCTCTGCCTCTGCCTCTGCCTCTGCCTCTGCCTCTGCCTCTGCCTCTGCCTCTGCCTCTGCCTCCGCCTCTGCCTCTGCCTCTGCCTCTGCCTCTGCCTCTGCCTCTGCCTCTGCCTCTGCCCCTGCCTCTGTCTCTGCCTCTCCCTCTCATCTCTGCCTCTCCCTCTCATCTCTGCCTCTCGCTCATATCTTCTTCATCCTTTCTCTCCCGCTCCTCTCTCTCCCCTCCTCTCCTTATGCCTCTCTGTCTCCCCCTCTCTCTCCCTCACTCTCTATCTATCTTTACTCTCTCGATTCGCGATGATAATTGCTATCTTTCGGCCCCGAGGACGGGTCGTCGGGGCGTACCCGGGCTCCGCCGGGACCGGGAGAAGAGTTCCCGGGCAGTAACCGCCAACACTCCACCCCCCTCTTCCTCCCTCCTCCTCTGTCGTCCACCGCACACTCTTCACTCGGTCTAGCGAGAAGTCCTCTTCCCCGACTTAATTCCCCAGTCCGCCGCGCCAGTAAGTCCCAACTGATACACGGACTGGCTTTCTTTCTCCCTCCCCCCGACTATTCCACGGAGTGTTCCACGAAAATTAGATGTAAGTAGACGGGAAAGGAGAGAGGAGAGAGGAGAGAGAGAAGTGGACAGAAAAAAAGAAGCTACACATCCAAGCATGTTGCTCGATATACCTTTACCCTTTTCAAATATGCACGCTCGGATTTTAAAGGAGATATTTGGCGGTGGTTTCTGAAAGATAGAAAGTTGAAAGTCCTATGCGTCGCTGCAAAAAGGTCAACAGAAGATACGCAAAATGAATGATACTTCTGTCCCCTTGTTATTATATCTCTCTGTCTCGGTCTGTGTCTCTCTCCCCTCTTCTCACTCTCGTTCTTGATCTATGTGTCACCCTGTCTCTCTCTTTCCGTTTCTTTTATAGTCTGTCTGTGTTTCTGTCTCTGTCGTGCTCACTCTGACTCCCTCCTTTCTGTCCATCTGTCTCTCCCTCTCCTTCTTTCTCCCTTTCTCTCTCTCCTTCACCCTCTCTCTCCATCCCTCGCTCTCTCTTCCTCCCTATCTCTCTCCTCTCTCCCCATCTCTCGCTCTCTCACCCCCTCTTCCTCCCTCAACCTTTCTCTACCCCTCTCCCCTCCCTCTTTCTCCCCTCATCCACTCTCCCTTCCATCTCTCTCTTCCTTTCTCTTTCTCATTTCCTCCTCTCCCTCCCTCCTCTCTGTCTCCCTCTTTATCTCCCTGTCTCTCTCATTTTTATCTCTCTTATTCCACCTCTCTCCTTCTCTCTCCCTCCCTCCTCTTTCTCTCGCCTCTCTCTCTATCCCCCCTTCTCTCTCTCTCTCTCCCTCTCTCTAACTCTCTTTCCCCTCTCTTTCACCCCTCTCTCTTTTCCCCATCTCTCTATCTATATCTCTCTCCCTCTCTCTCTCTCTTCCCCATCTCTTCCCCCCTCTCTCCCTCTCTCTCCCTCCCTCTCCCCCTCTCTCCCTCTCTCCCTCTCTCTCTCTCTCTCTCTCTCTCTCTCTCTCTCTCTCCCTCTCTCCCTCTCTCCCTCTCTCCCTCTCTCCCTCTCCCCCTCTCCCCCTCTCTCCCTCTCTCCCTCTCTCCCTCTCTCCCTCTCTCCCTCCCTCCCTCCTCTCTCTCTCTCTATCTCTCTCTCCCTCTCTCTCTCTCTCCCTCTCTCCCTCTCTCCCTCCCTCCCTCCTCTCTCTCTCTATCTCTCTCTCCCTCTCTCCCTCTCGCCCTCTCTCCCTCTCTCCCTCTCCTCCCTCTCCCCCTCTCTACCTCTCCTCCTCTCCCCCTCTCTCCTTCTCTCCCTCTCTCCTCTCTCTTCCTCTGCCCATTGGATCATGACTGGCGTGTACTGCCCGAAGCCAGACATGGTTCCCCCGCATTCAAATGCATGTTTGGAAATCAACATTATGTCCAGACACCATCTGTTACCGCGGCATCAGCTGCACAAATCACGCGCATGCATTTCAACACACGATACAGCACCCTCTGGCTGAGAATCGATATTTTTTTTGTTCACTATAGGACGGATATTTATAGGAGGTCCGCGGAAATCTGATACCAGCATCGACTTTCGCGTAGCCGAAAAGAAACCTGTCAAAATACTGAGGTCTTTGGCAGAATTATTAATGACTTTTTATGGCCTCTATATATCACTGAGTGAATGTGAGACGCACATATGTCGGTCGTTAGAAAGATATCAATTATGTTGACATGATCGTGATTGCCTTATGTTGGTTAAATCTGCATGTTTTATGTCAAATTTTATTGGATAAAAGGTAGCACAGGTTTGAGTTAGGCATTACCAGTGTGTATGGTACTCGATCTCCTCTCTCCTCCTTATATACCTTCCTTTCCTCCTCCACCTCATTAACCTCCTCCTCCTCTTCTTCCTTCTCCCATTTCAACTCCTACCTCTCCCCTCATATGTGTCTTCTTCCTCCTCCCCTCCTTTTTGTCCTTCTTTCCCTCCTCCTCTTTCTCCTACTACTCCCCTCTTCCTTCCCTCTCCCTCCTCCTCCCCCTTTCCCTCCTCCTCCCCTCCTATTTTTCCTTCTTTCCCTCCTCCTCTTTCTCCTCCTGCTCCCCTCTTCCTTCCCTCTCCCTCCCCTCCTCCTTTCCCTCCTCCTCCCCTCCTCTTCTTCCTCCTCATTCCCTGCCCTTTCTCCTACTTTATCCCTACCTCTTCCTCCTCCCCCCTCTTCATCCACCCCTCCTCCGTTCCCTCCCCATCTTCCTCCTCCTCTTCCTTCATCTACTCCTCCTGTTCCTCTTTCTCGCTATCACCTTTATCATCGTCCTACCCCTTCTCCTCCCCATCCTCCACCCGCCTCCTCCTCGTCCTCTCCCTTCCCCTCACCCACCTCCTTCCCGCTCTTCCCTCAAATCTCAACTCCTCCGCACGCCCCTTCCCTCCTCACCCTCCTCGTCCTCCTCCTCCTCCTCATCCCAATCTTCCTCGTTTCCCCGCATCCCCGCGACATCACCACCCACACTCCTTCCCCAATCACCGCCACCCTCAGCACTAACCGTCCACGAACGGAGAAAAGAAACCAAAAAAAAGACCGCCGCTTTACCAGCATCCCTACTCGACCACCGGGAGCCCAATAATCCACTGATTAGTATACAGTCGATTTTTATTTAAGTCGACAGTGCATGGGTATACCGCTCTCTCAAATTGCTCTGCCGTTGAAGGCGACTTTGCGGCGACGCTCAATTTATGCCGAATGTGCGGGTCCTGTAAACCGATGTATACCGGCGGTCCCGTTGTATTTCAAAGCGGGCCTGTCTCGCGCTTAGTGTTGCGCTTCGGGTGCCCTTTTGAGACGCCTGCCTTGAATCTGGCTGGCAAATGAGCGGGAGCCCGAGGTGTCATTTCAGGAGAGAAAAAAAACACATCGAAGGCCGAAAAAAATGTGCATGTCTACCGAGAGACTTACAGTCAGACATACAGAGATAGAGAGACGGAGACAGATAGAGACAGAGACAGGGACAGATACGGAGACACATACGGAGACAGATAGAGACATACAAAGTTAGAGAGAGAGACAGAGACAGAAACGGAGACAGAGACAGACACAGAGACAGATAGAGACATAGAGAGACCGAGAGAGACGTAGAGAGAGAGACCGAGAGAGACATAGAGAGAGACTGAGAGAGACAGAGAGAGACAGAGAGAGAGACAGAGAGAGACAGAGAGAGAGACTGAGAGAGACTGAGAGAGACTGAGAGAGAGACAGAGAGGGACAGAGAGATTGAGAGAGACAGATACACATATAGAGATAGATAGAGATATAGAGAGAGAGCAAAAGGGAGAGAGAGAGAGTGAGTAAGAGAGATATAGAGATGTAGAGAGAGCCAGTGAGAGAGAAGGGGAGAGATGGAGAGATATACAGATGGAGAGAGAGAGAGGGGGGAGAGAGAGATATAGAGATAGAGACGGAGAGAGAGGGAGAGAGCGAGAGAGAGAGCGAGTGAGAGAGATAGAGATGGAGACAGAGTGAGTGAGAGAGAGGGGGAGCTAGTGAAAGAGAGAGCGAGGGGAGAGAGAGAGAGATAGAAAGAGAGAGATAGAGAGAGAGCGAGTGAAAGAAACAGCAAGAGATATATAGAGAAAGAGATGCAATTAACCTCCCACAAAAAAAGACAAACAAACAGAAACAAAACGCCCAACATTCTGCTCGCCACTCTTCATCATAATTGCTGAACAAAATCTCTCGTCACGGGCTCCGACGAAAACAGATGCGTAATGTTTCCGTCGGCCGCCGTTCTCACGACTCGGCGACTCATTATAAGCGGCCATATAGTTCCGCAGCGTGCGCGCGGAACATCATTAACGTCCGCAGACGGAGTTACGATTCTCGTCATTTTTTTTTTTTGGCTGATCGTCGGCACAATGTTTTTATTTTACCTTCCGGCAGGTTTTCCTGGTCGAGAGCGCGGCTCCATTTGATTGGGGCCCGAGCTAACCCCCCCCCCCTCCGGGGAATACGAGAATGTTTTATTATTAACGAGGACATGGCGTTGGCATAACGAGGGAGCCCCGGTCCTGTAATTTTCGGGATCACTTGTCGGGAGCGGAACGAGGGAGGTTTGAGAGAGATTGAGTTAGAGAGGGAGGGGGAGGGGGGAAGAGAGAGGGGGAGAGGGAGAGGAGAGAGGGAGAGGGAGGGGGAGAGAAGGAGAGAGAGAGAGACTGGGAGAGAGAGAGGAGGATAAGGAGAGAGAGAAAGAGAGAGAGAGGGAGAGAGAGATTGAGTGAGAGATGGAGAGGGAGGGAGAGAGAGGGAGACGGAGAGAGGGAGACAAAGAGGAGGAGGAAAAGGAGAGAGAGAAAGAGAGAGGGAGAGAGAGAGAGGGGGAGAGAGAGAGAGATACCCCTTTCCCACTACGCAATCTCCGGGTTATCTCGGGGGTAACGGCAAGCCTTACCCCCGAGATACCCCGGGTTGGAAATGGTTGCCAGGACGTTTCCCACTACACTTTTCCCGCCCCGGGTTGAGACCAAAAAATCGGCCGTTACCCCGGGGTTCGTTAACCCTGCTCGCGACCAGGGTTAAGGATGGACATCTCGGGGGTAACGGCCGAACCCCGGGGTTGGCGTTGTAGTGGGAAACCGCGCCGGGGTACGAGTCCGGTGGACATTCTCAGGGTTAAGACACCGGATGCGTTACGTAATGGGACGGTCAGAGGTGGGATACGTGGCGGGAAAATCCGCATGCGACGCACATCTGGCATTTACAAGAGGGCAGTAAATTCACGACGGCAACGACGGCAGTTGCCGTCGTGCCCTCACCAATTGCCGCGGTGCCCTTAAATTTGGAGGATTTTCACGGCAACAAATTGCCGTGCCCTTTTAGCACACTGCAGCGCGCATGAAATAATATTCCGACTGCGGTGTAGTGTGTGTGCAGCACACATGGAAGCTTCACTGTACCGTGCGCACTGTCAGCTAAACATTGCGCATTCTGTGCACAACTGTATGGACTGTGGATGGGTGTACATGTACAGTACATGTGCATCTACTGTACATGTACACGTACACATACACGATCAATGTACTGTACATGTACATGTACATGTACAGTACTTACATGGCCATGTCAGATACGTACATGGACAGTGCGTTCGATCCTGACAGTTTCATGTCAACAAACTTTTAATCTGCGGGTACCAGTGAATCTTGGACATCGCTGGCTGTACCAAACAACGGGTACCAACGGTAGTTGGGAGCGATTTGCGTTGCACGATAGATAGATTGCGCAGCATGCAGCACGTGGTCGGGTTGCGTGCGAAAGTAGAATCGAAGAGCTGTCAAAGGTTTGCGTGTTCGCGGGTGCCTTTTCAAAGTCGTAACCATGCCCCGAAAGGAGAAAGCTAAACAGCAAAACGAACTACTACTTCACGATACAGCACAAAAATGTCGCAAACTTTATTCTTTTTTTCAGGTAGGCCTACGAACGTAGTTATTCTCAATTTTTTGGACGAGAACTGATGAGAAGGTTTTGGAACACCGAACCCACATCGCGATACCTTGACAGCATGGACTATTCTATTAGGAATGAGAGGGGTGCGACTTTATACAATAATAAGCTCCGATAATATGCTCGTTTAGGTTGGACCTAGCTGCTTAAAAATCCATCTTTACAAAACATGTAGGCTATTTAGAATCCCTTTTATTTTTATTTTTTGTGAGGATATATTGTCAGATATTTTTGTCGTCCCGCTTACTATAGCAGTAGCACCCCGGCCATACCTGAATGGTACTGTTCATGTTCCGTGAGAATACGTGTTGGTGGCTGACTGAAACCTATTTTAGACGTCATTTTTATGTTGGAAAATAATCTTTTTCAGGCATTGTGGTCCCACAGAAACGATGATATATTAGTAGGAGACCTAAAACAACGATTCGGTGCCTTCAGCGCCTATTTTGAAAGTTTTTTTTAAAGTGCTTACAGCGTGTTTGCATCGGTACTAATAAAAAAAAGTCGGTAAATTGCCTTGATGCCCCGGATTTGCCGAAATTTTATATCTATATTATATTTATATCTGACGCCATTTTCAATGCAGTGTACATGTACACGAGAGTGCGGATTATGCCCAAACGAAAGTACATGTACATGTACAATGTACATGTACATGTACGTTAATCGAGTACAGCCCACATGTATCCAGTCAGGCAGCGCGCGCCGACGGGTGGTTGCTGGGCGACAAGGCGGTACGAGGCATTGTGGGACCAGCTAGCGCGCTGTGGGATTTCCGGTCCGGGCAGTGACGGACACCAGGGTTGGGGTGTAGTGGGAAATCGCACATCGTTAACCCGGGGCAAGCTCGCCCCGGGTTTCGCGAAACTCCGGGTTAACGCGACAAATGGGAACAGAACTCAGGGTTAACGAACCCCGGGGTACAGAATGCTTAACCCGGGGCGGCAAATCTCGGGGTTAAGCAGTTTGTAGTGGGAAAAGGGTAAGAGAGAGAGAGAGAGAGAGGGAGAGAAAGAGAGAGAGAGTGAGAGTGAGAGTGAGAGAGAGAGAGTGAGAGTGAGAGTGAGAGAGAGACAGTCATACATACAGACAGCCAGACAGCTGAAGAGAGGGAAGGGGATAGAAACAAAGAGTGAGAAGGAGAGAGAGCGATAGGGAGAAAGAGATGAGAGAAAGGAGAGAAAGACAGAGTGGGAGATGGAGAGAGATAGAGAGAGGGAGGGAGAAAGAGAGGAATGGAGAGAGAGAGAGAGAAAACGAAAGAGATATGAAGAAAGAGATGAAGAGAGAGAGAGGGAGAGAGAGCTAGAGAGAGAGGAGAGGGGGGAGAAATTGAAAATAGATAGATAGAGATGGAGAGAGGAGAGAGATAGGAAGAGAGAGGGAGAGAGATGGGAGAAAGTGGAGAGAGATAGGAAGAGAGAGTTGGAAAGAAAGATGAAGAGAGAAGGGAGAGAGGGGAGGAGAGATAGGGAGAGAGGGGAGGAGAGATAGGAAGAGAGAGGGAGAGAGGGGAGAGAGAGACAAAATGGGCGAGAGAGAGAGAACGAGAGAAAGAAGAGAGAGAGAGAGAGAACGAGAGGGGGGCAGAACCCGAGAGAGGGAGGGGGGAGGGATACTCATGGTGATGTTGACGATCGCAGCGAAGTACCCACTGTAATTACCGCCGCTGATATGTCGCCGAGATTGGCCGACGCCTCGGCTACAGAAACTTGTGGCCCATTTAATCGGCAGCGATCGATGGGGCCGAGGGGAAACCTTGCTCGCACCTGGCACATCTGTCGCGAATCCCTGGTAGGGAAAAGGGGAACACAAAGAATAGAAAGGAGCATTTGAAAAGGGGAAGGAAATATTTAGGGAGAGGGAGGGAGAGAGGAGAAATAGAGTGAGGGAGAGTTGAGAGATAGAGAGGGGAGAGGGGAGAGAGGGAGAGGGAGACAGGGAGGCAGGGAGACAGGGAGACAGGGAGAGAAGGACAGGTAGAGAGGTGGAGAGGTGGAGAGTGGAGAGAGAGGCGGAGGGGGAGAGGGGAGAGGGGGAGAGAGAGAGAGGGAGAGAGGGAGAGAGGGAGAGAGGGAGAGAGGGAGAGAGGGAGAGAGAATGGAGAGGCCGAGTAGGAACAGAGAGGCAGACATTGATAGAAGGTGGCTGAGATGAACGAACAGACATATCGCATCTAGACGCATAGAGGCAGAGAGACAGAGAGAGGTCGAGAGGCAGAGAGGCATAGAGGCAGAGAGACAGAGGGGCAGAGAGACAGAGAGGCATAGAGGCAGAGAGGCAGAGGGGCATAGAGGCAGAGAGACAGAGGGGCAGAGAGACAGAGAGGCAAAGTGGCAGAGAGGCAGAGGGGCAGAGAGACAGAGGGGCATAGAGGCAGAGAGACAGAGAGAGGTCGAGAGGCAGAGAGGCAAAGTGGAAGAGAGGCAGAGGGGCAGAGAGACACAGAGGCAGAGAGGCAGAGAGGCAGAGAGGCAGAGAGGCAGAGAGGCAGACAGGCAGAGAGGCAGAGAGGCAGAGAGGCAGAGAGGCTGAGAGGCATAGAGGCAGAGAGGCAGAGGGGCATAGAGGCAGAGAGGCAGAGAGGCTGAGAGGCAGACAGGCAGAGAGGCAGAGAGGCAGAGAGGCAGAGAGGCAGAGAGGCAGAGAGGCAGACAGGCAGAGAGGCAGAGAGGCAGAGAGGCTCAGAGGCAGAGAGGCAGAGAGGCAGAGAGGCAGACAGGCAGAGAGGCAGAGAGGCAGACAGGCAGACAGGCAGAGAGGCAGAGAGGCAAAGAGGCAGAGAGGCAGAGAGGCAGAGAGGCAGAAACAGAGAGGCAGAGAGGCATAGAGGCATAGAGGCATAGAGGCATAGAGGCATAGAGGCATAGAGGCATAGAGGCATAGAGGCATAGAGGCATAGAGGCATAGAGGCATAGAGGCATAGATGCATAGAGGCAGAAAGGCAGGAGGCCGAGAGGCAGAGAGGCAGAGAGGCAGAGAGGCAGAGAGGCAGAGAGGCAGAGAGGCAGAGGAAGAGAGGCATAGAGGCATAGAGGCATAGAGGCATAGAGGCATAGAGGCATAGAGGCATAGAGGCATAGAGGCATAGAGGCATAGAGGCAGAGAGGCAGAGAGGCAGAGAGGCAGAGAGGCAGAGAGGCAGAGAGGCAGAGAGGCAGAGAGGCAGATAGGCAGAGAGGCAGAGAGGCAGAGAGGCAGAGAGGCAGAGAGGCAGAGATGCAGACAGAGACAGTGAGCTAGAGGCAGAGAGCCAGTGAGCCAGTGAGCCAGAGAGGCAGAGAGCAGAGAGATACATAGAGAGACAAAGACAGAGACACAGACAGAGATAGAGACACAGACAGAGATAGACGGAGACGAACACATTCGGTGTCGCAAATACAACCGCATACACGTCCACACGTGCCCTGGAAAACTACACAGGCACGCCAGCACCCGCACACCACTAAACATACGCCGAGTAACCACAGCGACCCCTGGGTGTGTTACTCGACGGCCCTAGACACGCCGGGCCCTCGTAGCCCTAACAACTCAGTGATGGGACACACCAGGGGAGGCCCTATTTTGTCTGTATTGCCTTCGCCGACGGAGCACGCCCGTCATCTGTGGCCGACACCCGCTGTAAGCGGTCGACCGGATCGTCACCGTACATATCACCCATACAGGTATTGACATTTCAAATGAATAATAAATAATGTGCACCCTTTGCGATTTCACGAGGATGATTTCACGCGAAAGACAGAACGAGACAGACAGACTGAGATAGAAAGAGGTCTAGAGACATAGAGGCAGTGAGATAAAGCAGGAGACAGATAGACAGAGACATACAGACAAAGAGACAGGGAACAAATGCGAGATATTGGAAGAGACAGAAAGACAGAGACAGACAGAGACAAAGAGACAGAGAGACAGAGACTGACAGAGGCAAAGAGACAGAGAGACGCAGAGAGAAATTGAAAAAAAAAAGATAGAGGAAAGACAGATAGACGGGAAACGAAATCGAAAGATAAAACACGGGACACAAAGGGATAGAGATATAAGGGGCAAGATAGACAACGCGAGGGAAGGAGACACAGAGAAAGAGAGACGGAGAGGGAGACAGAGAGAGACAGTAAGAGACGGAGAAAGACTGAGAGACAGTGAGAGACAGACAGTGAGAGACAGAGAGACAGTGAGAGACATTGAGAGACAGAGAGAGACATTGAGAGACAGAGAGACAGTGAGAGACAGTGAGAGACAGTGAGTGAGAGGGAGACAGAGAGACAGAGAGACAGAGAGGGACAGAGAGACACAGATAGAGACAGAGAGAGACAGAGAAAGACAGAGAGAGACAGAGAGAAACAGAGAGACAGAGAGAGACAGAGAGACAGTGAGAGACAGAGATAGGCAGAGAGAGACAGAGAGAGACAGAGAGAGACAGAGATAGACAGAGAGACAGAGAGAGGCAGAGAGATACAGAGAGAGACAGCAAGACAGTTAGAGAAAAAGAGAGAGACAATGATAAACAGATACATATAAAAACATAGAGACAGTGAAACATAGATAGATAGAGGGAATCAGAGAGAGAGACAGACAGACAGTGAGAGACAGCCAGATTAAAACAGACAAGGCGAAAAGAGACACAGAGACACGCAGAGAGACGAAAACGTCACCTTCCACTCCTCCCGTACAACACAGACACCTTTCAGACACACCGGTAGCTACCTCCCGAGGTATCCGCTCAGTGACGACGGACGTAACGCCAGACGATCCCCCCTCCCCCACCACTTCCCCACCCTCCTACTCAGCCCCAGGTGAGAATGTCTGTCGACAGGAGTGACAATCCCACGAGGTGCATCAAACGATGGAAGAAGGAACCAAAAACAAAAAGCAACGGCAGCACTTAGCAAGTGAAGATGCTTGCTTATTGTCGGCGACCATCGAAACGAACAATAAACACCGACTATGTATAAATATATAGGGCGACATCCCCCACAGTAAATGTTACCCGGCACAGCATACTGAGGAATAACCTCCACTTTTGAGATTTTGAGATTTTCTAATGATGTGAAAGAGTATACCATTAGCTTTCAAATGATAACAAAATTATTTCCGTGTGAACTTTGTTTTAAATAGTACAAGGGGACTTCGCTCGTTCATTTGGTACCAGACACAATATAGCAGCACCATTCTAACTCCTCGAAAGTGGCCATTCAAAAAGGCAGGAACTTTACGTTTTCATGAAAACAGTACACAAACACTCCCCGGAAATCCTCGTTTTTTCAACATTTAGAGACGGATTTCTGAAAAATCCTTTGGACATATTATCCTCCAATACATTAACTTTCCGAAAATACTAAACAAAAAAAAAATTGATTTTTTTTTTTTATTGAATTGAGAAGATACTTTGACTTCAGGCGGTATTTACTCGGAAGGTGTTTTGGTGGGATATTCCTCATGTTGCTGTGCCGTGTCACAAGTACATCGGCTAGACCATACACTTCAAAAAGAAGCTTTCATACCAAAACAGCAAGGCCACCGTTCGTGACGAATAATGCTGTTTCCCTCTCCCGGAACTAAAAATGAGGTCAGGTTTTTTTTTTTTTTTTTTTTTTTTGCCACCGATGAGGGAATGTGCTCTAAATTAGATTTGTTTAGTCCGACACATTTTCCTCTTTTGACTCGGCAGTTTTCTCGCAGCAGTGAATTTACAGCCTTTTTTCATAGGGAAGGCTTACCCGCGTTATGTACTGTGTATTTTCTGTTTTGATTTTCGCTCAAGGTCCTTCGAAATTGTCGTGTTAGTGAACACGCCGTAGATGTTTTTTTGTAAATTTGTGTGCACAGCGACGTGTAAGGGAACGTTGTGTGTATCCAAGACGAAATGAACACGTGTAGTCCCTTTCAAACGGCTGGATTTTTTTTTTACCAGATGTCAGAAAATTGGACAGTTGTTGGTCGCGTGGGTGTTTTTGACGGATAGGGAAGATTGGTACTGAACTATTCGGCAATGGTGAGGTATTGAGAGAAGTGTTTTATGAAGTAGTGAGATCAGGGAGAGAGATAAAGATAGAGAGAGAAAGAGAAAAACATAGAACTAGGAAGGAGATGAGAAAGAGTGGGAGAAAGGAAGAGGAGAGGGAAGGAGGGGAGAGAGGGGAGGGAGACAAGGTGGAGAGAGAGAAAGGTGGAAAAGGACCGAGGTAGAAAGAGAGGAGAGAAGAGGGAGAGAAGGGAAGATAGAGAAGAGGGAAGAGAGAGAAGAGAGAGAAGATTGAGAGGAGAGAAAGAGGAGAGAGAGATGACAGAGAAAGGGGAGGGAGAGAAGAGAGAGGAGAGAGATCAGAGAGATCAGAAAGAGAAGAGGGAGAGGAGAGAGAGGAGAGAGAAGATACAGAAGAGAGACAGAAGAGAGAGAGAGTAGAGACAGAGAAGAGAGAGAGGAGAAAGAAGAGAGAGAGGAGAAAGAGAAGAGAGAAGATAGAGAAGAGAGAGGGGAAGAGCGAGAAGAGAAAGAATAGAGAGAAGAGAGAGAAGAGAGAGAAGAGAGAGAAGAAAGAGGAGAAAGAGGAGAAAGAAGATAGGAAGAAGAGAGAGGAGAGAGAGGATAGATATAAGAGAGAGAAGAGAGAAGAGAGGAAAGAGAAAGGAGAGAGGGGATAGAGAGAAGATAGAGGAGAGAGAGGATAGATATAAGAGAGAGAAGAGAGAGGAGAGAGAGAAGAGAGAAGAGAGAGAGCCAAGGGTAGAGCTTATGTCGTCATGACCGGCTTAAGAAAACAGCTGCAGCCCGCTTCCCAGCCGGAATAGTCGCCGGCAAAATGCGTCGGCACTAAACACAACCTAGGCGTTCTCCAAACAGAGAGCGGCGTCTATTTGGTAAAGGCTTATAGTGTGCTTATCGCCAGAGCGCGAATGAGAGAAAGGCCGACTTTCAGAGTAAAACAAAATACTAATGAGATGTATTTCCTTCGTGTACATGTATCTGTTTTGTCCTTGTCACTCTGCCTTTGAGAAAGGTCCTGCTGGGATCAAAACGTCAGGCCCACTAAATTTTAAGATTTGAATTTTGGTAATTTTAGTCAGTAAGCAGTTTGCAATATTGTTTGTATATCACTTATAAGATGTAACGGGGTAGTCTCGATAATCTGTGCACCTGCTGCCTTTATCCGTTTCAGAGTGGTGATAATTACATTAGTGTATTTTGTGGTATACTGTGGACTTCGCTATAACGAACGCCAATGATCGTTATACCAAGCATTCGGCTGTAACGAGTGTACTCTTTGGCTCCCGGTTTTTCTCGTGCATAATGTGTGCACATGCTGCCTTTATCCGTTTCAGAGTGGTGATAATTACATTAGTGTATGTTGTGGTATACTGTGGACTTCGCTATAACAAACGCCCATGATCGTTATACCAAGCATTCGGCTGTAACGAGTGTACACTTTGGCTCCCGGTTTTGTTCGTGCAAAATAATTATGTGGCCGCAACTGCTATAACGAACGACCGCTATAACTTATACTGAACAATTTTCATGGATCCCGGAATGTTCGTTATAGCGACGTTCCACTGTGGATGCATTATTGCCTTTTGTGAATGAGTATTCGGCTGAAAAGAGCTGGTAGCTCAATGTTTTGGTTAGTTTGTTTGTATATACCGAATGGTGAGATAGTCGTCACATTGGCAATGAACGAAAATAATGTAAACTCTTCGCCAGATTTACGAGGAGAGAAAAACAAGTTTAAAAACGTAATCTGAATGAGATTTGAAGGTTTTCAAGATGAGAATAGCAGAATAATAAACAGGTTTGGGTAACATAATGCACAATTCTTCCGGTTGTTTTCAGAACATACTCACAAAAGATAATTTCGCATGGTGTCCCCGCTAACCTACTGTTAAGTCTGTTCAATTCTATTATGTTATTATATTGACAATTATAATGAATATTCTATTGAATAGCCTATTGAGTATCATTTTGAATATTCCATTGAATATTCTATTGAATATTCTTTTGAGTCAAACAAATCGAGTAAAAACTGCTTGGGAACATTTAAAAATGATATTCAAGTGGATATTCTATTGAATATTATATAAAATATTTTGGTCAATATTCGATTGAATATTTGATTGAATATTCCATTGAACAATTGTTTTTAATAATTATTCGATTGAACATTATATTGAATAATTATATTGAATATTCTACTGAATAATTATTAAATTGAATATTTTACTGAATATTTTACTGAATATTATATTGAATATTATATTAAATATCCTATTTAATATTGCATTCAGTATAATTTGCAAATAAACAAGGAAAAAGTGACTAGGAACATTTAAAACATTTCGAAAAAAATGGCAAAGAAAATTATTTTATTTGCCAATTTTTCATTTGAATATTCAATTGAGTATTCTATTGAATACTCTATTGAATATTATATTGAATACTCTATTGAATATTATATTGAATACTCTATTGAATATTATATTGAATACTGTATTGAAAATTATATTGAATACTCTATTGAATATTATATTGAATACTCTATTGAAAATTATATTGAATACTCTATTGAATATTCTATTGAATACTCTATTGAAAATTCTATTGAATACTCTATTGAATATTCTAAACTACGAAGCAGATTGACTTTAGAGGCCATCAGTTTGCGCACTACATAGGGTAGGTGAAGGATTTTCTTTCTTGTCAGAAGGATTTGTCACGCCTAGAGGTTCCTGAAATCTCGTCTCGACTCCCTTCATTCAAGAAGGGGACCTCGACTTCGTTCGGCCCCTTTGTTTTCGTCCCGGCTTATCTGGATCAGTCGGAAGTGCGTGTTCCGTCTCTGTCCCCGTTTTCAACCAACTCCCCCATCTACTCCCCCTCTTCCCCACTCCCCTCTCCCTCTCCCCCTCCCCCACTCCCCCTGCTATCTGCCTGCCCGGGGAGGTTGGCAGGTCGTTGACCTTTAAACCGTCCTGACCCCGAGCAGCAAAAATGTTATATCTGTACAGTCCCCGAAAGCCATTCATTGTCAATCGCAGCTAAACACAGCCCCGCCTCAGCAACAAAGACTGGCTTCAGTCTGGTTGAGAATAGTCCTTGCTTATGTTCAGCGTACAGGAGACGTTACAGCCTCCATTCTTGCACAACTTCCATAAAGACTGGCTTCAGCCTGGTTGAGAATAGTCCTGTCTTATGTTCAGCGTACAGGAGACGTTACAGCCTCCATTCTGACACAACTTCCATAAAGACTGGCTTCAGCCTGGTTGAGAATAGTCCTGTCTTATGTTCAGCGTACAGGAGACGTTACAGCCTCCATTCTGGCACAACTTCCATAAAGACTGGCTTCAGCCTGGTTGAGAATAGTCCTGTCTTATGTTCAGCGTACAGGAGACGGTACACCCTCCATTCTGGCACAACTCTCATAAAGACTGGCTTCAGTCTGTGAGCGAACGTTGGCAACGAGCGGCAGTGGGACGTCGCTATAACGCCAGGAGCTCCCAAATCGTGCAATGTTCCCAATAGCCTAATGTTCGGTATATCGGTGTTCGTTATAGCGGCGCTCCCACTGGTCTGTGTTGTCTGGTCTAGCGACGAGGGAGTGGCCTCGATTTGCTCAATGAAAACACAGTCGCGTCGGCAGGCTGGGTTAAATCACGCCGGCACTGTTTCGGGGGAACCCGCATCTCTCCCTCCTCTCTCTTCTCTCTCTTCTCTCTCTCTCTCTCTTCTTCTCACGAGGTCGGGGAAATTAAAATCGGGGGAAGTACGGAGGGAGGAGAGGGGACAAAAACAATCGTCCTTTCCCTCGGGGTAGAAGTGTTATTGAAGATAAACACAGCGAGATGGGAGGGTAATCCCTCGCATTTCACTCCCCTCTTCATCCCACACTTCCAACCCCTAATTCGCTCTCCCCTCCCTCTCACTCTCTAGCCTCTGTCTCTCCTCACTCTCTTCCATCTCTCTCTCTATCTCTCCCTCCCTCTCTCTCCTCTCCCCTCTCTCCACATCTCTCTCCCTCTCTCTCTCCATCTCTCCTCTCTCTTTGTCTTCCTCTCTCTCTTTTCCCCTCTCCCTCCCTCTCTCTCTTTCTCTTCTAGTTTGACCCTCTCCCTCCATCTTTCCCTCGCTCTCTCTGTCGCCATCCCCCTCTCTACCTCTCTCTCTCCCTATATTCCCCTTTCTCCAACCGCTCTCCCCTCCCCTTTCTTGCCTCTTTATCTATTGCTCTCTCCCTCTCTCCATCCCTATCTATGTTCTCCCCCTCTTCCCCACCTCTCCCTCCGCTCCCTCTTTCTTCACCCACTCTCCCATCTCGCTCTACCTCTTTCTCTCGCTCCCTCTGCCTCCACCCCTTCTCTCTTCATCGCTCTTTCTCCCCAACCTCCTCTCTCGCCATCACTCTTTCTCCACCTCTCTCTCTCTGCCCCTGCACATCTCTTTCTCCACCTCTGTCTGTCTGTCTGTCTGTCTGTCTGTCTCTCTCTATCTCTCTCTCTCCATCCCCCTCTCTCCACCTCTTTATCTCCCTCTCTCCCCACCCCTCTCTCTCCTTCCTTCCCTCTCTCCCTCTCTCCCTCTCTCCCCTCTCTCTCAAACCACAATAAGGGCGCAGATCTAACGGTCTATCGATCTATGACGGGTAGAGAGAGAGTAGGGGGAATTTCTCGCCCATCCAGCGTGATCTCAAGGGGGCAGTTCGACCGGCAGTGCGCCAGTTTTCACGGTCGAAGTTCGACCCGGTTGGTCGGTAGGCTACCACCGTGGCGTATCGCGAGTAAATGCGTGCCTATGTGTACTCCAACAAGGGTTTCCCCATAACACTCAATGTGTAATTAATTACTGCGCTAATGACCGACAGGAAACATTCTTTGTAGGCCTACATTGAATATCAAAATATATGAAACCATTCGTTGATATCTTGTCAATTTTCTAGTATTTAAATGTATATATTATTAAGTACTTTTACCATTTTAAATTAGTTTAACTTTTGAAAAATTGTCAAAGGAAACTTGGACTGAACCGGGACTTGAACCCGAGACCTCTGGATTAACGTACCAGTGCTCTTCCATATGAGCTATCCAATCCTTAGATGGTGGCCTTCCAAATAGTCAACTAGTCAACTGAATTGAATTTTGAATTAATTCAAAAATTGACACTGAAAACTTTGACTGGACCGGGACTTGAACCCGAGACCTCTGGATTGACGTGCCAGTGCTCTTCCATCTGAGCTATCCAGCCCTTACATGGTGGCCTTCCCTAATAGTAAACTTCGGTTTGTTTGACTGAAATAATACCCATAAAATAACCAATGTTTTTTGCTCTGTCTTATTCAATGAATAAATCAAATTACAAAATGTTAATACCAATTTTAGAAGAAAAAAACATGTCACCGAAGGGACTCCGTACGGACAACCGTGTACGTGTCAAGGTGAAGTTCCTTGTCGTGCCATTTTGGTTGGAAAAGGTGTAGTGCGGATTTTTGAATGAGAGAGGAAAGCCTTGAGTTTGTTCCTTCAAAACGAGCAACTCTATCGATTTCGTCGTCTGCTTCCCATATCCCCACACGCGGTGCATACGGGGCGCTAGCATGCCCGTCGACACTTACACACAGCCCGTTGTCCATTAGCGTTTCGACCCTGAGAACGGTTGCCAAACCAAATATGTTTTAAGTGGTTTTCACACGTCGGGGAAGTCTTGTCTGTGATTGTGGGCGTGTGTGGGTGGTATAGGGTCGTATTCCCAGGGCACCATTGCCTATAGGCATTTGGTAATATCTATGCAAATTGTACGCATTTTGTACGCATTGTATTTCCAAGATGGCGGTAAATTCAAGGGACCTCACCGTTGCTCCAAAGATAACGTTCGGTTTTGTTGACGAATATGTCAAGAAAAGATTACAAAACAATTAATCTTGGAAATCTAGCGCCCATAGTCTCACTTTCAGTTCGATGCATACAATTTGCATACAAACTCAGAAAGGCCTATAGAAATGCTATGCAGAATCACATTAGTTATGCGCACGTGATGAGTATCATAGAAATGTCATGTTGACCCGGCACAGCATAATGAGGAATAACCCACACTTTTGAGATTTCGAGGTTTTCTAATGATGTATAAGAGTATATCATTAGCTTTTAAATGATATCAAATTATAATATCCTCTAATACTTATTTTTTTCCAAAAATATATATTTTTTATTTTTATTTTTAATCGAATTGTGAAGATACTTTAGCTCCAGGCGTCGTTTACTCGAAAAGTGTTTTGGTGGGATATTCCTCACGTTGTTGTGCCGAGTCATTTTTTGCGTCGAGGAGAATGTAATTCAATGTAAATCAATGGAGTTTGCTCTATCGAGGGTATATAATTGTAATCCAAGTGCAGGTTTTTTCCTGCTAACTTCACTGTGGAGCATAGGTTGTCGTATGTACTCTCAAAACACAGACGATTAATCTATCTTGTTGACAGTAAATAACAAACATGTTGCAAACAGCTTGCATGCACAGAGTGAATTTAGCTCTTAAGATTTGAAGGTTTCAATGGTGGAAATACCAAAGTAGGAGGTTTGCGGTGAAACAATGTATACCGTCTCTTCGAGAAGGAGTGTTGCTCTGAAAAGAGCCGGTAAGTCAACGTCTTGGGTTGTGTTTTAGAGCCATATTCCTCTTAAGAGATGGTTTCCATGTGTCACCTTAAACCTCCTACCGTTAGAGTTACCGTCTCTTTTTCAGAGCCATACTCCTCGTAAAGCCCCTATACAACATTGGTAAGATCGGAAAACAGAAATGTTCACAGATTTACATGAAACTTATAAAGTTTGAAGATGATTATAGTAGAAACCTCGCACTGAGATATTTCTGTCTGAAATGCTGTATTTTGGGAGAAATGCGTAAAAGAAATAGTCACTCAAACATCGACACAAAGTGTATTACTCGCGAGTAATAAATTATCTTAATAAACTCTCTTACACTACAGAACGGTGCAAAAAACGTGACGGTTTTTTCCCCTTTTCTACTTTATCAGATTGCCATTATTTTGTAAAATTTACCCTGGAGGATTTTTGAGGATATGAAAAGCTGTGGACCTTTAACAAAGGCACGTACCGTGGTCATAGCTCCATGCATATACTGTCTTGCTAGTATGCACTTTGCTTTCACATGGTCAACTGTATTATACACAAAAGGATCAAATCACACGTCCTTAGCTGTGGAGGATTTAGGCAGAGGTGTACATGTACATTGGAGGATTGTGGAGGATTGAGGCAGTGAGGATCTTGCACAAACTCATATTGGAGGATTGTGGAGGATTGAGGCAGTGAGGATCTTGCACAAACTCATATTAGAGGATTGTGGAGGATTGAGGCAGTGAGGATCTTGCACAAACTCACATTGGAGGATTGTGGAGGATTGAGGCAGTGAGGATCTTGCACAAACTCACATTGGAGGATTGTGGAGGATTGATGCATGGAGGATCTTGCACAAACTCACATTGGTGGATTGTGGAGGATTGAGGAGGGTTCCAGGCACGCAGTACTAGGGGTTAGTGTTAAGAGACGATGTACATGTAGATGGTGTCACCTCGAACCTCCTACTTGAATCAGCTCTTGAAATAAACCAATCAGTGTCGAAAAGATCTTCCTTCTGCGACCGAACTATTGAGTCACGGCCTTATAGTACCATGACACTCACAGTGCATGTTAGAGTGTATACATAATTATTTAAAAAGATGAAAAATAGAAGTTGCCCTTTTGGGAGGAATTGAATGAAACATACACAAAAAGTGAAGGACAGCCGACTGGATATTGTGCGGTTTTATTTTGAGCCGGCATCGAGGTTACATTTTGACAAAAGGGGCTCATCGATTTTTTAACCCAAGAGCCGTTTTCCGAGCGTCTCATTTTACCCGCCCCGGCGACCTCCCCTTCCTACCGCTCATAATCCCCCGACTCTCCCCCGTCCCTCGTGAGCCTTCTCCGGTTACCGGTCCTGCTGTTACCGCCATTTCTTTGGAGTCACCCCCATTTCTTTGGAGTCACCCCGGACAATGACGAAGAGAGAGGGGGAGAGAGTTGCTTTCTAAGTCAGTAACTTCTCCTGTCCCGGCCTGGCGTGGTTCTTCCTGTCCTGTCCTTTCCTGTTATGTCCTGCCCTGCCCTGTCCTGTCCTGCCCTGCCCTGCCCTGCCCTGCCCTGCCCTGCCCTGCCCTGCCCTGCCCTGCCCTGCCCTGCCCTGCCCTGCCCTGCCCTGCCCTGCCCTGCCCTGTCCTGTCCTGTCCTGCCCTGCCCTGCCCTGCCCTGCTCTGCCCTGCCCTGTCCTGTCCTGTCTTGCCCTGCCCTGCCCTGCCCTGCCCTGCCCTGCCCTTCCCTGCCCTGCCCTGCCCTGCCCTGCCCTGCCCTGCCCTGCCCTGCCCTGCCCTGCCCTGCCCTGCCCTGCCTTGCCCTGCCCTGCTCTGCCCTGCCCTGCCCTGCCCTTCCCTGTCCTGTCCTGCCCTGCCCTGTCCTGCCCTGCCCTGCCCTGCACTGTCCTGCCCTGCCCTGCCCTGCTCTGCCCTGCCCTGTCCTGTCCTGTCTTGCCCTGCCCTGCCCTGCTCTGCCCTGCCCTGCCCTGCCCTGCCCTGCCCTGCCCTGCCCTGCCCTGCCTTGCCCTGCCCTGCTCTGCCCTGCCCTGCCCTGCCCTTCCCTGTCCTGTCCTGCCCTTCCCTGCCCTGCCCTGCCCTGCCCTGCCCGGCCCTGCCCTGCCCTGCCCTGTCCTGCCCTGCCCTGCCCTTCCCTGCCCTGCCATGCCATGCCCTGCCATGCCCTGCCCTGCCCTGCCCTGCCCTGCTCTCCCCCATGTCCTGCCATGCCCTGCCATTCCCCGCCATGCCCTGCCCTGCCCTGCCCTGCCCTGCCCTGCCCTGCCCTCCCCTTCTCCCCCTTCCCTTCTCCCCCTCCCCTTCTCCCCCTCCCCTTATCCCTCTCCCCTCCTCTTCCCTACCCCTTGGAAACATTCTCGTTCCGAACCACGGGCCATGCCAACATACTCGCACTCCACACAACCGTCAACTTTTTGTATGGATCTGTTTTCATTTCCTTCGATCCGGCATGAATGCGGTCAGTTTTCGGCACAAATGTCTTCCTGCTTAGAAACGTTTCCATCTATGCGAGATCAATGTTTCGGGCAACGGGGGTAGAGAGAGGGGAGATGGGGAGGGCGAGGGGTTGGGATCTCAGTGGATGGTCCTTTTGTTGGAGATTTTTTCAATCTTCGAGCTGGAGCGTTTTTGTTAAGGCAATGCCGTTGAGGCCATGGCGTAGCTTTGTCTGCCAGCAACGGCTGCATTGGAAGCGCATACAATCGCGTCTGATTCGGATTGGGCTTTCGTGTATGCAATCCCAAAGTAAAAGTGCGCATTGCCTCGGCGCGGATAAAGGAGAGCATTCACCGTTTCATTAAGACCACTTCTCTGCCTCCCTCCCCCCTCTGATTTCTCCCTCTTTCAATACCTCCCGGTCCGTTCTTCCCGTCCCAATTCCTCCTATCTCTATCCGCCGATCCTTCTCGCTCCTCTTCCGCTCCTCTTCCTCGTTCTCCTCTCACTCTGCCCTCTCTCTCCACTCCGATCTCCATGTCTCTCTCCCTTTCTCTCCACCCCGATATATCTCTGTCTCTCTTCCTCTCTCCCACTCTCTCCCCCTCTCTCTCCCTTTCTCTCCCTATCCTCCTCTCTCTCCCTCGCTCTCTCTGCGTCTCCCTCTCTCTCTCTCTCTCTCCCCCTCTCCCTCCATGTGTCTCTTTCTCTCTATCCCTTTCTCTCTCCCCCTCTCTCTCACTCTCCCTCCCTCTCTCTCTCTCCCTCCCTCCCCCTCTCTCCCTCTCCCTCACTATGTCTCTCCCCCATCTCTCCCCGTGTCTCTCTCTCTCTTCATTTCTCTCTATATCCCTCTTTCTCTCTCTCTCTCTCCCTCTCTCTCCCTCTCTCCTTCTCCATCTCCCTCTCTCTCTCCTCGTGTCTCTCTCTCTCCATTTCTCTCTATATCCATCTTTCTCTCTCTCCCTCTCTCTCCCTCTCTCCTTCTCCATCTCCCTCTCTCTCTCCTCGTGTCTCTCTCTCTCTCCATTTTTCTCTATATCCCTCTTTCTCTCTCTCCCTCTCTCTCCCTCTCTCCTTCTCCATCTCCCTCTCTCTCTCCTCGTGTCTCTCTCTCTCCATTTCTCCCTATATCCCTCTTTCTCTCTCTCCCTCTCTCTCCCTCTCCCCTTCTCCATCTCCCTCTCTCTCTCCTCGTGTCTCTCTCTCTCTCCATTTCTCTCTATATCCCTCTTTCTCTTTCTCCCTCTCTCTCCTTCTCTCCTTCTCCATCTCCCTCTCTCTCTCCTCGTGTCTCTCTCTCTCAATTTCTCTCTATATCCCTCTTTCTCTCTCTCCCTCTCTCTCCCTCTCTCTCCCTCTCTCCTTCTCCATATCCCTCTCTCTCCTCATCTCCCTCCTTCTCTCCTCTCTCCCTCCCCATTCCCATTTCCCCCCTTCTCTTCTTCCTACTCCATCACCCCCTTCATTCCCCCTTCTCTTCATCAACCCCGAGGGGATGTGATTTCCCCTTCCTCCTCCCCCTTCACCCTCTCACTCCCCCACCTCCCACGCCAAACGCTTCCAAACGCCAAACCACCAATCCCATGTACTGTACAAATGCCCCTTCCTCGTACACAACGCTGCTATAAGCCCTGCAGAACCAACTCTGTCGTTTAGCGTAACGAAACACGCTACTGTTGTATGGCATGAAAAACCTAGTTCTTCTCTCGTCCTAAAAAAAAATCTGACACATACTCACTGTTGTGCTGCGGGATCGGAATAGCTTTACTTGTCAGGCGTTCTCACTTAATGCATATACCATGGACTAAGTATCACTTGTAGGGTAGCAATGTACCGTATTTATTTCTACATTCAAAGCGCCATCTAGCGGTCGCACTCTCTCATTCTTATTCTCATCTGATCCTTCAATAACAAGGGTATCTTTGTTTACACCATCTCTCTCTGTCCGTCTCTCTCCGTTTCTCTCTCCGCATTTTTGATCTGCCTCTCTTTGACTTTCTGTCTTCCAATGTGTATGTCTCTATGTCTATCTATGTCTGTCTGTCTTCTCTACATTTCTCTCTGTCTCTCTGTCTCTCTGTCTCTCTGTCTCTCTGTCTCTCTTTCTCTCTGTCTCCCTGCCTCCCTGTCTCCCTGTTTCTCTGTCTCCCTGCCTCTCTGTCTCTCTGTCTCTCTGTCTCCCTGACATTCTGTCTCTCTGTATCCCTGTCTCCCTGTCTCCCTGCCTCCCTGTCTCTCTGTTTCCCTGTCTCCCTGTCTTTCTATCTCTGTTCCTCTCCGTCCATCTGTCTCTTAAACTCTTTATGTCTGTCTCTCTCTGCCTTTTGTTTTGTCATTTATGTGTCTCGATCTGTCTCTCTTGCCTTTCGTTTCGTCTTCTCTGTGTCTTTATCTGTCTCTCTGTCTTTCCCTCCCTCTGCCTCTCTGCCCATATGTCTCTTAGTCTCTATAATTTTGTCTCTCTTTCTGTCTCTCACTCCGCCTTTCGTTTTGTCTTTTATATGTCTCTATCTGTCTTTCTGTCTTTCTCTGCCTTTCGTTATGTCTCTATATGTCTCTCTGTCTATCTCTGATCTGTGCCTCTACGTGTCTCTATAGCTGTCTATCTTTCTATATATCTCTATCTCCCTGTCTCCTCTGTCTCTCCCTGCAGCTACTCTGTGTCTCTGTCTATCTCTCGATGACACTCTGTCTCTCTGTGTGTCTCTATCTGTCTCTCCTTCTCTCTCTATCTGTCTCTGTCTCTCTGCCGCTCAAACTCCATCAGTCTGTCTCCCACTCCGTCTCGGGTTCTCCCATACCCCCTCCTTTCTCTTCCACACTTCCTCCTTCTCTTCCTCTTCCTCTCTCTGTCTTTACCCTCTCTCCATCTCTCATCTCACTCCTTTCCTCCCCCTCCCTGAAGTATAAAGTCACACTTTCCTCCGAAAAAAAACATGACGCCTTGCGATAATGAAATTCAAGTAGCAACTTCGAACAAGCTACATGACACCGAAGGCAATAATCTCTCACCATTGTTTGAGCGATACGAGCATGTAAGACAAGAATGTATAATTATAAGAATGCCGCGCGTTTTTTTCCCCTGCGGGAATATCTTAATAGAGGAAGCATATACTATTGCGCCGGATGGCCGGAGGGCTCGTAGAAAAATTAGCTCCGATCACGGCCCCGATTGTATGTATCATAACAGTCCCTGATTATTACCCAGCGTTTATGGTGGGGAGATGATATCGCACATTTGTGACCCGGCACAGCATAATGAGGAATAACCCCCACTTTTGAGATTTTGAGATTTTCTAATGATGTGAAAGAGTATACCATTAGCTTTCAAATGATATCAACATTATTTCCGTGTGAACTTTGTTGTAAATAGTACAAGGGGACTTCGCTCGTTCATTTGGCACCAGACACAATATAGCAGCGCCAGTCTAACTCCTCGAAAGCGGCCATTCAAAAAGGCAGGAACTTTACATTTTCATGAAAACAGTACACAAACACTCCCCTGAAATCCTCGTTTTTTTTCAACATTTAGAGACGGATTTCGTATAAAGAAATGTGGACATAATATCTTCCAATACATTAACTTTCCGAAAATACAAAAACCGAACAAAATTGATTTTTTTTTTGAATTGAGAAGATACTTTGACTTCAGGCGTTTTTTACTCGAAAAGTGTTTTGGTGGGATATTCCTCATGTCGCTGTGCCGGGTCACACTCTTTGCCGGCGATTGTGATAATCTCCGAGCTGTGTTTTTTTTTCCTGGTCATCATTATTTTCTGTGAGCCTTTGTAAGAAGATGCTTTTAGCGTCGGGCGTGAATATTGTTGAAGACTCGTCGCTAGTGGCGCCGGGAGTCTGTGATACATGTTTCATTATTATTCTCTAGGTTTCTTTTTTCGTTTTCTGTATTCATTTTTTTTCCTGTTCGTGTCGCCGGGCAAGGATATTTGCCACTTGTAAATATCGCGACCTTCTCCCAGAGTGATCCCGCGTTCCGTCCGGTGACTCAAAGGAACCAGCTGCCTCTAGTTTGCTCGCGGTCTTTTCATTCTCTTGCTCTCTCTCTCCGTCCCCTCTCCCTCCTATCATCTCTATCCCTCGCCCCCCCTCTGTCTTCTCTCTCCCTCTCTATCTACCTCTTTCTACCTCTCTCTCCTCTCTCTCCCTTTCTATCTCTCTCAATCCCTCTTCCCTTCTCTATCCCCTCTCTCTTCTCTTTCCCTCTCTATTTCTATCTCTCCATCTCCCCCACCTTTCTCTCTCCCTTCTCTCTCTCCCCTTTCCTCTCTTTCTCTCCCTTTCCTCCCATCTCTCCCTCTCTCCCTCTCTACCTCTCTCCTTATCTTCCATTAACCATCCGTCCCCTCTTTATCCCCTCTCCCCTCTCTTTCCACCTCTCTCCCTCCCATCTCCCTCTCTCTCATTCCCTTTTCTCTATCCCTCTCTCTGCCTCTCTCTCTGCCTCGATCTCTCTCTGCTCTCTACCTCTATCCCCTCTCCCCCATTTCCTGTCCCTCTCCCTCTCTCTCTATCTCTTCTTCTCTTCCTCTCTCGTTCCCTCTCCCTCCTCTCTCTCTCTCTCACACTCTCTCAACTCTCTCTCTCTCTCTCTCTCTCTCTCTCTCTCTCTCTCCCTCTCTCTCTCTCTCTCTCTCGTTCCCTCTCCCTCCTCTCTCTCTCTCACACTCTCTCAACTCTCTCTCTCTCTCTCTCTCTCTCTCTTCCTCCCCATCTCTCTCCCTCTCTCTTCCTCTCTCCCTGTTTCTACCTCCATCTCTCTCCCTCTCTCCCTCTCTTTCTCCCTCTCCCTCTCTCCCCTCCCCATTTTCAGCCAGAGGAAAGACTCCTACAATCTTAACATGATTGCAGCTCAGGCTTCTGCCGTTTTGCGTTCAGCTGCCTGTGTTTGTTGTTCCAAAAGACGGGTCCGATGTGCGTCGGGCTTCGCGCGCAAATCAAAGATTCTTTAACGCGGGCGAAACAGGGAGCTAAACAAATCCGACCGAAAATAAACAAATACCCCGACGTTTCGATCATTTAGCAGGAACTCTCTTAAAGGCAGGTGGATTTGGCCTTCTAAAGAAAGGGTCCGGTTAGCACCGAATAATTCATTTGTTTGCAATATGTTTGTGTATAGTATTTGGTAATTTTGCTGGAACCAGGAAAGGGAACAAGATGTAAGTAATGCCCAAATAATTTACAGATTCAAACCCGGCATAGCAGATTACCCCAGAAAATGAGAAATAAAAACAAATATTTATCCTCTGTATTATCGAGGACACCGTACACATCTCCAAACTGCTCGATTTCTTTCGACAGACGCCCAAATGCCAAGCACAGAAATCACACAGCATGAAATAAAACAAATATCTATCGTTTGTCCTATCGAGGACACCGTAGATATTTCCCAACTGCTCGACGTCTCTGAGCATTCGCACCGCATCAATTAACGCGAGAAAAAACAATCGGTTGTTCAATCGAGGCCACCGTAGTCCCATCTCCCTCAACCTCCGTGACCGACTCGATCTCCATCTCCGACGGATACGCTCTTAATATTATTCGCTCGCGACTGCCCTGGGAAAGAGGAAGCCCCGGGGGGAGCTCACCACTAATAAAGAACGGGGCAGACTTCACCACACGCCCACCCCCACTTCATACAGTCATTAGTGGAGAGATGGAGATGGGAAGAAATTCCCCGTTCGGCCCCGAGCGTTCAATTGAATTAAATGTGCATTAACGACGAGTCGTGCGGGGCGCGGGAATTAGTGGCGATTGGAAGAGAATGTCGGTGGCATGCCGACGAAATTCCCCCGCTAACCGAGCGTTCGTGGTACTGCATAGCTTTTCCGTGTAAATCTACAGTGAACGTACAAGTGATGCGTGTTACTCATTAGGGCTTGGGACGTCGTGTGGCGATCAAAGACGTCATTTTCGGTGAGATGCGATTATGAATGTCATTGAAAAAGCAAGCGGTTTGCCCCAGTTTCTTGAGCAATACCCTGTATCTATTAAGCCAGCAAACCTTCAATTTCGGAAACAAAGTGAGCTAGGCCGTTTTCGAAATGAAGGCTAAGGCTCGGGCTTAGGCTTCGGTCATATTTATCTTACTCGTAAACATATCACAGGCATCTAAAAACAAGCATTTGGCTTCAGTTTCTTGGTGAATACCTGGTCCCTATCGAATAAACAAACCTTCAAATTCCAAAAAAAGCGAGCCTAGGCCGTTTTCGAAATGAAGGCTTAGGCTCGGGCTTAGGCTTCGGTCATATTTATCTTACTCGTTAACATATCAAAGACATCTAAGAGCAGGCGTATGGCCTTAGTTTCTTGTTGAATACCTTGTCCCTATCGAGCCAACAAACCTTCAAATTCGGAATCAAAGCGAGCTAGGCCGTTTTCGAAATGAAGGCTTAGGCTCGGGCTTAGGCTTCGGTCATATTTATCTTTCTCGTTATAATATCACAGGCATCTAAAAACAAGCGTTTGGCCCCAGTTTCTTGGTGAATAACTTGTCCCTATCGAGCCAACAAAACTTCAAATTCGGAAACAAACCACAACCTGGATTTTCAGGTTTTGTCAGACGGAGACGAAGCCTGATCCCGAGCCTAAGCCTTCATTTCGAAAACGGCCATCATGCCATGTGTACTTGTGTACATATTCGTCCATGTACATGTACATGTACGTACATGCACATGTGTACATAGACGTATTCGTTCACAGCACATGTATACAAATTTGCATTTTCCATATAATGACCAACTCATAATAACTAGCCGTTGACGACATTATGAAGGCCAAATCCTCACATAATTTTGTGATATTTCTGTAAAAGATTGAAATGAGAACTAAAAGATTAACGCCAACAAACTTTTGAGATGAAAACATTTAATGATATGACCCAAAAAAATTCAAAATAAAAAAAAAATCAACAATTTTATGTTGTTTCATTATCATTCATAATCAGTTTGATAGAAAAAATAACACAACAAAACATACCGTTGAAAAACTGTTGTTCATAGGTTGGATTCAAAAATGAGAAAATCTAAGCTGAACTTGCCCTTTGCTAACCTCTATACAATGTCAGTATTCATTCAGTATAGGGTTTGACAGTGTACAGCAATTCAGTACCGAAAAGGTTAAACCAGAGATCTGTTCGCAAACTGTCAGTCCTATTGCATCAGGACATGTACAATTCCCTGATCCAGTCAAATTTTCTTTGTCAGCTTCTTTTCAGACCGTTAAGAGAAAAAAAATAAGTCAGTTTCCTTTACTTGTGTTAAAAATAACTCAAGAATCTCAGAAAACCGTTTATTTTCGTCCTTTTGTGTCAAAAAAACTGTCCCTATGTTTTCATTGTGCTTTTGTGATTATTATTTTTTTTCTAAGGCTTGTTTATCTATTTTTTTGGTAGTGGGATGATATACGTCCTTGAAAGGTGCATTCGAAGAAATGTCGTTCGTTCAAGCTATTGCCGTTCGCTCTGAGCCGGTGTTGTTGTCTACGGGTTAAATCCAATCTCTTCATAATTGTCGTTGCCTTGAGCGATTTTGACCTCTGCTTTGAAGAAAAAAAAGCGATTTTCTAAAAGCAAAAACTGTTGGGTTTTGTCATTGACGATTCTGATTATTACTGTTCACAATCTTGACGTGAAGTGTTTTGTTAAAAATCCTATTTTTTGGGTCAGTTTCACTTCATTTGTAGTAGAAAAATATTACCATGGTGCTCAGGGAGGATTACCTTCTCTCGAATTTATCGTTATATTGGTTAAATTAATTATGTAGGTTTTTTAATGATATTCAGACGTGCATGTGCTCAAATAGCTGACGATTGTGGTGACTGTGCTTACGGTGGTGAGAATGATGGTGATGGTGATGATGGTGGTGATGGTGATGGTGGTGATAGTGATGATGGTGGTGGTGGTGGTGATGATGGTGATGGTGATGATGGTCAGAATGATGAGTATGGTGGTGATGGTGTTTGTGTTGTTGTTGTTGTTGTTGGTGGTGGTGATGGTGGTAGTGATGGTGGTGATGGTGGTGATGGTGGTGATGGTGGTGATGGTGATGGTGATGGTGGTGATGGTGATGGTGATGGTGGTAATGGTGGTGATGGTGTTTGTGTTGTTGTTGTTGTTGTTGTTGTTGGTGGTGGTGGTAGTGATGGTGGTGATGGTGGTGATGGTGGTGATGGTGATGGTGGTGATGGTGATGGTGATGGTGATGATGATGATGATGGTGATGGTGATGGTGATGGTGGTGGTGGTGGTGATGGTGGTGATGGTGGTGATGGTGGTGATGTTGAGGATGGTGGTGATGGTGGTGGTGGTGGTGATGGTGATGGTGGTGATGGTGGTGATGTTGGTGGTGATGGTGGTGGTGATGGTGAAGATGGTGGCGATGGTGGTGATTGTGATGATGGTGGTGATGGTGGTGATGTTGAGGATGGTGGTGATGGTGGTGATGGTGGTGATGGTGGTGACGATGGTGATAGTAATGCTGACGATGGTGACAGTTTCGTGTACGTGTGAGGATGGTAGCGATTGTGACAATGATGACAATGATGAAGACGATGACCACAGCGAAGATGTCAATAAAACGATGCACTAGCTGACAAACAATAGCTGGCAATGCTGGTTAATTTCTGGGTACAGACTCACCTCAGCAAAGCACGGGAATCGGTCTGGTGCCCTGACCGGGCGCCCTGATAGCCAGAGGATCGATAGAGACGTGATACCCCGTTCGGTTGACCGCTTATCAGCAAGTTGTGTCGTATCGACAGGAACGGGTCGATGGCGAGGTCATCCAAGACGATGTAAAAACCAAACCGGGAAACAAAATAGTGCTGTGATTCGACGAGTAAAACAGAGTGTGTGTCAAATGTGACCCGGCACAGCGACATGAGGAATATCCCACCAAAACCCTTTTTTTTTAATTTTATTTTCGGAAAGTTAATGTACTGGAGGATATTATGTCCAAAGGATTTTTCCGAAATCCGTATCTAAACGTTGGAAAAACAAGAATTTTGGGGGAGTGTTTGTGTACTGTTTTCATGAAAATGTAAAGTTCCTGCCTTTTTGGAATAGCCGCTTTCGAGGAGTTAGAATGGTGCTGCTAAATAGTGTCTGGTACCAAATGAACGAGCGAAGTCCCCTTGTACCATTTACTACAAAGTTCACACGGAAATAGTTTTGATATCATTTGAAAGCTAATGGTATACTCTTTCACATCATTAGAAAATCTCAAAATCTCAAAAGTGGGGGTTATTCCTCATTATGCTGTGCCGGGTCACATTTTAGTCAGAGGGCAGTTGTATTTACCTTTTAGAACCGATACATAGTCCAATAACACTTAAGGTTTAGGTAGCGTTATAATTATAGTCAGACAAGTATCATACATTTTCGTCGGTGCAATAGTAATTCAAATACGATATCATGTAGGGGATGCGTGACTCGTGCTTGGCCACTATGTAAGCTTTGTGCTTGACCTGATTGCCTGGTGATTTGCGTGGGTGATAATATCATTCAATGAGGGTTTTGCCCTTCCCCGACGTGTAGTCAGCACTGTATGCTCAGTGCTTTGCCCCGATTGCCTGGTGATTTGCATCGGTGAGAATGTAATTCAATGAGGGTTTTGCCCTTCCCCGACGTGTAGTCAGCACTGTGTGCTCAGTGCTTTGCCCGATTGCCTGGTGATTTTCATCGATGAGAATGTCATTCAATGAGGGTTTTTGCCCTTCCCCGACGTGTAGTCAGCACTGTATGCTCAGTGCTTTACCCCGATTGCCTGGTGATTTGCGTCGGTGAGAATGTCATTCAATGAGGGTTTTTGCCCTTCCCCGACGTGTAGTCAGCACTGTATGCTCAGTGCTTTACCCCGATTGCCTGGTGATTTGCGTCAGTGAGAATGTCATTCAATGAGGGTTTTGCCCTTCCCCGACGTGTAGTCAGCAATGCGTGATCAGTGCTTTGCCCCGATTGCCTGGTGATTTGCATCGGTGGGAATGTCATTCAATGAGGGTTTTGCCCTTCCCCGACGTGTAGTCAGCAATGCGTGATCAGTGCTTTACCCCGATTGCCTGGTGATTTGCATCGGTGGGAATGTCATTCAATGAGGGTTTTGCCCTTCCCCGACGTGTAGTCAGCAATGCGTGATCAGTGCTTTGCCCCGATTGCCTGGTGATTTGCGTCGGTGAGAATGTCATTCAATGAGGGTTTTTGCCCTTCCCCGACGTGTAGTCAGCACTGTATGCTCAGTGCTTTACCCCGATTGCCTGGTGGTTTGCATCGGTGGGAATGTCATTCAATGAGGGTTTTGCCCTTCCCTGACGTGTGGTCATCACTGCATGCTCAGTGCTTTGCCCCGATTGCCTGGTGATTTGCGTCGGTGATAATATAATTCAAGGAGGGTTTGGCCTTCCCTAATGTGTAGTCAGCACTGTGTACCTAGTGCTTTGCCCCGATTGCCTGGTGATTTGAGTCAGTGAGAATGTATTTCAATGAGGGTTTTTGCCCTTCCCCGACGTGTAGTCAGCACTGTATGCTCAGTGCTTTACCCCGATTGCCTGGTGATTTGCGTTGGTGATAATGTCATTCAATGAGAGTTTGCCCTTCCCCGACGTGTAGTCAATACTGTATGCTCAGTGCTTTGCCCGATTGCCTGGTGATTTGCGTCGGTGAGAATGTCATTCAATGAGGGTTTTGCCATTCCCAGACGTGTAGTCAGCACTGTGTGCTCATCAGTGCTTTGCCCCGATTGCCTGGTGGTTTGCGACGATGATCATGTAATAAATCAATGAGGCTTTTGCCGTTCCTATTCGTGTAGTAAGAACTATATATGCTCGGTACTAGCCCTAATTATAAAAAAAAAACAATTTGGAAGTCTTTTGTGTTATAATGTAATGGACGGCCTGACGTTATACGATCCTAGCAGGACTTGTTATTTTCTCAAAGGCGGCAATTACCTATTTTTCTTTGTGAAAAAAAGTCCCCAAATAAAGTTGAGGGTCTTAGCACGAGTATTTTCAAAGTCCGCCTGAAAAAACTGCCGCCGAGAACGATCCAGCTACACGTCGCCGAAACGTGAGACCATCCACACTTTCGTGAGTTTTTGACTTTTGGAAGTCGGGAAGGGATCCTGTATGAACTCGTCTGCCTTAGGTTGAGGACTAGCTTGTCATTCGGGGTGCCTGGATAATTGAGGAGCTCCTTGAAGTGAGTCCCGATGGACGACGACTGGGGATAAAAATTGTCAAGAACTTGGGGAAGATTCAGAGATGAATGCACGGACGATTCCTTTCAGGGGAGGCGGGCGCGAAGATTACGCCCGCGCGGTCGCGTTCGACTGGCGCGCAGCGCGGCAGGTGAAACGCGACCATCCTTGAATTAAAACGCTGAGAAGGTGATCTCAAGAGAGAGGGAGGGAGAAGGGAGAGGGAGGGTGAGAGAAAGAAACACAGAGGGAGAGAGGGAGAGAGCGATGGGAGAGGGAGATGGAGAGACAGAGAGGGAGGAGAGAGAAAGAGAGCGGGAGATGGAGAAGGAGATGGAGACAGAAATGGAGACAGAAATGGAGAGAGAGATGGAGATAGAGAGGGAGAGGGAGAGGGAGAGGGAGAGGAAGAGTGAGGGGGAGAGGGAGAGACAGAGAGGGAGGAGAGAGAAAGAGAGCGGGAGATGGAGAAGGAGATGGAGACAGAAATGGAGAGAGAGATGGAGAGAGAGGGGAAGAGGGAGAGGAGAGGGAGAGGGAGAGGGAGAGGGAGAGGGAGAGGGAGAGGAAGAGGGAGAGGGAGAGGGAGAGACAGAGAGGGAGGAGAGAGAAAGAGAGCGGGAGATGGAGAAGGAGATGGAGACAGAAATGGAGACAGAAATGGAGAGAGAGATGGAGAGAGAGGGGAAGAGGGGGGAGGGGAGAGGGAGAGGGAGAGGGAGAGGGAGAGGGAGAGGGAGAGGGAGAGGGAGAGGGAGAGGGAGAGGGAGAGATAAAGAGACAGAGAGAGAATGAGGGGAGAGAGCGATGGAGATGGAGATGGAGAGGGACAGGGAGATGGATAAGGAGGGGGAGAGGAAGATCGAGAGAGAGAGGGAGAGGGAGAGGGAGATGGGGAGGGAGAGGGAAAGGGAGAGTGATAGGGAGACAGAGGAAGAAGGTAAGAGAAAGGGGAGAGAAAGGGAGAGGGATGGGAGAAAGAGACAGAGGGAGATGGAGAGAAAGAGGGAGAGAGGGGGAAGGAGAGATAGAGAGAGATAAAGAGAGAGGGAGATGGAGAGGTATAGGAGTAGAGAGAGGAAGGAGGGAGATAGAGAGATATAGAGAGATAGCTAGAGAGAGGGAGTCGAGAAAGAGAGATAGATGGAGAGGGGGAGGGCAGAGGGAGAGGGAGGGGGAGAGGGGAGAACGGGTGAGAGTGAGAGTGAGATAGGAGAGAGAAGGAGAAGGAGAGAGATGTGAGAGTGTGGAGATAGAGATAGATGGAGAGAGAGAGAAAGGGATGATATACAGAAGGGGAGATAGTGTGAGAGAGAGGGAGAGAAATAGAACGAGAGTTGGAGAGAGAGAGAAGGAGAGAGAGAGAGAGAGAGACGATGAAGAAGAAACGCGATGGAGACGAATCAATGATGCGGAGGAGGAACTTGATTCATCGGGCCCCATCTTCAGATGCTCTGCCAATTTGTAAGAGAGGGCGCTGGATCGGAAATGGAAAACACGCCCTCTCTCATGACCCCCCCCCCTCTCTCTCTCTCCCCCGAACTCGTCCCTCACTCCAGTGCGAAACCACCGCCCCTTACCTTTCCCCCCGACGTCTCCGACGAAAGTCACGAACTCTGTTCAATTTCCGGGCGGTTCATTAGGCGCGAATTTCCATACCGTCTCTGGCACTTCCCACCGTCTCTGACACACTCCTACTCGCCACATCCCCCCGGCCACCAGTTTTTTGGAATAATAGGAAAAACCGAAGTGAACTTCCCGTCGCGACGACCCCGAATTGGATCAGTGGAGCTGACATCTCTAGCACACAGGGACATGTAAAGTTAATGTAGTACAAAATAAAAAAAGTCGAAGACAGCGTATCTGATTCAAACTGCTCACCTCAATTGTGACCCGGCACAGCGACATGAGGAATATCCCACCAAAACACTATTTGAGTAAACAACGCCTGAAGTCAAAGTATCTTCTCAATCGATAACAAATAAATGTGTGGGTTTTTTGTATTTTCGGAAAGTTAATGTATTAGAGGATATCATGTCTAAAGGATTTTTCCGAAATCCGTCTCTAAATGTAAAAAAACACGATGATTTCGTGGGAAGTGTTTGTGTACTGTTTTCATGAAAATGTAAAGTTCCTGCCTTTTTAAACGGCCGCTTTCGAGGAGTTAGAATGGCGCTGCTATATTGTGTCTGGTACCAAATGAACGAGCGAAGTCCCCTTGTACTATTTACAACAAAGTTCACACGGAAATAAATTTGATATCATTTGAAAGCTAATGGTACACTCTTTCACATCATTAGAAAATCTCAAAATCTCAAAAAGTGGGGGTTATTCCTCATTTTGCTGTGCCGGGTCACAATTATTATGCGTGCACTAAAGATGTCGGTGCAAAGAGTTATCGTGAATAACAATATCATGTGTATGTACATGTACACTGTGTACTTGTACATCTATGTACACGTGTGTGTAGGCCTACATAATGTAACTAGTGTATTCTACACCTCAATTAAGCGTATACTAAGGATGTGGGTGCGCAAGGTTATCATGAATAATTCATCATGTCTGGATGAAATGCAACCAATAGCACGCGTTTATGTTTAACGGTGGCCTTTCCCGTCCTGGGAAAAAAAGATACTCTGACTGGGAGAGTGTTCCCTCACTAAAAAAAGGGAGGTGCGACGCTCTTCAATTGATGGAAACTATCGCTGATCCTCTCGGCGCCCGAAATGACCCCCCCCCCACCCCCCAGAGTCCCGCTCCGGCTCCCGAAGGGCCAGGATCAAAGGTCAACTGACGGGGACTATAGAGCCGGCAGCCTGTATATGGATTGAACATCGCTCTTCCCCTCTCCCCTAATTTCCCCGCTAACCTCCTCGTCTTCCCTCTGTCTGTCCGACTTTGGTTCCCTGCGATTCCCTCTCTGTCCCTGGGGTCGTGTCTCTGTCCTTGTCATTTACGTTTCTGGGTTTTTTCTGACCCTCCTCGTTCTCTTGGTGACCTGTTTGTGAGTCTCCCGTTTTTTCTCTATTTTCTCTCGGTTTCTCTGCCTTTCTGTATCTCTCCCTGTCTCTTTATCTCTTACTCTATTATGCCTTCCGCCGTCTCTCTGGTCTGTATCTTTCTCTCTCTGTCTCTCCGTCTCTCCCTGTCTCTCTGTCCCTTCCTCTTCCTGCCTCTCTCTGTCTCTGCCTCTTTCTCCCCGTGTCTCTGCCTTTCCATGCCTCTCCCTGTCTCCCTGTCTCCCTGTCCTTCCTCGTCCATCAGTCTCTCTCTCTGTCTCTCTCTGTCTCTCTCTGCCTCTCACTGTCTCTGTTTCTTTCCCTGTCACTCTGTCCCCGTGTCCCTTTGTCTCTCTTTGTCTCTCTCTGTCTCTCTCTGCCTCTCTGTCTCTACATGTCCTTCTCTATCTATATCTGTCCCTGCCTCTCTCTGATTCTGTTTGTTTCTCTCCGTCTCTATATGTCTCTCTGTCTCCGTCTCCCTGTCTCGTCTCTCTTTCTCTCTGCCTCTCTGTCTTGATCACTCTGACTCTCTCTGACTCTCTTTGTCTCTCTGCCTCTCTCTGCCTCTCCATCTGCCTCTCTCCACCTCTATCTGCGTCTCTCTGCCTCTGTATGTCTCTCCCTTTGTCTATCTCTGCCTCTCTCTGTCTCTCTCTGCCTCTCTTTGTCTCTCCCTCTGTCTCTCTCTTCCTCTCTCTGCCTCTCTCTTCCTCTCTATGTCTCTCATCTGTCTCTCTCTGCCTCTCTCTGCCTCTCTATATCTCTCCCTCTGTCTCTCTCTCTACCTCTCTCTCTACCCCTCTCTGCCTCTCTCTGCCTCTCTGCCTTTCTGTCAGTCGCGGTCTGTCTCTCGATTTCGACCTGCTTCTCTCTGTCTTGTTTGTCTCTCATTTCTTAACCTCTTCTGTCTGTCTATCTGTCTCTCACCATCTCCCTCTTTTCTCATGTCTCCTCCCTTTCCTCTCGTTCTCCCTCCCTCCACCACTCTGCCCTTTTTCCCAACTCTCCCCTGCACTTCCCGTACAAGGATACGCTTTAAGCTACAATGTAGTTCCTGGGATGCAATTACTTCCTTTGATTTTAGCCCGAGACCATTTGGAGCGATCGAATTTCGTCCGAAGACGCGAAGACGGTGGTGGCAGTTTACACACAGTACTGAAAGAGAGAAAGAGAGAGAGAGAGAGAGAGGAAGGAGGGAGGGGAGGGAGGGGAGGGAGGGGAGGGAGTGATGGAGAGATGGGGAAAGAGAGAGATGGAAAGAGAGAAAGAGAGAGAGGGAAGGGAGGGAGGGAGAGGGAAGTGAGGGGGAGAGGTGAAAGAGAGAGAGAGAGAAGGAGAGAGAGAGAGAGAGGACTTTGACTTTTGACTTTTCAAGAGGACACTTTATTCGACAAATACATTTACAAATACATTTGGAAATCGGAAAGAGAGAAAATGAGAGAGAGAGAGAGAGGGGGAGAGGGGGGAGATCGAGAGAAAGAGAGAGAGATGGAGAGAATGAGAGAGAGAGGGGGGAGAGAGAGAGATAGAGAGAGGAGAAAGAGAGAGAGGGAGAGATAGAGGAAAGAAAGTGAGAGAGAGGGAAGAGAAAGGAACGGTTGGAGGGAGAGGGGGGTGAGATACAGAGAGGAGAAAGGGATAGAGAGAAAGAGAGAGGGGGAAGAGAGGGAGAGAGAGGGTAGATAAAGAGAGAGGGGAGAGGGAGAGAGAACGAGAGAGATGGAGAGAAGGAGAGAGAGAGAGGGGAGAGAGAGATAGAGAGAGGAGAAAGGGAGAGAGGGAGAGATAGAGGAGAGAAAGAGAGAGAGAGGGAAGAGAAAGGAAGGGTTGAAGGGAGAGGGGTTGAGATACAGAGAGGAGAAAGGGATAGAGAGAAAGAGAGAGGGGGAGAGGGAGAGAGAGGGTAGATAAAGAGAGAGGGGGAGAGGGAGAGAGAGGGAGATAAAGAGAGAGGGGGAGATGGGAGAGATTGAGAGAAAGAGAGAGATAGAGGGGGGGAGAGTTGGGGAGAGGGAGGGGAAAGAGGGAGAGAAGGAGAGAGAGAGGGAGATGAGAGAGGGGAAAGAGAGAGAAGGGGAGAAATAGAGGGAGAGAGGGAGAGAGGAAGGGGCGGTGAACGACGATTCTCTTCAATTTATTTAGCCCAGGGCCATGTGCTTGTGAGTGTGTGTTAAGGAAAAATTCAGCAGTCTATTTTTTAGAACATGGCAAATGTATGTCGATGGAAACCTCTTTTGGAGTCGCTTCCCTGCCGAGGTGTCTAGTCCCTTTTCGACACAGTCTGCGGGGTATACAACAAAAAAAGTGCCAACTCGATAAATGCGCACGAGTCAGAACGCATTCGAAATGGCTTCCTCTCCGGGGCAGGGCTCCGAAATATAATTCCATCTCTCTCTCTCTCTCTTCTCCTTTCCTTTTCTCTAGGGCCTTTGTCGTTGAGGTCTCATCTCCTTCTTTCAGTGTCTCTCTCCTTAGGTGAACCTTTGCGTTCGAGTTCCTGCCTGTCTCTTTTTTCTCTTCCTGGTTCTCTCTTACTCTCTCTCTCTCTCTCTCTCTCTCTCTCTCTCTCTCTCTCTCTCTCTCTCTCTCTCTCTCTCTCTCTCTCTACTCTCTCTCTCTCTCTCCCTGTCTCTCCCTCTCTGTCTGTCTCTCTCTGCCTGTCTCTGTCTCTGTTTCTACCTGTCTGTCTCTCTGTCTCTCCATCTCTCTCTGTCTCTCTGTCTCTCTGTCTCTCTGTCTCTCTGTCTCTCTGTCTCTCTGTCTCTCTGTCTCTCTGTCTCTCTGTCTCTCTGTCTCTCTGTCTCTCTGTCTCTCTGTCTCTCTGTCTCTCTGTCTCTCTGTCTCTCTGTCTCTCTGTCTCTCTGTCTCTCTGTCTCTCTGTCTCTCTGTCTCTCTGTCTCTCATCTCCCTCTGTCTATCTGTCTCCCTTTCTTTGTGTCAGGTGGGGTGCGTTTTGAGCTCTCGGTATTTGGTCTTTTTTGTTGCCCAGAGACCTCATTTGGTCTCGGGTTTTTGATAGTTGTCGTTTTGTTGTGCACTGACCTTATTGCCCCTTTGTTTTTTGCCTAAGTTGTAAATAAAGGTTCGTTGCAAAATTCAAATTCTTCCGTCGTTTAAAGAAGAGGTGTGGTTCTGAAAAGAACCCGAGTGGAAACTCGACGTTTCGATCAGTATGCTCTGGCCGTCACTGGCCGTCATTCTCCCGATGACGGCCAGAGCATACTGGTCGAAACGTCGAGTTACCACTCAGGTTCTTTTCAGAACCAGACCTCTTCTTTAAGAGACTGTATACACGGTGTCATCACCGCAAACCTTCATATATTGATTAACCCACCGTGTAAAGCCTTAAGTCTTATCATCGTCGTTGTTTGTATCTCTTCGCCCGGCAACCGTCGGTTCGCCTGGCCAGCGACTCGCGGCCCCTTATCTCCCCGGTCGATCTGCCCCGAACTGCCCGTCGAGGGCTGACCGGAGCCGGGCCGAGCTATTCGAGAGACGGCCGACGTATCCACCGTACGCTAGCCGGTGCTACCCGACTCTTTATGTCGACGGAGAGGGGGACAGACATTAGTATCGAGCGAAGAGGGAGGGGTGGGATTTTGATGAAGGTGATTGCGCTCATTAGGTGATCCTGCTAGCT
>CATLJK010000228.1:0-33913 GCA_949987565.1 Luidia sarsii
GATATCGGACGGGTCAAATCATCTGATATCCAACCGATGATCTTTTTGACAAGAGGCCTCACTGAGACGAAGTCGGTGCCGAAGCCTAAATAAGCCGAGGTTCTGGAAATAGACCTGGGTTGGTTTTTTTTTTCTTCACCAAATCCCGGCCTTAGCTCCGTCTTTGTCTCTGCTATCCAAAAGCTCAAAACACAGGTTGATGGTTCCTCGATAATCGCACGGTCAAAGATCGACCCACTACTTTCCTCTCGATAATACCATAGCAAAATGAGACACACACTTCCTTCTCTTCTAACGAACGTAACTATCCTCTCATGTTGTTGTATTCACTGGTAATCGCATAAAACCTGCACCCCTCCCCACCCACCCCTAAAGAAAAAAACGAACGAAGGAAAAGCAATCGCACCAAAGATGAAGCAGACGTACATTATAGCGAGAGATCTATTTATAGAGCTGGTTGATCAAACATCAATATTGAGACGGATCGAGTGTCTCCAGTGCGTGCGGGCAACTGTGCGGACGTCTGAGCCGAGGAGGAGCCCGGGGTCGTCTTTATTTGCTTAATCTTAGCCCGGGGAAGGCCGGGGGCTCTTGCTTGGGGAGCGGGGGGGGGGGGGGGTGGGGGCAAGGGCGGCCGTACCTGGAACGGGTTCGCGCGGTGGGTCGACGGCGGGGGCTGGCGGCGCGGGCGCCGGTAAACAACGGGAGGTTGTGCGCTGCTCAGAACGCGCCGCGTGAGACGTGCGATCGAGATACCGTGGACGCTTGATAATACCCCCCGTCATCAGCCCTGTCTATTTAGCCAAGCTCCTGACTCGCCATTCACGGTGTTTGGGGTGGGTTTTTTCACTTGATGGGTAGACTGATCCGATCATACCTGGCAGCTCGTATTCAGTGCGACAAATTTTGGGAGGGGGGGGACATGCAGCGAAAAACTGCATCAAATTCTAATGTGTTACACAAAATGATTTTGTTTCAGTTCTTTGCCGCAAAATGCCGTTTGCTCTTGAAATCAGAAAGGTACACCTTTCATAGATTTATACAGACTGATTTGATCCTGATTTTTGCTTCAAATAATGGTACATGATCTGATTTGCAATGTCGCAACCTGCTGACCTACTTAAATCTTGACTCAAGTGTAAACCTCGAAAGCTGACGGGGCCTGACATTGCGATCTTAGCAGGACCTTAGAACAAAAGGAACAAGAAGAACAAAAGGAACAAGAAGAACAAAAGGAACAAGAAGAACAAAAGGAACAAGAAGAACAAAAGGAACAGGAAGAACAAAAGGAACATGAAGAACAAAGGGAACAAGAAAAACAAAAGGAACAAGAAAAACAAAAGGAACAAGAAAAACAAAAGGAACAAGAAAAACAAAAGGAACAAGAAAAACAAAAGGAACAAGAAGAACAAAAGGAACATGAAGAACAGAAGAAACACTAAGAACAAAGGGAACACGAACAACAACAAAAACAAGAAGAACCAAAGGAACAGGAAGAACAAAAGGAACATGAAGAACAAAAGGAACAGGAAGAACAAAAGGAACAGGAAGAACAAAAGGAACAGGAAGAACAAAAGGAACAAGAAGAACAAAAGGAACAGGAAGAACAAAAGGAACAAGAAAAACAAAAGGAACAAGAAAAACAAAAGGAACAAGAAAAACAAAAGGAACAAGAAAAACAAAAGGAACAAGAAAAACAAAAGGAACAAGAAGAACAAAAGGAACATGAAGAACAGAAGAAACACTAAGAACAAAGGGAACACGAACAACAACAAAAACAAGAAGAACAAAAGGAACAAGAATAATAAAGGAACAAGAAGAAAAGAACAAGAAAAACAAAAGGAACAGGGAGAACAAAAGAAACACTAAGAACAAAGGGAACACGAAGAACAAAAAGAGCAAGAAGAACAAAAGGAACAAGAATAATAAAAGGTACAAGAAGAACAAGAGCATGAAAAAGAACAAGAAGAACAATAGGAACAAGAAGAACAAAAGGAACAAGAAGAACAATAGGAACAAGACAAAAAAAGACTTGGCCTACCTTATTATTAACCCCTTGAAATCCAAAGGAGTTGGAGTTACGAGGCGGAACAGCAACGTCTAGCGATGGTTGTGAGAATCCAGACCGTGGTAAGCGGGGAAAGGTCGGCGGCTGTCATCCGTCGCACGCCGGATATCTCCTGTCCTCTTCTCCCCCAAGCCGTCGGAGCACTGCCGCGACCTTTGTGCCGTCTGCCCCAAGAACCCGTCGTCGTGTTATCACGATGCCTTTCTTGCAGTCTGACGCTCTGGTATGGAACGCAAGACAGTACAAAAATTCCAAAACCGCCACCTTTCCCCCTCAGAAATGATTGCGACATTTCTCTCATGTTTTCTTTTATTTCTTCGGAAATTTTTCGAATTTTCAGTGAAGTACACGAGACTGCTAATAGATTTAACATGATGTTTGCGTGGAGGAGAATGTAGGTTCAATGAGGGGTTTTCCTTGCTCGACGTGATAAACACAGTGCTCAGTACATGGGACTGACATTTTGCGATCTAGTAGGACCTTTCTCAGAGACAGAAAGGTCCTTCAGGAATCAAAATTATAGTCAGACCTTCCCGCGGAGGGTCAGTGTCCATGTAGTTGAGGTCACGCAAATGACTCTATTTCGTAAGGGGAAGGTTTGTGGCGACATCATGTAGCACTTCTCTTTCAGGAAGGAGTGTGGCTCTGAAAAGAGCCGGTGACTCAACGTTTCGGATGGTGTGTACTCGTTACCGGCTCTTTTTTTAGAGCCACGTTCCTTCTTGAAAGAGAATTGCTACATGGTGTTACCGCAAACCTCCCAGCTAGTATTTCCACCGTGCAAACCTTCAAGTCTTATCTAATACTTCGAATTCGTAAGCTGAATTGGAAATTGCTGTCTGTAAAAATTGCGATATCAGTCTGCGGTGCATTGACTTTGCCCGTTTCGCGCGCCATACAACGATACTCTAATAATAGCGCAGGGTCGCGAGGGAGCACAATAAATATTACATTGTTTATGTTCAGGTGTGCCGGCGGCGATCGATCGGCTCGCCATACAAGAGCGGATGCGTGTGAATGGGGTCATCTGTATGCAGGGAAAGTATATGTGAGGGGAGTGCCCGTATCATACATTAAATAGCAGTTATTGATTGGGGTAAATGGGGCTAAAACTCCATGGGGGGAAAAAAACCGGCTGTCGAAACGGAAATTTCAGTCATTGAACGAGGCATGAGCCTCTCATTCTCATTTGTTACTCTGCACGCACTACGGGCACAACACGTATTTGTGACCCGGCACAGCATAATGAGGAATAACCCCCACTTTCGAGATTTTGAGATTTTCTAATGATGTGAAAAAGTATACCATTAGCTTTCAAATGTTATCAAAATAATTTCCGTATGAACTTTGTTGTAAATAGTACAAGGGGCCTTCGCTCGTTCATTTGGCACCAGAAACAATATAGCAGCAACAGTCTAACTCCTCGAAAGTGGCCATTCAAAAATGCAGGTTCTTTATATTTTCATGAAAACAGTACACAAACACTCCCCCGAAATCCTCGTTTTTTCAACATTTAGAGACGGATTTAGGAAAAATCCTTTGGACATAATATCCTCCAATACATTAACTTTCCGAAAAAAAACACACAAAAAAACAAACTGATTTTTAATCGAATTGAGAAGATACTTTGACTTCAGGCGTTGTTTACTCGAAAAGTGTTTTGGTGGGATATTCCTCATGTCGCTGTGCCGGGTCACATTTGTCCCAAACGCTTGTTGACTACCACTGTCTCGTCTGATTTCGTCAGAAGAAGAAAAAAAATGCTTGACTCTGGAAAAAGCTGCATCCACTTTGTGCGATCTCCGAACTGCATGCTGTGGCCAGGTTTACATCAATATTATTAGTTATTCTGAAGGAAAATGGGGCCGTGATCCTTGGAAATACACGGCAGTTAGTGGTTACAATGCTTCTACTAAGGTCTCTTGTCAAAAAAGATCATCGGTTGATTGCCGGTTGAATTCATCCGACCGATACAATTTCCCCCGGTAGAAAGCCGATTGTACTGGACTCTGGGGTGAAAAATTCACGGTGGCTATCCGGTGGAAACGACATCGGACGGGTCATGTCATCTGATACCCAACCGATGATCTTTTTGACAAGAGGCCTTAGCTGTGCCCCCAACCCGGCAGAGACTAGTTGACTATTAGGGAAGGCCGCCATCTAAGGGCTTGATAGCTCAGATGGGAAGAGCACTGGTACGAAAAACCACAGGTCTCGGGTTCAAAGTTTTGTTTGCCATTTTCAGGAAAATATTTCAGTGATTGATTTTTAAATCAGTCAGACTTACGTCGACCAACAATGTTGCCACCAAGTGGTAGTTTAACCAAAGTTAGTTTGATTTATTGGTTGTACTGTTAAATGCGTCTGGGGTTATCGTCTTCGGCTTTGAATACTGCATGGGTGCGTGGGAATAGCTCACAGTCTTAGTACGAGCTTCTGGCTAGCGGCTTCCCGTAGACCCGTGTGTAAAACGAAGCCATTACGCTGCTTACATATATTTCAACAGAGGGCGCTGTTGAGGTTGGCTGTGAGGCGAACTTGTCACCTTCACTCGTATTCAAAGGGATCCGAACCATGACATTGAACTAGTTTTGGATTTCCACACAGTTTTGAACTAATTTAGAATTTGCAAGTTGGTTTATGAAATGTTTGAACGCCATGGTTTTCTGAATTTAGAATTTGCAAGTTGATTTAGGAAATATTTTTTTTAATACAATAGTTTTCTTATTTTCTGACGCTTGGTGGCGCTGTACTCTAATCTCGTAAAATGCGAGAAAGGCTCTGATTTTTTTTTAAGTAAGCATTAAGGTGTGTCACGCCCAGTTCCCCTGATACTCGATCAAACAATCGGGTTACCCGCCAGAGTCAAGTATAGGCCTAGTGGTTACTGGTACCCGGCAAGTATTCACTAGACACAAATCAAGCACGATATCGAGCAATAGAATCTTTCGACCTCTGGTGATTAAATTGGACGCTCGTGGTCGTGTGAGGGCGCTCATCTGCCCCAACGTGAAGATTCTCCGTTCGGCAGAATAAGCCACTGTTTGGAAGTCACTGTCTATACACGGCTACAAATGCCGCATGAGTCTACGGAAGCCGCTCGCGATAGCGAGCAGCAGCCGCTCGCCATAGACTCGTGCACTATCCACAGCCGTAGAGCCACGAGCCACAACGAAATCCACCACTACACAATGAACGTGTTTCTACTGGCGAAAGGTTGCCGGGTGTCTCCTTGCGTCTTCGGGTGTTTCTGGGTGGAGTGTCCAGTCGAAACACAACCGGGCGTCGAATTTTCCGAACGTCATCCGGCAACCAAACGTTCGCCAACAACCACCTATTGAGGTGGATCTTGCCGGGTGTCTTCGGGTCACACTCGCAGTAGAAACACACGCGGTTGCTGGTTGCCGGGTGTACCGGAAATGCAACAGAAGTAGTGAATTCCTTGCTTCGACCTGCGGCGTGACCCGATTCATTCCGCACGTCCGATCCGGTCTACCCTCGACGAAGGTCGATTGTGGGCGACACCCGCCTTTTCCGTACTGAGTAGAAACAGGCGTTTTTCGGTGATCCGGATCACCGACACCCGGAATATAGTGGGTAAGAAATACCGGGTGTTAGCGTGTGCTCAGTAGAAATACGCTGAATGCCTTTGGCAACACCGTGTCGAGCGTGGTGAATCTATAAGAGATCCTCCCCATTCGCTCCGAACACAAAATCTACAGCCACTCGTGATCGCATTGTGAAATCACCATTCGTGACTGACATTTGAAGTGGGTAAACGTGGTTTGGGTAATAATACGTGACCCGGCACAGCATAATGAGGAATAACCCCCACTTTTGAGATTTTGAGATTTTCTAATGATGTGAAAGAGTATACCATTAGCTTTCGAATGATATCAAAATTATTTCCGTGTGAACTTTGTTGTAAATAGTACAAGGGGACTTCGCTCGTTCATTTGGCACCAGACACAATATAGCAGCACCAGTCGAAAGCGGCCATTCAAAAAGGCAGGAACTTTATATTTTCATGAAAACAGTACACAAACACTCCCCTGAAATCCTCATTTTTTCAACATTTAGAGACGGATTTCGGAAAAATCCTGTGGACATAATATCCTCCAATACAATAACTTTCCGAAAATAAAAAAATATATAACAAATTTTTTAATCGAATTGAGAAGATACTTTGACTTCAGGCGTTGTTTACTCGCAATGTGTTTTGGTGGGATATTCCTCATGTCGCTGTGCCGGGTCACATATTTCCGAGGCAGACCTCGAAGTCAAGTACTCGTGTGACTGGAATAATCATGAACCGGTGACTGTGTCTCTAGATTCCGCTCTGCCCACTATAGTTTTGCCCAACAAGCGGTGCCGTTGTACAAAACCCTTTAACGGGTGCTGGGTTTTTGTTCCACGCTTCACGGACCACGATTGCGCCCTCTACTGTTGATTGTCGAAACAAGTGGCTTTTAGAAGGAAAAGGAGACACAAATACAAACGGGGTTGTTGTTCGGGTCGGTTCGTATGTATTTTCTTTTTGCAAATGTGGCAAATACGATCTCGCCCACAGAGCGCTGTTCAAGATTCGATGATATCATTTCACGCTGCACGAACTGTAAGCCCCCATGAACTTCGAGCGTATAATAATTATGATAGTGGCATTTCACAAGAGCCGGTACTTTTAAGGTAATGATTTATTATCAGCCGTCTCCTCCATAACTCCATCCCACCTGTGGGAATACTGAAATGAACAACGACCAAAAAAAAAAAAAAAAAAAAACCGACGCGATAGCAGCGTGTACACAGCGGACGTAGAGAGAGAGAAGGAGAGACAGGGGGCGAGTTGGGCTGGGTGGCATTTGCTCACGACAATCATGACCTGTCCCGTTGCCGGGGAACTCTTAGGAGAGGAGCCCAGTTTGGTTGGGTTTTTTTTTTTGGGGGGGTGGGAGTGTTAAGGGATAGCGCTGGCATTACGAGCTCATGGGTAAACTCGACCTCTTCTGGCCTGCAATTAAACAATTACGGAGTGGGGATGGGGTATATTATGCGTGTAAGCCTTGAAAGTTTGACGTAAATCAAAGGGCACTTATCACCCTATCTGGGTTGTCGGGGTTTTTTCTCTCTCTCTTTTTATTTTTATTTTTCTTGGGGGGGGGAACTCGATCAAACTTTTCTGGCAGATTTTGTTTTACTCTGTCTCAAAAACAAGGAGGGTATATCGTTTCCGTTCCATATCCTAGCTGGATCTTTCTCAAAGGCATATTATTTTGAGGGGGTTTACTTTCCGGCTGGAGTGTTATCCACTTTTTTTGTTCACGGGGTAAACTGTTGCCGTCAGAGGTTTGACTGCGTACGTGCGCGGTGTCAGACGAGAAAAAAATGTTGTACAGGCCTGCTCGCCAACTCGTATGTCCTGTTGTTGTCGTTTTTTTGTTGAGTCATGTTATAAGATCGAGGTGACGACGAGTGACGACATCGTTGTCACTGCCCTGCGCTTTCACGCAGCAAGGGTTTAGCGGCAATTGGTCGATACGCAGGGCTGGAACAGTCGGCTGTCTTTTAGAAGGGTAGGTCTACTGCTAAAGAGTTCAGGGCTGGATTCCACAAAGCCTTAAAATGCCTCGTGACTTGACTTACGGTGGATAACCCATCGTTACAGTTCTGACTGGGCGTATGGTTTCTGTGCATCGCTCACCGTTTTGGGGTTAATTACGAAGAGTTTGGTGAAATGAACCGCAGCCTCGAAATTTCCAACTTTCGTTGATTTCTTCTTTCGTGGTTTTTGATATATTTTTTTTTTTAGAGGGAGGGGTATTTTATTTGACTGTGTGTGATGCACTGCCAAAGTCATTGGCAGGTTTCGAGTGCAGCCATGCGTGGGCGAGATCTGAGCGAGCGCAATGGTCCCCACTTGTAATTGCGGCCGGTGTGTTAGTGCACGAGGCGTGTGGGTGCGGTCTCTGTATGCTCCCGTGCTGGCATTGCACCGTGCTGCATTTACCCTGCTCGAGCGGTGCGCGTGTCATCAGTCAATGTTGGACAGGGCAAGGCAGGGCAGGGCAGGGCATGGCAGGGCAGGGAAGGGCAGGGCAGGGAAGGGCATGGAAGGGAAGGGAAGCGAAGGGAAGGAAAGGAAAGGAAAGGAAAGGGAAGGGAAGGAAAGGGAAGGGAAGGGAAGGGCAGGGCATGGAAGGGAGGGGAAGGAAAGTGAAGGGCAGGGCAGGGCAGGGCAGGGCAGGACAGGGCAGGGCATGGGCAGGGCAAGGCAGGACAGGGCAGGGCAGGGCAGGACAGAACAGGGCAGGGCAGTGCAGGGCAGGGAAGGGCAGGGAAGGGCAGGGAAGGGCAGGGCAGGGCAGTGCAGGGCAGTGCAGGGCAGGGCAGGACAGGGCAGGGCAGGACAGAACAGGGCAGGACAGGGCAGTGCAGGACAGGGAAGGGCAGGGAAGGGCAGGGCAGGGCAGTGCAGGGCAGTGCAGGACAGGGAAGGGCAGGGAAGGGCAGGGCAGGGCAGGACAGGGCAGGGCAGGTCAGGACAGAACAGGGCAGGGCAGGGCAGGGCAGGGCAGGGCAGGGCAGGGCAGGACAGGGCAGGGCAGGGCAGGGCAGGGCAGAACAGGGCAGGGCAGGGCAGGGCAGGGCAGGGCAGGGCAGGGCAGGACAGGGCAGGGCAGAACAGGGCAGGGCAGGGCAGGGCAGAACAGGGCAGGGCAGGGCAGGGCAGGGCAGGGCAGGGCAGGGCAGGGCAGGGCAGGGCAGGACAGGGCAGGGCAGGGCAGGGCAGAACAGGGCAGGGCAGGGCAGGGCAGGGCAGGGCAGGGCAGGGCAGGACAGAACAGGACAGAACAGAACCCCGGTGTACGTCCCCATTCAACCCCGACCCTAAAAGTCAGAGGAGGCGCGCAAGCATTTCCAGAACGCAAGCGTTTCCAGCACGAAGTACTCCCCCCACCCCACCCCCTCCTTCCCCCAAAAAAACCCACCAAACTCTCGCAGACAGTTAACTTTGAACTGTTGTGTCCCATGTGCACTGACTGTGTGCACACTCACCCGTCGGCAGTTTTAGTGGGAAGATCAGCACACATCCCCCTCTCGTTATCAGTTAAAAAAAAAAAAAAAAAAAAAAAAAAAAACTTAATGCGCCTCCATACCAGATTATCTTGATAGCGGGTGGAATAAAATCATAGAGGGGGGGTGCGTGTTCTAGCAACACGGAAGCCTGTAAGCCTACCCATCTAGATCAATCAATCCATTCGGGCTCCAGTGGGCGAACGGTGCGTACCAATCTGACTGAGCCTCCACGGGAAAAAAAAAAACACTGCACTCGCTCATCACATCGCTGGGGGATTTTCTGTTTTTGTCCGAAGCGAGTCACCGACAGCGCGCGCTATGGCTAGGTCCCCCGGGGCCAGCGGCGCTCTCGTCGGCGTGGTCACCCTGTGGATCGCGCTCTCTCACCTGGCGCCCGCGGCCGACGCATGGTAGGTGAACTAATTCCTCCTTTTTCAGTTTCGGTAGGAGTGGTGGATGGTATTGGGTCGGGCTAACTCGATGATTTCAGACAGTCTGTCTCTGCCCTGAGCCTCTTCTACCGGTATACTTCCACGGTAGACGTGCAGAGGGTATTTTATCCGCTGTCCATCCTGTACGCACCTTCGCTCGCAGCACATGCTTTGCTACAGCTTCACATCCCTTTACTGTTTCTGTTCCGAAGTGTGATACCGTGAAATGTTCCAATAGCTTCTTCCCCCGTACTGCTACGCTTTGGAACTCTCGACCTACATCCTGTTTTTTCATCTTCGTAAACAAACTGGATCTGCTCAAGAGGAACGTGAATAGATACCTTCGTTCCCTTTGACTCTGTTTTCTTTCTTTATCTGTCTATTCCTCTTCTATTGTTCCTGTAGCTGTCTTCTCCATTGGCCTCATAAGGCCTTGTGTTTGGCGATCTTTCATTTTAAAAAACACCACATTTTGGGGCAAGATGTTTTTCGATGGCTGACTCTGGCTATAGGGGCGTGTTCTGTCGTACCCAACTGACCGCCAAGTTAATCCGCTCTTTTCTAATTTCATCAGTTCGACTGGAGCATGTTGCGAAATAATTTTTGAATATTACATTTTAAGGATCGAGAAGTGCTTTCTTGACAAAGTTCGAGGGCCCAACGTTTCGATCATTGCAGGACCTTTCTCGAAAGATTTCACTGATTTGCGTAAACTATAGATAATAATTATGAAACCCTCTTTGGTTACCGAATTCATATTGGGACTATTATAAAATGTCAAAAATGTACAGGGAATTATGATTGAAAAAGGGTAAAGCTAGGATCGGTTTGCGATTATTTTTAAGTCGGTCTGCATTTCTGGTGTATATTAGACCATGGAGGAATAAGACCTATACTTTTACAACGGGAACGACAACTTTGGTTTCAGAAAATAAAACATTTTGGGGGCATTTTTTTTCTCGCAACGCTGGACATGTCTGTTTGTCAAATGCAATTGTTCAGATTGTTGAGCAGTCATTTACGCAGTTGGTATTTACACACGGGGGTTAAATTTGCCAAAGATGTTTTTGGGGGTTCAATGTCTATAGAGACCGTACACACCCTCGTCCTACCATCCCCAGTTGCCAAGCGATCAACTGACTTTTTCTTCGTTTTGGAAGAACTTCTGGGGGTAAAAAAAAAATCGTTCCGTTGAAGTTGAGGAGTATTGGTTGGTCGTGATGTGTACGGTCTGTCTGCTTCAGCCCATGATAGCGTGTGTGTGTTTTTTTGTTTTTGCACTGGAAGAACCCTTTTGAAACTGCCACTCCCTTTTTTCGACTACTTGAGCCCTGGGATTGGTTACCCAACAACCCACGAAAGCACCCAATGTGGAATTTAAGGGGTTCCCTCTGTGGGCTATAGTTCTTGGGTTTTTTGTGTACCCGCAGCGACCTTTTGCTATTTGCTTTACACCTGCCACTCTCTCGGTCCCCGAAATCGTCAAGTGAGACTGCCTATCTCCTTGCCGACATGCACTGCAAGGCTATCTTTATTTGGAGGTTTTTTTTTTTTTTTTTTTTTTTTTTACAAAGTTCAATATGAAATAGCTCTGCTTTATAGATGGCATTTCGATGGTGGTCGATATCTTTGATAGGTGACCTTCTATTGTGTGCTGGGTTTTCGTAAATGGCGCGGTTTCCACTTGTAATGTGCTGGTAAATAGGTGGAACGAGTAGGAATGTGCTTTTTACAGGTTGCTTTGCACTGCACTTCTGGTCCCGCGCGGACGACCTGCTTACCGACACTCTACCAACGCAACGCATAGCCAATAGATATAACCTATAGAGTCTCTCTGAATCTGTGCTTTATGGCTTTCAATTGCACGTACGATTTCAGCAGCGCTTCTCGCAAAAAAATCATGTATCATTTTTTATTTCTAAGTGGTTCGAAACAAGGACCTGCCCCGGGTGTAAAAGTCCTGCTGGGATCGAAACGTCAGGCCCTCAAAAAATTGTTGAGATATTCAGCAAGTTAGCCCGCTGAAGTCGACAACCAGTTTGCAACAATTGTTTGTGTTTCTTTATAACAATGGTCCAATCAAACTACATTACATAATATGAAGCAAATATGATGATCAAATGATACCAAAAAGTCCACCTTTCTGGTGTTAAGATATTCATATTTTCATCGCAAAGATATTAAATTTTATCATGAAATTTAGGGAAAAGAGAGATTCTGAAATTGATGCAGAGTTTCACTGGAGTATCCGAGTTGTAAAAAAAAAACCGAGAAAGCGAAATTGACAAGGATGAATCGACAATATCCAGGCTGTTCTCAGTCCGATTTTATGGTCCGGTTCAGTGATACGTAACGAATGACCCCCAAGTCAACTGATTCCGGAATTTCAATTTTTTTTTCTAAATGGCCACGCTTTTGACTTTAAATGACGCCTATTATTTTGATTTTTTGTTCTGTTTCTATGCTCTTCTTTTTCTCGCAGGACCCATCGACATTACGCCAACCCGGTAGACTCCAAGAAAGGTAATTTTTTTTTGGGTCTCAAACCGAATTCCTCGAAGGCGTTCTTCCTTCAAAAAAAAGGTCCCACTTCGATCGAAGCGTCGGGAGACCCTCTACATTATTAATTTTGAAAAATTAATCTTGTCTTTCTGTCATTGGATATTTAGTCAGTATTAATGCAGTTTGCGCTATTTCTGTATTATCTTTTTAACAGTATCTCATTAACTTCAGAGGAGGTTTTTTTTTTATGGAGAACCATATAGACACAATAATTCCATATTTCCCGACAAACAAAGAGTTAAGGATTTGAATAAAAGCGGGGATTTGATCCCTTGAGATATACGGCAGAAATTTACATAAATATGAAAACAAAATGAAATTTTCAAATTCAAATAAGAGATTAAAAATGGCCGCAATTTTTTTCAAAAAACCCCTGGACGATTTATTTGTTCACAGAAATGTAGCTCAATATGTAAGCTTTAGAATAGTATTTAATGTGATGAGGTATCTGACAAGAAATGTGGACGTGTGAGGACAAAATCACAGCACATGCAAAACTCACAAAAATGGGCCTGAGTTTAAAGGTTTGGTTGAATTGCTTCTGACTGTCGCCCCCACCCCGGCAAAGACTAGTTGACTGTTTTGGAAAGGCCACCATCTAATGGCACACACTGTATACCGCAATTTACCACAGTGCCCACGGGGGTTCAGGCTCACATACCACAAGTCACCACAAAAACCCTGCAGTGGAATGTCGTGGTGCATAGCCCTTATCCTCCAACAGGAAAAACCATGTGTGGTTAATTGTGGTTTCAATGCTGGGAGGGTTTTTAATCCAGAAGTCTCGGGTTCAAGTCACGGTCCAGTCCAAGTTTTCTTTGTCAATTTTTTAATTTGTTCAAAAGTTCCCAGTCAGGTTTTTTTCCTTTGTTTGCTTGTTTTGACTTAAATTTAAAAAGCTGCATCCACTTTGTGCGATCCCCGAGCTGCCGTAGCCAGGTTTACAGCAAAAATGGTTTCCATCTAAAATAATGAAAGCGACTTGGAAAAGTATAAAAGAAAGAATACGAATATAATTTATAACCATTTGAAAAATTGGCAAAGAAAACTGGACCGATCCAGTCAAAGTTTTCTTTGCCATTTGTTTTTCAAATTGTTCAAAAGTTCCCAGTCAGGGTTTTCCTTGGTTTGTTTAAAATGAATAACCATTTTAAAAAATGATTGCCAAAGAAAATTTCAAAGTTTTCTTTGCCAATTTTTTTAAATTGTTCAAAAGTTCCCAGTCAGGGTTTTCCTTGGTCTGTTTAAAATGAATAAAAAAATTTTTTTAAATAGGTGGCAAAGAAAATTTCAAAGTTTTCTTTGCCAATTTTTCAAATTGTTCAAAAGTTCCCAGTCAGTTTTTCCTTGGTTTGTTTAAAATAAATAACCATTTAAAAAAATAATTGGCAAAGAAAATGTCAAAGTTTTCTTTGCCAAATTGTTCAAATTGTTCAAAAGTTCCAAGTCAGGTTTTCTCCTTGGTTTGTTTAAATTGAATTACCATTTTAAAAATTAATTGGCAAAGAACATTTTCAAAGTTTTCTTTGCTAATTTTTCAAATTGTTCAAAAGTTCCCAGTAAGGTTTTTCTCCTTGGTTTGTTTAATTATAAAAAATAATTGGCAAAGAAAATGTCAAAGTTTTCTTTGCCAATTTTTTCAAATTGTTCAAAAGTTCCCAGTCATGTTTTTCCTCCTTGGTTTGTTTAAATAACCATTCAAAAAAATAATTGGCAAAGGAAATTTCAAAGTTTTCTTTGCCAATTTTTTCAAATTGTTCAAAAGTTCCCAGTCTGGTTTTTCTCCTTGGTTTGTTTAAATAACTATCTAGTGGTCCCAAGGAGGATCATTGGTATGGCGGATATGCCTAAGGCCGAGCTGGACCGACGGGATGTGCGCCAGACACTGTTGATTTAGTGGTATTGTCCGGGAAATCTTTAAAAATAGTCCCGCCCGTTCGTTCCATGGACGTCATTATTTGGCCAGACCAAACAATGGTGATACTGCAACGGACAACCGTTTTACGTCAGGACCACCCTACCCGGACAACCGATAACGCGGTGGCGATAACCGGGTATCTCTCCTTATGGAAACATGCTAATCTCTTGTAAACCGAACTCGTTAATCGAGGTTAATCCTACAAATCCGGGTATTCGGGTTTGGGGTTTGTTTTTTTCGTCTGCGAAGGAACACGTCATCCTGCGGGTATGGAGTACCTTTGATATCCGTGACAACTTTGTTTTATTTCAATTTTTGGGGGGGCCCAAAGTCAGTTTTTCTCATTTTGCCTATTCATGGGCGAAATGCACTCAGTATTTTCGGCAAGCACTGTCAAATAGTCTATTCCATTACCCAAGTAACTACTTAATTCTATTCTCTTCTCGATCTCCTTCTGGCAAAGATTTAATACAATTGATACAATTTAGACTGTATCCAGTCCAATTAAACAATAGGGGCGATTCGCAATAGTGCGCCCTCAATAGTTTGCAACGCTCCAATCGGAATCTGTCGACCCAATGCATGTCTAGCTGGAAAAGGTCGGCAGATTTCGCACATTGTGATTCGCCAAAGCGTTACAAACTCTTGAGGGCGCACTATTGTGAATTACCCGTATCCAATCCAATCCAATACAATCAAATCATATTCATTCATCAAATGCAATCCAATTCAATACTATATAATTGAATTGGATCTTCAGAATTCATTCGAGTCGCTAGTCAATCTTCTCCCTTATTGTAGTAATCTCCCTAAATTAAAGGCCCAATACAGCATTGGGAAGATCGGAAAACATCTATGTCCACAGATTTCCTTCTAATTTACACAGTTAGTAGATGGTCATGATAGAATCCTCATGTTGAAATCCTACGGTCTGGGAGGCTGTATTTCTCGAGAAATCTTCACTCAAACATCGCGAGTAATAAACTATTTCTTACTACAGAACGGAGCAAAAACCGTAACGTTTGTGGGGTTTTTTTTGCCTTTTTCTAATTTCTCAGATTACAATTTCAGCTAAAACTTTCGCAGGATTGCCTTTTTGGAATGTTTTATGGTTTAACACACAAACTGTGGCAATCTGTTGACCTTTGCCGATGTTGTATTGGGCCTTAAATGCATTTAAGTTCCCATTAACAATGTTCTCCCAAAGTCCACTGCCTTGAATTGTGACCACTGCCCAGGCCATACAAGTACAGACGGCCTAGTCACAGCGGTCAAAACCGCCATTTTTTTTCTTTTATTGCCTGGTAACCGTTTATCTCCGGCAAACACTCACCGCATTACGTAAACGAGAAGACAAGAACGTAACGGGTCCCCTGCCTAGCAACGGCCGGATGCTTTCATCAGAAGCTGACCAGCGCGCCGCGTGCGCGCGCCTGCGCAACGAAACGAAGTTATCGGGAGGGGGGAGGGGCTTCGATAGCGGTGACGTATTTCCGGCCGAGCGATGACGTCGGAAGACTCCTTGTCCAACCGCCTTATCTTGGCGACATGCCGCCGTTGAGGGAGTCTCGAGGCTAACTGGTCTGTTGTTAGGGGCGTAATTGATACGGTGGGGGGGGGGTTCCCTAACGATGGAATCTAGTTCACAAAGGTTGACCTATGCCTTATAAAAGGGGTTCAAGTTAGGAGTATGCTTGTTTTCTTGGAACAGCTCTTTTCACCGTGTTCCAAATTAGAATCTCGATCAATTCAACTGCTAAGCTCAGGATGTCAATTCGTTTGTCCATAATTGTTTCCTTGTTTGTTAGTTCATTCGTTAGACTGATGTTTTCCTTCGTTTTGGAAGTCTCTCTCCCTTTCTCTTACCATCCTTCCCTCTCTCTCTCTCTCTCTCTCTCTCTCTCTCTCTCTCTCTCTCTCTCTCTCTCTCTCTCTCTCTCTCTCTCTCTCTCCCTCTCCCCTTCTCACTCTCTCTCTTTCTCTCTCTCTATCCCACCTTCCCTCTTTCTCACCTCTCGCTCTCTCGCTTTCTCTCTCCCTCCATCCCTCTCTCCCCCTCCCCTCTCTCTCTCCCTCTTTCCCTATCTTTCCCCCTCGTACCCTCTCTATCTTCCCTCTCTCTGTCCCCCTCTCACTCTCTCTTTCCCTCTCCCCCTTCCCTCTCTCTGTCCCCCTCTCACTCTCTCTTTCCCTCTCCCCTTCCCTCTCTCTGTCCCCCTCTCACTCTCTCTTTCCCTCTCCCCTTCCCTCTCTCTGTCCCCTCTCACTCTCTCTTTCCCTCTCCCCCTTCCCTCTCTCTGTCCCCCTCTCACTCTCTCTTTCCCTCTCCCCTTCCCTCTCTCTGTCCCCTCTCACTCTCTCTTTCCCTCTCCCCTTCCCTCTCTCTGTCCCCTCTCACTCTCTCTTTCCCTCTCCCCCTTCCCTCTCTCTGTCCCCTCTCACTCTCTCTTTCCCTCTCCCCTTCCCTCCCTCTGTCCCCTCTCACTCTCTCTTTCCCTCTCCCCCTTCCCTCTCTCTGTCCCCTCTCACTCTCTCTTTCCCTCTCCCCTTCCCTCTCTCTGTCCCCTCTCACTCTCTCTTTCCCTCTCCCCCTTCCCTCTCTCTGTCCCCTCTCACTCTCTCTTTCCCTCTCCCCTTCCCTCTCTCTGTCCCCTCTCACTCTCTCTTTCCCTCTCCCCCTTCCCTCTCTCTGTCCCCTCTCACTCTCTCTTTCCCTCTCCCCCTTCCCTCTCTCTGTTCCCCTCTCACTCTCTCTTTCCCTCTCCCCCTTCCCTCTCTCTGTCCCCTCTCACTCTCTCTTTCCCTCTCCCCCTTCCCTCTCTCTGTCCCCTCTCACTCTCTCTTTCCCTCTCCCCCTTCCCTCTCTCTGTTCCCCTCTCACTCTCTCTTTCCCTCTCCCCCTTCCCTCTCTCTGTTCCCCTCTCACTCTCTCTTTCCCTCTCCCCCTTCCCTCTCTCTGTCCCCTCTCACTCTCTCTTTCCCTCTCCCCCTTCCCTCTCTCTGTTCCCCTCTCACTCTCTCTTTCCCTCTCCCCCTTCCCTCTCTCTGTTCCCCTCTCACTCTCTCTTTCCCTCTCCCCCTTCCCTCTCTCTGTCCCCTCTCACTCTCTCTTTCCCTCTCCCCTTCCCTCTCTCTGTCCCCCTCTCACTCTCTCTTTCCCTCTCCCCCTTCCCTCTCTCTGTCCCCCTCTCACTCTCTCTTTCCCTCTCCCCCTTCCCTCTCTCTGTCCCCTCTCACTCTCTCTTTCCCTCTCCCCCTTCCCTCTCTCTGTTCCCCTCTCACTCTCTCTTTCCCTCTCCCCTTCCCTCTCTCTGTCCCCTCTCACTCTCTCTTTCCCTCTCCCCCTTCCCTCTCTCTGTCCCCTCTCACTCTCTCTTTCCCTCTCCCCCTTCCCTCTCTCTGTCCCCTCTCACTCTCTCTTTCCCTCTCCCCTTCCCTCTCTCTGTTCCCCTCTCACTCTCTCTTTCCCTCTCCCCTTCCCTCTCTCTGTCCCCTCTCACTCTCTCTTTCCCTCTCCCCCTTCCCTCTCTCTGTCCCCTCTCACTCTCTCTTTCTCTCTTATCTCCCTCGAGCAGCGTATGAAGCGAGTGGTGACGTAATCCAGCCCGTAGTGAGGAGGAGTGCCCAGCTCGGAGCCAGAAATATCGACGCTCACCCACGCTACAGACGAGACACGCTGCCGATCAGCTACCGAAGTCTGAGTAAGTCACGATTATACATATTGTAACACGGAGCCAGAACCCGAACCGATCCGAAGCGAATCGAAAGATGCCGAAGCGGACCGAGCGGCAACGAACCAAACGAAGCTATGCCGAACTAAGTTCCAAATCAAACCCAACCCAACTAAAAAACAAAGCCATCAAATCAAAATCAAAGTAAACCGAACCTATCCGACCCTACCGAACTTTTTCAACTCAAACCTGTCTTTGAGAAAGGTCCTGCTTGGATTAAAAAAAAAACCGACAGACCCTTGACAATTTTTTTTCAGATTTGCATTTTCGTCAATACGTAGTAAGCACTTTACGATACTTCAAATCAAATCTAAACTAAAACAAACCAAAGTTTGCCAAACCCAAACACACACAAAAACGACTTAAAGTGCCGCATTATTTTTTTCAACTTTGGGGTCGATTTGTGAACAGCCAAACGAGCCAAACGGTCGACCGAGAAAGGCGCCTAGATATGTACACTGCATCCGAAACACAGTAAGACCAAACGATCGGCCCTTCAGCAAGAGCGAGGGAAGGCCGCTGATTGGCTGAAACTCCCTGGCCAGATTTTTTTTGCGCAGGCGCCCGGGGTGAGTATTATTGAGGGCGCCCTTCTGTTTGTCCGCCGAAATGAACGAAGTGCGTGGGTGGATCACGAGACGACCACATGCGAACCTCGTTATTGCGCCACACTTTAGTCAGTTGGCAAACAGCGTTTGATCGACCAAGTAGATTGATTTACACGGATACGATCCATTTAGGGTTTTTAGAAACCAATAACCTTTTTTTAAATTTATTTTTAGGGGGGCAATGATGACCAAAGAGTTGGTTAAATAATGGCCAACGACTTTTTAACTGTGAAAAGACCTAAAGTGCACCTTGTTGTGGGTATTTTGGGTGGGTTTTTTTTAAATTTTAGTCGCTGATAATAGTGTGGCCAATTTTGACACTGTTAGCAGAATATTCCTGTTATAATTTAATCATAATATTCACAGGCAGTGCAGTCGACCAATTCTGTTCAAAACGTCAATTACACCATTAATATTCAATAAAATGAAAATCTCCAAACATTTTGTTGTTTTATTAAACCAGGACAATTTGTACGCAAATGACTTTGCCGAACACTTTTAAGTTCGCTGCTTATTCAATGGTGGGGTTGTTCACCCTCTCAGACCTGTTCGGTCCGAAGATACGCAAGAAAAGAGTAAAATTATTCTACGTACAAGAGCACCGTCCGCCTCTATTCTAGTCAACGGGTCTCGCTGGATATTCAAATTTTGGGTGGTCATCCTCTCAGACCTGTTCGTTCCAAAGCACGACAGCGTGGGGGCGAATAATTATGGGGCGAGTTGTTTAGATTTGAAACTGTATGGCTATTTGCGTGGTAGCGTGGTGCGAATTTGGGGAGAGTTACTTAAGTTTGCTTTTTACCCAGGCGTTTGCAAGTTAACATTGGTTTGGTACAGGGCGACCCTTAGTCTATCCTCCATAAAAGAAGAAAAAACGATTTTAAAAGTTCATCGATCGTCCGGCCCTTGTCTACGGGTCTGACTGTGTATTCAAGAGTGGGGTGGTCATCCCCTAAGACCTGTTCGGTCCAAAGATACGCAAGGACAAGAGTAAAATGATTCTAGAAGAGCACCGTCCGCCTCTATTCTAGTCAACGGGTCTCGCTGGATATTAAAATTTTGGGTGGTCATCCTCTCAGACCTGTTCGTTCCAAAGCACGACATCGTGGTGGCGAATAATTATAGGGCGAGTTGTTTAGATTTGCAACTGTATGGCTATTTGCGTGGTAGCGTGGTGCGAATTTGGGGAGAGTTACTTAAGTTTGCTTTTTACCCAGGCGTTTGCAAGTTAACATTGGTTTGGTACAGGGCGACCCTTAGTCTATCCTCCATAAAAGAAGAAAAAATGATTTTAAAAGTTCATCGATCGTCCGGCCCTTGTCTACGGGTCTGACTGTGTATTCAAGAGTGGGGTGGTCATCCCCTAAGACCTGTTCGGTCCAAAGATACGCAAGAACAAAAGTAAAATGATTCTAGAAGAGCACCGTCCGCCTCTATTCTAGTCAACGGGTCTCGCTGGATATTAAAATTTTGTGTGGTCATCCTCTCAGACCTGTTCGTTCCAAAGCACGACAGCGTGGTGGCGAATAATTATAGGGCGAGTTGTTTAGATTTGCAACTTCACGGCTATTTGCGTGGTAGCGTGGTGCGAATTTAGGGAGAGTTACTTAAGTTTGCTTTTTACCCAGGCGTTTGCAAGTTAACATTGGAATGGTACAGGGCGACCCTCAGTCTATCCTCCATAAAAGAAGAAAAAATGATTTTAAAAGTTCATCGATCGTCCGGCCATTGTCTACGGGTCTGACTGTGTATTCAAGAGTGGGGTGGTCATCCCCTAAGACCTGTTCGGTCCAAAGATACGCAAGGACAAGAGTAAAATGATTCTAGAAGAGCACCGTCCGCCTGTATTCTAGTCGATCAACGGGTCTCGCTGGATATTCTAATTTTGGGTGGTCATCCTCTCAGACCTGTTCGTTCCAAAGCACGACAGCATGGTGGCGAAAAATTATAGGGCGAGTTGTTTAGATTTGCAACTGTATGGCTATTTGCGTGGTAGCGTAGTGCGAATTTGGGGAGAGTTACTTAAGTTTGCTTTTTACCCAGGTGTTTGCAAGTTAACATTGGATTGGTACAGGGCGACCCTTAGTCAATCCTCCAGTAAAAGAAGAAAATAATAATTCTAAAAGTTCATCGTCCGGCCCTTTTTAACGGTTCTGACTGCGTATTCAAGAGTGGGGTGGTCATCCCCTCAGACCTGTTCGGTCCAAAGATACGCAAGGACAAGAGTAAAATGATTCTAGAAGAGCACCGTCCACCTCTATTCTAGTCAACGGGTCTCGCTGGATATTAAAATTTTGGGTGGTCATCCTCTCAGACCTGTTCGTTCCAAACCACGACAGCGTGGGGGCGAATAATTATGGGGCGAGTTGTTTAGATTTGCCTCTGTATGGCTATTTGCGTGGTAGCGTGGTGCGAATCTGGGGCAAGTTACTTAAGTTTGCTTTTTACCCAGGCGTTTGCAAGGTATCATTGGATTGGTACAAGGCGACCCTTAGTCTATCCTCCATAAAAAAAGAAAAAAACCATTTTAAAAATTCATCGATCGTCCGGCCCTTGTCAACGGGTCTGACTAAGTATTCAAGAGTGGGGTGGTCATCCCCTAAGACCTGTTCGGTCCAAAGATACGCAAGGACAAGAGTAAAATGATTCTAGAAGAGCACCGTCCGCTTCTATTCTAGTCAACGGGTCTCGCTGGATATTCAAATTTTGGGTGGTCATCCTCTCAGACCTGTTCGTTCCAAAGCACGACAGCGTGGTGGCGAATAATTATAGGGCGAGTTGTTTAGATTTGCAACTGTATGGCTATTAGCGTGGTAGCGTGGTTCGAATTTGGGGAGAGTTACTTAAGTTTGCTTTTTACCCAGGCGTTTGCAAGTTAACATTGGATTGGTACAGGGCGACCCTTAGTCTATCCTCCATAAAAGAAGAAAAAATGATTTTAAAAGTTCATCGATCGTCCGGCCCTTGTCTACGGGTCTGACTGTGTATTCAAGAGTGGGGTGGTCATCCCCTAAGACCTGTTCGGTCCAAAGATACGCAAGGACAAGAGTAAAATGATTCTAGAAGAGCACCGTCCGCCTCTATTCTAGTCAACGGGTCTCGCTGGATATTAAAATTTTGGGTGGTCATCCTCTCAGACCTGTTCGTTCCAAAGCACGACAGCGTGGTGGCGAATAATTATAGGGCGAGTTTTTAGATTTGCAACTGTATGGCTATTTGCGTGGTAGCGTGGTGCGAATTTGGGGAGAGTTACTATGGTTTGCTTTTTACCCAGGCGTTTGCAAGTTAACTTTGGATTGGTACAGGGCGACCCTTAGTCTATCCTCCATAAAAGAAGAAAAAATGATTTTAAAAGTTCATCGATCGTCCGGCCCTTGTCTACGGGTCTGACTGTGTATTCAAGAGTGGGGTGGTCATCCCCTAAGACCTGTTCGGTCCAAAGATACGCAAGGACAAGAGTAAAATGATTCTAGAAGAGCACCGTCCGCCTGTATTCTAGTCAACGGGTCTCGCTGGATATTAAAATTTTGGGTGGTCATCCTCTCAGACCTGTTCGTTCCAAAGCACGACAACGTGGTGGCGAATAATTATAGGGCGAGTTGTTTAGATTTGCAACTGTATGGCTATTTGCGTGGTAGCGTGGTGCGAATTTGGGGAGAGTTACTTAAGTTTGCTTTTTACCCAGGCGTTTGCAAGTTAACATTGGTTTCGTACAGGGCGACCCTTAGTCTATCCTCCATAAAAGAAGAAAAAATGATTTTAAAAGTTCATCGATCGTCCGGCCCTTGTCTACGGGTCTGACTGTGTATTCAAGAGTGGGGTGGTCATCCCCTAAGACCTGTTCGGTCCAAAGATACGCAAGGACAAGAGTAAAATGATTCTAGAAGAGCACCGTCCGCCTCTATTCTAGTCAACGGGTCTCGCTGGATATTAAAATTTTGGGTGGTCATCCTCTCAGACCTGTTCGTTCCAAAGCACGACAGCATGGTGGCGAATAATTATAGGGCGAGTTGTTTAGATTTGCAACTGTATGGCTATTTGCGTGGTAGCGTGGTACGAATTTGGGGAGAGTTATTTAAGTTTGCTTTTTACCCTGGCGTTCGCAAGTTAACATTGGATTGGTACAGGGCGACCCTTAGTCTATCCTCCATAAAAGAAGAAAAAATGATTTTAAAAGTTCATCGATCGTCCGGCCCTTGTCTACGGGTCTGACTGTATATTCAAGAGTGGGGTGGTCATCCCCTAAGACCTGTTCGGTCCAAAGATACGCAAGGACAAGAGTAAAATGATTCTAGAAGAGCACCGTCCGCCTCTATTCTAGTCAACGGGTCTCGCTGGATGTTCTAATTTTGGGTGGTCATCCTCTCAGACCTGTTCGTTCCAAAGCACGACAGCATGGTGGCGAATAATTATAGGGCGAGTTGTTTAGATTTGCAACTGTATGGCTATTTGCGTGGTAGCGTGGTGCGAATTTGGGGAGAGTTACTTAAGTTTGCTTTTTACCCAGGCGTTTGCAAGTTAACATTGGATTGGTACAGGGCGACCCTTAGTCTATCCTCCATAAAAGAAGAAAAAATGATTTTAAAAGTTCATCGATCGTCCGGCCCTTGTCTACGGGTCTGACTGTGTATTCAAGAGTGGGGTGGTCATCCCCTCAGACCTGTTCGGTCCAAAGATACGCAAGGACAAGAGTAAAATGATTCTAGAAGAGCACCGTCCGCCTCTATTCTAGTCCATCAACGGGTCTCGCTGGATATTAAAATTTTGGGTGGTCATCCTCTCAGACCTGTTCGTTCCAAAGCACGACAGCGTGGTGGCGAATAATTATAGGGCGAGTTGTTTAGATTTGCAACTGTATGGCTATTTGCGTGGTAGCGTCGTTCGAATTTGGGGAGAGTTACTTAAGTTTGCTTTTTACCCAGGCGTTTGCAAGTTAACATTGGATTGGTACAGGGCGACCCTTAGTCTATCCTCCATAAAAGAAGAAAAAATGATTTTAAAAGTTCATCGATCGTCTGGCTCTTGTCTACGGGTCTGACTGTGTATTCAAGAGTGGGGTGGTCATCCCCTAAGACCTGTTCGGTCCAAAGATACGCAAGGACAAGAGTAAAATGATTCTAGAAGAGCACCGTCCGCCTCTATTCTAGTCGATCAACGGGTCTCGCTGGATATTAAAATTTTGGGTGGTCATCCTCTCAGACCTGTTCGTTCCAAAGCACGACAGCGTGGGGGCGAATAATTATGGGGCGAGTTGTTTAGATTTGCCTCTGTATGGCTCTTTGAGTGGTAGCGTGGTGCGAATCTGGGGCGAGTTACTTAAGTTTGCTTTTTACCCAGGCGTTTGCAAGGTATCATTGGATTGGTACAAGGCGACCCTTAGTCTATCTTCCATAAAAGAAGAAAAAAAAACATTTTAAAAGTTCATCGATCGTCCGGCCCTTGTCTACGGGTCTGACTGCGTATTCAATGGTGGGGTTGGTCACCCTCTCAGACCTGTTCGGTCTAAAGATACGCAATGACAAGAGTAAAATGATTCTAGAAGAGCACCGTCCGCCTCTATTCTAGTCGATCAACGGGTCTCGCTGGATATTCTAATTTTGGGTGGTCATCCTCTCAGACCTGTTCGTTCCAAAGCACGACAGCATGGTGGCGAATAATTATAGGGCGAGTTGTTTAGATTTGCAACTGTATGGCTATTTGCGTGGTAGCGTGGTGCGAATTTGGGGAGAGTTACTTAAGTTTGCTTTTTACCCAGGCGTTTGCAAGTTAACATTGGATTGGTACAGGGCGACCCTTAGTCTATCCTCCATAAAAGAAGAAAAAATGATTTTAAAAGTTCATCGATCGTCCGGCCCTTGTCTACGGGTCTGACTGTGTATTCAAGAGTGGGGTGGTCATCCCCTAAGACCTGTTCGGTCCAAAGATACGCAAGGACAAGAGTAAAATGATTTTAGAAGAGCACCGTCCGCCTGTATTCTAGTCAACGGGTCTCGCTGGATAATAAAATTTTGGGTGGTCATCCTCTCAGACCTGTTCGTTCCAAAGCACAACAGCGTGGTGGCGAAAAATTATAGGGCGAGTTGTTTAGATTTGCAACTGTATGGCTATTTGCGTGGTATCGTGGTGCGAATTTGGGAAGAGTTACTTAAGTTTGCTTTTTACCCAGGCGTTTGCAAGTTAACATTGGATTGGTACAGGGCGACCCTTAGTCTATCCTCCATAAAAGAAGAAAAAATGATTTTAAAAGTTCATCGATCGTCCGGCCCTTGTCTACGGGTCTGACTGTATATTCAAGAGTGGGGTGGTCATCCCCTAAGACCTGTTCGGTCCAAAGATACGCAAGGACAAGAGTAAAATGATTCTAGAAGAGCACCGTCCGCCTCTATTCTAGTCAACGGGTCTCGCTGGATGTTCTAATTTTGGGTGGTCATCCTCTCAGACCTGTTCGTTCCAAAGCACGACAGCGTGGTGGCGAATAATTATAGGGCGAGTTGTTTAGATTTGCAACTGTATGGCTATTTGCGTGGTAGCGTGGTTCGAATTTGGGGAGAGTTACTTAAGTTTGCTTTTTACCCAGGCGTTTGCAAGTTAACATTGGATTGGTACAGGGCGACCCTTAGTCTATCCTCCATAAAAGAAGAAAAAATGATTTTAAAAGTTCATCGATCGTCTGGCCCTTGTCTACGGGTCTGACTGCGTATTCAATGGTGGGGTTGGTCACCCTCTCAGACCTGTTCGGTCCAAAGATACGCAATGACAAGAGTAAAATGATTCTAGAAGAGCACCGTCCGCCTCTATTCTAGTCGATCAACGGGTCTCGCTGGATATTCTAATTTTGGGTGGTCATCCTCTCAGACCTGTTCGTTCCAAAGCACGACAGCATGGTGGCGAATAATTATAGGGCGAGTTGTTTAGATTTGCAACTGTATGGCTATTTGCGTGGTAGCGTGGTGCGAATTTGGGGAGAGTTACTTAAGTTTGCTTTTTACCCAGGCGTTTGCAAGTTAACATTGGATTGGTACAGGGCGACCCTTAGTCTATCCTCCATAAAAGAAGAAAACATGATTTTAAAAGTTCATCGATCGTCCGGCCCTTGTCTACGGGTCTGACTGTGTATTCAAGAGTGGGGTGGTCATCCCCTAAGACCTGTTCGGTCCAAAGATACGCAAGGACAAGAGTAAAATTATTCTAGAAGAGCACCGTCCGCCTCTATTCTAATCAACGGGTCTCGCTGGATATTAAAATTTTGGTGGTCATCCTCTCAGACCTGTTCGTTCCAAAGCACGACAGCGTGGTGGCGAATAATTATAGGGCGAGTTGTTTAGATTTGCAACTGTATGGCTATTTGCGTGGTAGCGTGGTGCGAATTTGGGGAGAGTTACTTAAGTTTGCTTTTTACCCAGGCGTTTGCAAGTTAACATTGGATTGGTACAGGGCGACCCTTAGTCTATCCTCCATAAAAGAAGAAAAAATGATTTTAAAAGTTCATCGATCGTCCGGCCCTTGTCTACGGGTCTGACTGTATATTCAAGAGTGGGGTGGTCATCCCCTAAGACCTGTTCGGTCCAAAGATACGCAAGGACAAGAGTAAAATGATTCTAGAAGAGCACCGTCCGCCTCTATTCTAGTCAACGGGTCTCGCTGGATGTTCTAATTTTGGGTGGTCATCCTCTCAGACCTGTTCGTTCCAAAGCACGACAGCGTGGTGGCGACTAATTATAGGGCGAGTTGTTTAGATTTGCAACTGTATGGCTATTTGCGTGGTAGCGTGGTGCGAATTTGGGGAGAGTTAGGCCTACTTAAGTTTGCTTTTTACCCAGGCGTTTGCAAGTTAACATTGGATTGGTACAGGGCGACCCTTAGTCTATCCTCCATAAAAGAAGAAAACATGATTTTAAAAGTTCATCGATCGTCCGGCCCTTGTCTACGGGTCTGACTGTGTATTCAAGAGTGGGGTAGTCATCCCCTAAGACCTGTTCGGTCCAAAGATACGCAAGGACAAGAGTAAAATGATTCTAGAAGAGCACCGTCCGCCTCTATTCTAATCAACGGGTCTCGCTGGATATTAAAATTTTGGTGGTCATCCTCTCAGACCTGTTCGTTCCAAAGCACGACAGCGTGGTGGCGAATAATTATAGGGCGAGTTTTTTAGATTTGCAACTGTATGGCTATTTGCGTGGTAGCGTGGTTCGAATTTGGGAAGAGTTACTTAAGTTTGCTTTTTACCAAGGCGTTTGCAAGTTAACATTGGATTGGTACAGGGCGACCCTTAGTCTATCCTCCATAAAAGAAGAAAAAATGATTTTAAAAGTTCATCGATCGTCCGGCCCTTGTCTACGGGTCTGACTGTGTATTCAAGAGTGGGGTGGTCATCCCCTAAGACCTGTTCGGTCCAAAGATACGCAAGGACAAGAGTAAAATGATTCTAGAAGAGCACCGTCCGCCTGTATTCTAGTCAACGGGTCTTGCTGGATAATAAAATTTTGGGTGGTCATCCTCTCAGACCTGTTCGTTCCAAAGCACGACAGCGTGGTGGCGAAAAATTATAGGGCGAGTTTTTAGATTTGCAACTGTATGGCTATTTGCGTGGTAGCGTGGTGCGAATTTGGGGAGAGTTACTTAAGTTTGCTTTTTACCCAGGTGTTTGCAAGTTAACATTGGATTGGTACAGGGCGACCCTTAGTCAATCCTCCAGTAAAAGAAGAAAATAATAATTCTAAAAGTTCATCGTCCGGCCCTTTTTAACGGTTCTGACTGCGTATTCAAGAGTGGGGTGGTCATCCCCTCAGACCTGTTCGGTCCAAAGATACGCAAGGACAAGAGTAAAATGATTCTAGAAGAGCACCGTCCACCTCTATTCTAGTCAACGGGTCTCGCTGGATATTAAAATTTTGGGTGGTCATCCTCTCAGACCTGTTCGTTCCAAACCACGACAGCGTGGGGGCGAATAATTATGGGGCGAGTTGTTTAGATTTGCCTCTGTATGGCTATTTGCGTGGTAGCGTGGTGCGAATCTGGGGCAAGTTACTTAAGTTTGCTTTTTACCCAGGCGTTTGCAAGGTATCATTGGATTGGTACAAGGCGACCCTTAGTCTATCCTCCATAAAAAAAGAAAAAAACCATTTTAAAAATTCATCGATCGTCCGGCCCTTGTCAACGGGTCTGACTAAGTATTCAAGAGTGGGGTGGTCATCCCCTAAGACCTGTTCGGTCCAAAGATACGCAAGGACAAGAGTAAAATGATTCTAGAAGAGCACCGTCCGCTTCTATTCTAGTCAACGGGTCTCGCTGGATATTCAAATTTTGGGTGGTCATCCTCTCAGACCTGTTCGTTCCAAAGCACGACAGCGTGGTGGCGAATAATTATAGGGCGAGTTGTTTAGATTTGCAACTGTATGGCTATTAGCGTGGTAGCGTGGTTCGAATTTGGGGAGAGTTACTTAAGTTTGCTTTTTACCCAGGCGTTTGCAAGTTAACATTGGATTGGTACAGGGCGACCCTTAGTCTATCCTCCATAAAAGAAGAAAAAATGATTTTAAAAGTTCATCGATCGTCCGGCCCTTGTCTACGGGTCTGACTGTGTATTCAAGAGTGGGGTGGTCATCCCCTAAGACCTGTTCGGTCCAAAGATACGCAAGGACAAGAGTAAAATGATTCTAGAAGAGCACCGTCCGCCTCTATTCTAGTCAACGGGTCTCGCTGGATATTAAAATTTTGGGTGGTCATCCTCTCAGACCTGTTCGTTCCAAAGCACGACAGCGTGGTGGCGAATAATTATAGGGCGAGTTTTTAGATTTGCAACTGTATGGCTATTTGCGTGGTAGCGTGGTGCGAATTTGGGGAGAGTTACTATGGTTTGCTTTTTACCCAGGCGTTTGCAAGTTAACTTTGGATTGGTACAGGGCGACCCTTAGTCTATCCTCCATAAAAGAAGAAAAAATGATTTTAAAAGTTCATCGATCGTCCGGCCCTTGTCTACGGGTCTGACTGTGTATTCAAGAGTGGGGTGGTCATCCCCTAAGACCTGTTCGGTCCAAAGATACGCAAGGACAAGAGTAAAATGATTCTAGAAGAGCACCGTCCGCCTGTATTCTAGTCAACGGGTCTCGCTGGATATTAAAATTTTGGGTGGTCATCCTCTCAGACCTGTTCGTTCCAAAGCACGACAACGTGGTGGCGAATAATTATAGGGCGAGTTGTTTAGATTTGCAACTGTATGGCTATTTGCGTGGTAGCGTGGTGCGAATTTGGGGAGAGTTACTTAAGTTTGCTTTTTACCCAGGCGTTTGCAAGTTAACATTGGATTGGTACAGGGCGACCCTTAGTCCGTCCTCCATAAAAGAAGAAAAAATGATTTTAAAAGTTCATCGATCGTCCGGCCCTTGTCTACGGGTCTGACTGTGTATTCAAGAGTGGGGTGGTCATCCCCTAAGACCTGTTCGGTCCAAAGATACGCAAGGACAAGAGTAAAATGATTCTAGAAGAGCACCGTCCGCCTGTATTCTAGTCGATCAACGGGTCTCGCTGGATATTAAAATTTTGGGTGGTCATCCTCTCAGACCTGTTCGTTCCAAAGCACGACAGCGTGGTGGCGAATAATAATAGGGCGAGTTGTTTAGATTTGCAACTGTATGGCTATTTGCGTGGTAGCGTGGTGCGAATTTGGGGAGAGTTACTTAAGTTTGCTTTTTACCCAGGCGTTTGCAAGTTAACATTGGATTGGTACAGGGCGAACCTTTGTCTATCCTCCATTAAGGAAGAAAAAAACCATTTTAAAAGTTCATCGATCGTCCGGCCCTTGTCTACGGGTCTGACTGTGTATTCAAGAGTGGGGTGGTCATCCCCTAAGACCTGTTCGGTCCAAAGATACGCAAGGACAAGAGTAAAATGATTCTAGAAGAGCACCGTCCGCCTCTATTCTAGTCAACGGGTCTCGCTGGATATTCTAATTTTGGGTGGTCATCCTCTCAGACCTGTTCGTTCCAAAGCACGACAGCGTGGTGGCGAATAATTATAGGGCAAGTTGTTTAGATTTGCAACTGTATGGCTATTTGCGTGGTAGCGTGGTGCGAATTTGGGGAGAGTTACTTAAGTTTGCTTTTTACCCAGGCGTTTGCAAGTTAACATTGGATTGGTACAGAACGACCCTTAGTCTATCCTCCATAAAAGAAGAAAAAATGATTTTAAAAGTTCATCGATCGTCCGGCCCTTGTCTACGGGTCTGACTGTGTATTCAAGAGTGGGGTGGTCATCCCCTAAGACCTGTTCGGTCAAAAGATACGCAAGGACAAGAGTAAAATGATTCTAGAAGAGCACCGTCCGCCTCTATTCTAGTCAACGGGTCTCGCTGGATATTCTAATTTTGGGTGGTCATCCTCTCAGACCTGTTCGTTCCAAAGCACGACAGCGTGGTGGCGAATAATTACAGGGCGAGTTGTTTAGATTTGCAACTGTATGGCTATTTGCGTGGTAGCGTGGTGCGAATTTGGGGAGAGTTACTTAAGTTTGCTTTTTACCCAGGCGTTTGCAAGTTAACATTGGATTGGTACAGGGCGACCCTTAGTCCGTCCTCCATAAAAGAAGAAAAAATGATTTTAAAAGTTCATCGATCGTCCGGCCCTTGTCTACGGGTCTGACTGTGTATTCAAGAGTGGGGTGGTCATCCCCTAAGACCTGTTCGGTCCAAAGATACGCAAGGACAAGAGTAAAATGATTCTAGAAGAGCACCGTCCGCCTGTATTCTAGTCGATCAACGGGTCTCGCTGGATATTAAAATTTTGGGTGGTCATCCTCTCAGACCTGTTCGTTCCAAAGCACGACAGCGTGGTGGCGAATAATAATAGGGCGAGTTGTTTAGATTTGCAACTGTATGGCTATTTGCGTGGTAGCGTGGTGCGAATTTTGGGAGAGTTACTTAAGTTTGCTTTTTACCCAGGCGTTTGCAAGTTAACATTGGATTGGTACAGGGCGAACCTTTGTCTATCCTCCATTAAGGAAGAAAAAAACCATTTTAAAAGTTCATCGATCGTCCGGCCCTTGTCTACGGGTCTGACTGTGTATTCAAGAGTGGGGTGGTCATCCCCTAAGACCTGTTCGGTCCAAAGATACGCAAGGACAAGAGTAAAATTATTCTAGAAGAGCACCGTCCGCCTCTATTCTAGTCAACGGGTCTCGCTGGATATTCTAATTTTGGGTGGTCATCCTCTCAGACCTGTTCGTTCCAAAGCACGACAGCGTGGTGGCGAATAATTATAGGGCGAGTTGTTTAGATTTGCAACTGTATGGCTATTTGCGTGGTAGCGTGGTGCGAATTTGGGGAGAGTTACTTAAGTTTGCTTTTTACCCAGGCGTTTGCAAGTTAAGATTGGATTGGTACAGGGCACCCCTTAGTCAATCCTTCATTAAGAATAACAAATACTGTATTGACACTCAGCTGTTCATAAAAATACAGAGAGGGGTTGGTGTCAGATCGTCTTCACTTTCTCGTCATCCTCATCAAAAGTATTTCGCTCCAGAACTCAGAACTTGAACATAATAATGTATCCCCAATTGATAGTGTCCCCATGAGATTCCAATCGAAAATCAAGATTTCTGAGATGATAATCAAGAATGTTTTCACGGCAAATTGGAGTCAGGTTCGATGAGCGACGGCGCACAGCCAATTGTTTTGTAAAGCGATGCATGCACTGGACACAATAGCACTTGAATCGCCTTATTTTATTCCCACAGTACTGTTGTGGCCAATGACAACCACAAAAATGTGACCCGGCACAGCATAATGAGGAATAACCCCCACTTTTGAGATTCTGAGATTTTCTAATGATGTGAAAGAGTATACCATATAGCTTTCAAATGATATCAACATTATTTCCGTGTGAACTTGGTTGTAATTAGTACAAGGGGACTTCGCTCGTTCATTTGGTACCAGACACTATATAGCAGCGCCATTCTAACTCCTCGAAAGCGGCCATTCAAAAAGGCAGGAACTTTACATTTTCATGAAAACTGTACACAAACCCCGAAATCCTTGTTTTTCAACATTTAGAGACGGATTTCTGAAAAATCCTTTGAACATAATATCCTCCAATACATAAACTTTCCGAAAAAAAAAACAAAAAAAAAAACATTGATTTTTTTTATCGAATTGAGAAGATAATTTGACTTCAGGCGTTGTTTACTCTAAAAGTGTTTTGGTGGGATATTCCTCATGTTGCTGTGCCGGGTGACAAGTAATGCTGTTTGGACTGTCTAGGGCGCCCTCAAGAGTCCATTATATTTTGACATGTGCGGCATCCAGCGCTGCAACGTGCGTTTGATGCGACGCGCACGTGGTAACGAAATGGCACCAGCCTCATTATGCAATCTTTGACAGCGCCTCGCTCCGCAAAACATCAGTTCCGTTTCCACTCGGAAAACAGGATCTTAGCTGAGTTGGTTTGTGCCGATATTTGTTATTTTTTGCAGTGTTTATTAACTCAAATTTCTTCGGAGCTTGATAGATCTTGATCAGTTTTGTTTGACTCTTTTCTTTGAGAGAGGTTTTTTCGATACTTTTCCCTGTTGTTTTCTATTATGCAGTGGCTGTTGTTACGGCAGTCGTGCGTGTGGTTCACTGACTTGATTGTATTTCGTCAGCATTGCAGGCTGGTTGAACCAGTCTATTAGCTGATAGTCTGGTTCCAAGAGCTAAACATACTGACGAATACTGTGAAGTCAGGGAACCACTATTTTTTACTCATTTTTACTCATTAATTTTGATTTAATAAAATTTGCCAATTTGGCAACTTCGGGGAGGTCGTTCATGCTGTACGTGCTGATGTCATGCATATTCATGCATGCTCATTACTCTGATTGGACAAAGTCGGAGTAAGGAGGCGGCATGAATATGCATAAGCAGACCTCAGCAGGAACAACCTCCGGCAGAATAACCTTTTTGGGCAAGAAAGCCGGCGTGACATGAATGACAATAATTATTGGAGACCACTGCCACTGGTGCATTAATCCAGGGGTCTCGGGTTCGAGTCCCATTCCATTCAAAGTTTTTCTTTGCCAATTTTTCCAATAAGAGTAACAGTCCGACAGAAATAGCATTTGCGGTAGTCCGAGTAACTTAGACCCGACAAGTCACCCTTTCTAACGAATTTTGAAATTTGGAGGGACGGGTGACAGTCACCCGTCCCTCCAAATTTCGAAATTCGATAAAAAAAGGTGACTTGTCTGGTCCAAGTTACTCGGACTACGTTTGCGGGAAGAATGCCGTTGCCATTGCCGTTGCTCTCTCACCCCCTCCCTCCCCCCCTCTCTCTCTCTCTCACCCCCTCCCTCCCTCTCTCTCTCTCTCCCTCCCTCTCTCTCTCACCCCCTCCCTCCCTCCCTCTCTCTCTCTCACCCCCTCCCCCCTCTCTCTCTCTCTCCCTCCCTCTCTCTCTCACCCCCTCCCTCCCTCCCTCCCTCTCTCTCTCTCTCACCCCCTCCCTCCCTCTCTCCCTCTCTCCCTCCCTCTCTCTCACCCCCTCCCTCCCTCCCTCTCTCTCTCTCTCTCACCCCCTCCCTCCCTCTCTCCCTCTCTCCCTCCCTCTCTCTCACCCCCTCCCCCCCCTCTCTCTCTCTTTCCATCCCTAGTTGATTGAGGTCAACCCGTATATTGAATACTACACTGCCTTTTTTTGTTTACTTTTTGGGGGAATTGATCCAGGTTCTGGGGTGGATTTGGCAGACGTGGACCCCCACTGCACGGCCTGGTCCCAGTCCCACTACCGCACCTTCGACGGGAAGACGTACACCTTCCACGGCGCCTGCCAGTACGTGCTGGCCATGGACTGCCAGTCGTTCACCTTCCGCATCTCCGTCCGCAACGACCCCGCCTGCTTCGACCCGGGCAAGGGCGCGGCCTGCAACCGCACCGTGCTGGTGCAGAACGGCGACGCCGTGGCGCCCGTGGAGCTGCGGCCGGGCCGGGCCGTGCTGGACGGCGGGGGCGCCCCGCTGGAGCTGCCCGCCCTTGTCGACGGCCTGGTCCTGGAGCGGATCGGCGACAGCGTGGTGGCCACCAGCGGCCTGGGCTACAAGGTGGTGTACGACGGCCACCAGGCGGTCACCGTCTACGTCACCGACCCCGGGCTGAAGCACCAGACCTGCGGGCTGTGCGGCGTCTACAACGACGACGCCAGCGACGACTTCAAGGGGCCCTTTGGAACGAAGGACAGCGCCTACGACTTTGGCCTCTCCTGGAAAGAAGGTAGGCTGGCGCCCCCCCCCCCCCTCCTCTCCAAGCTCTGAGCTCCGAAGATCCACCATCCTTTGTTGTCAGCTTTTGTATAGCAAAGAATATATTTAAGGTGATATACAAAAATTTTGCAAACTGCTTACTGACTAAAATTACCAAATGCAAATCTTAACATTTAGTGGGCCTGACGTTTCGATCCTAGCAGGACCTTTCTCAAAGGCAGAGAGAAAGGTCCTGAGAAAGGCCTTTGAGAAAGGTCCTGCTAGGATCGAAACGTCAGGCCCACTAAATTTAA
>CATLJK010000229.1:0-14779 GCA_949987565.1 Luidia sarsii
AGAGAGAAGAAAGATAGACAGTGGGGAGAGAGAGGGGAGAGAGGGAGAAAGAAAGGAAGAGAGAGAGTGGAGAGAGAGGAGAGAGAGAGGGGAGAAAGACAGGGAGAGAGAGAGGGAGAAGGGGAGAAAGGGGAGGAGAAAGAGAGGAGAGAGATAGAGATGTGAGAGGGAGGGAAAGGGAGTGGGGGGAGAGAGGGACAGAGAGAGAAGAAAGATAGACAGTGGGGAGAGAGAGGGGAGAGAGGGAGAAAGAAAGAAAAAGAGAGAGAGAGAGGGAGAGAGAGAGGGGAGAAATACAGGGGAGAGAAGAGGGAGAAGGAGAGAAAGGGGAGGGAGGAAGAGAGGGAGTGAGATTGAGATGGAGAGGGAGGGAGGGATGGAAAGGGAATGAGAGAGAGAGAGAGAGAGAGAGAGAGGAGAGAGAGAGAGAGAGAGAGAGAGAGAGAGAGAGAGAGAGAGAGAGAGAGAGAGAGAGAGAGAGAGAGAGAGATGGATCATCCAGATCGCGGAGAGTTGCGACTTTGCAAGCAAGGAGCGATCGTTCTGATATACTGAACCCCTCTCCCCTCTCCCCTGCCCCTATCCTCATCTGTCCCCGTCCCCTCACACACGTCAAACCCCAACCACCTCGGGGGTACAAAAACACCCCCAACCTCCCGGTCCTGACGACGACCACTGCTTGCCAGAGGTGCCGGACCATCGCTAATGAGGTACGCACGCGCCAAGACAAGCGCGGGAAGCGCGCCGCCATCACCTCCCCGGTGAGGGCCGCGACGTGAGGCTGCTGGATCCCACTCCTCCAAGAAACACCGATGACGGACGGTATACTCTAAAATGAAAATGGAAATAAAATAAATAAAACCGCGCGCGCCGACGGCAGACAATACGGCCCGGGTGCCGATCAAAGGCACGGGGCGTCTATATATGGAAAGACGCATCCAGCATCCAGAGACAGACAGGCAGACAGACGGAGACAAAGGGGAGACAAAGGGGAGAGAGAGGGGAGAGACAGATGAGAGAGACAGAGGAGAGAGGCAGAGGAGAGAGACAGAGGAGAGAGACAGAGGAGACAGACATATAGGAGGAACAGAGAGTAGAGACAGAGATGAGAGAGAGGAGAGAGAGGAGAGAGAGGAGAGAGATAGAGAGGAAAGAGTGGAGAGAGAGAGAGGAGAGAGACACGGGGAGAGAGAGAGGGGGGAGAGAGAAGAGAGAGAGAGGAGAGAGCGAGGAGAGAGAGAGAGAGAGAGAGAGGAGAGAGCGAGGAGAGAGAGAGAGAGAGGAAAGAGTGGAGAGAGACAGAGGAGAGAGACACGGGGAGAGAGAGAGGGGGGAGAGAGAAGAGAGAGAGAGGAGAGAGCGAGGAGAGAGAGAGAGAGAGAGAGAGAGAGAGAGAGAGAGAGGAGAGAGCGAGGAGAGAGAGAGAGAGAGAGGAGAGAGCGAGGAGAGAGAGAGGGAGAGGGAGAGAGAGAGAGAGAGAGAGAGAGAGAGGGGGAGAGACCTTATACTCTCTTCCGCCGTTCCCTCTCCTTCCGGTGAGCGCAGCGGCAGGAGGCGGGGAGAGTGAGAGCATGGGAGGGGGAGAGGGAGAGGGAAAGAGAGAGAGAGAGTGAGGGAGCTGGTCGCCGGCCCAGCGTCTCAAGTCACACGGGGGCCCAGGGACCCGGGCGACTATTGGGAGGAAGCGCTGGAAGTTGCCGCTCCATGCCTCATTGGTCCGTTAACACCTGCCCCACCGATAGCCGTTCCCTGTGTCGTCCCGACCGACTGAAGACCAGCCGGCCGGCCGGCCTTCCTCGCTCGGCGCGTTCGCTTATCGAACCCGGACTGTACTTTTCGTTTCTTTTCCTGGAGGTGGGGAGGAATCGAGAGGAGAGCGAGAGGGTGTGTGTGTGTGTTTTACATTGAGTCCACATGACTCCTCTGTTTAACTTGCATTAGCATATCGGGGGCATCGCTCTGTGCACACCACCGGGATCCGATTGGGAAAGAGGCGGGAAGCTCATAGCGCATGTTCCAACTCCATGCGCAGAGCACTGGGCGGAGCCTCCTTGCGTGTTCCCACATCTCCTCATTTCCATCTGTCCCCTTCAGTCTGGTAGAACGCCGGGGGCACCACCACAACTCCGCCAGCAACCTTCCTCCGGCCCTCTCTGCGTTTCTGCTCTCCGAAGGGCTTCATCGCTCAACCTTAGCCCCGTCCACCCTGTGATGTTGTCCTCCCATCTCTTTGTGTCTGTCTGCCTCTTCTTCATCTCTCTCCTTGCACAGTGCCCTGCAGGATCAGTCTTCGCCAGTCTTGTCGATCTTGTCACGTACCACGTCAATTTAGGATTTGTTTTTTTTACGGTGGCTACAGTAGACCATCATAGGGTCCAATAATTTATCTGACTCTTTCTCTCAATACCCCATGGTACTAGATGCATACCACTCTTCTAAAACATCCAATTACAACGGTCTGTAATTCTCCAATAGACCGTGTAACTCTCGTGGTGAAAAAGGTCACCGTACACTTCCGGGCACCTCCGCGCCGCCTGCTATAGGAGATTAACGCGTGCCCAATTTTGAAAGCATTATTACATAAAGAAGAAAGCCTCTTTCCAACTAAAAACCCAGGTTTATGGATTAAGTATAATATTAAAAATATAAAAATGAGCAAAAAAAAAAAAATACAAAAAATTAGAATACGACCTTCATCTTCCGGTCGTAAGTACAGTATTGCGAATACGGCCCGACTGCGGTACGCGACGTGAGCATAACTACCTGTATCCACGGACGTACATGTATATAAAACGTGCTGCTTGTATCGCGCCGAAAATGGTGTTGTTCGCATTCGGGCCAGAAAAGCGCCTTGTACTGTACTGTACATGTGGATACCGTACATGTAAACAAAATGATACAAAATCAACACAAACGTGAAAACGTGCAAAATCACGTACTTTACACATTGTATTTTAATATGTTATTCCCAAAAGACTATTTAAATAGTTTAAACTGCTTCAATCGGCGAGATACAAAATATTTTAACAAAAACGTTCGACGCTCCACGCTTTACCTCCTATTCGAGGAGCCCGGAAGTCAGGAATCTCGCGGTAACACGTACATTCTCGAGGCCAACTTACACGGTCTGTTCTCCGATTCTGCAGTCAGGGTCCACGGTCCACATGCATATAATGTATAGGAAGATCATGAACAGGTAGTACATCATGCAGTCTGATCACAGAGCCGTGTGCAATATTCATACCTTTGCAAATGTTCTTCAGTAATTTTGCCCCCACACTAATGTGACCCGGCACAGCGACATGAGGAATATCCCACCAAAACACTTTTCCAGTAAACAACGCCTGAAGTCAAAGTATATTCTCAATTCGATTAAAATTATATATTTTTTTGTATTTTCGGAAAGTTAATGTATTGGAAGATGCTATGTCCAAAGGATTTTTCCGAAATCCATCTCTAAATGTTGAAAAAGCGAGGATTTCGGGGGAGTGTTTGTGTACTGTTTTTATGAAGATATAAAGTTCCTCCCTTTTAGAATGGCCGCTTTCGAGGAGTTAGACTGGTGCTGCTATATTGTGTCTGGTGCCAAATGAACGAGCGAAGTCCCCTTGTACTATTTACAACAAAGTTCATACGGAAATAAATTTGATATCATTCGAAAGCTAATGGTATACTCTTTCACATCATTAGAAAATCTCAAAATCTCATAAGTGGGGGTTATTCCTCATTATGCTGTGCCGGGTCACAAATGGCCTGAGCGAAACCATTAGCTTGTGGCTAATTCGGACGTCTGGTTGGTCTTTTAATTGACCAACCATCTTGCCAGATGGAATTTTGATCAGCGTTTTCTTTCTTTTTTTCAATATGCACGCAGTGCGTGGAAATTTCTTTTCACCGATATCAGTTAAACGAATCTTCGTAATAAGTTAGTTACGATTCCCCATTTTATTCTTGGAATTGTTGCTGGGAATGGAAAGGGTTCTTATCGTTGCGACGTTCAACAAGGGACGTTAGAATGTATTACCGGGGCACGAGGTAGCTTGGCGAGGCAGTATTTTAATGAATAAAAAGTAATTAACTGCTATTATAGCTGGTTACTGACTTACATTAACCAAACTGCAAATCTCAAACATTCCGAGGGCCACACGCTTCGAGTCTACAAGTGACCGGCTCTTTGCAGAGCCGCACTTCTTGAACGAGAAGATATACATGGTGTCGACCGCAACACCTTCGTCACTAACCTACCAAAACCATTCGCAAAAAAAGAGACCTTTTTGGGAAACATCCAGCTCGGATCGAAACGCCAGGCCCTGTTTATGATTTGTTTGTTTGTCCCCCAGACATCAAGAATAATGAACAAACGGATTCGAAATCTGCATCTGGAGAAACCATCATGTGAGAGCACTTTCAATGTTTACGTGTACGCAGTGGCTGTTGTTACGGCAGTCGTCCGTGTGGTTCCCTGACTTCACAGTATTTGGCAGGATGTTTAGCTCTTGGAACCAGACTATCAGCTAATAGACTGGTTCAACCAGCCTGCAGTGCTGACGAAATACAATCAAGTCGGGGAACCACACGGGCGACTGCCGTAACAACAGCCACCGCGTTACGCGTATGTGCTTCGTACATAAACACACATAATCTTTGTCTCAACCTCGAACTTGGCTTCGAGCGTCTGAAAAGGAGGCCTCGGCATTCGTCAACGTTCATATCTGTAGCTTAACTGTTCGGGCGCATATTTTCATGGCGCCCCGCGTCAGTTGGCGTTTGTCTTTTGGTATAGATTAGGCTTGTCACGGGCTACTATACTCAGCGTGGACGCCGAACAGCAGCAAACCAATTTGGAGCGCGCGAAGTCCAACATTGCACGCTGATAACGGTCGTCTGATGCTCGTCAGAGCCAAGTGCCAGGATGCAGACACTCGACTCGGCTGAAATGGAGCAGCAGTCTTGACACTGTGCGGCGGTCAACTGAACCTTTGCAAACAGAGAGAGAGAGAGAGAGAGAAAGAGAGATATTGATAGAGAGGCGGAGAGAGAGAAAGATGGATAGAAAGAGAGAGAGACAGAGAGAGAGAGAGAGAGAGAGAGAGGGAGAGAGAGGGAGAGAGATATATATTGATAGAGAGATAGAGAGAGAGAGAGGTAAAGAGAGAGGTGGAGAGAGGGAAAGTTGCACGGAGAGATAGAGAGAGAGAGAGAGAGGGGGGGGGAGAGGGGGAGGGGGAGAGGGGGGGGGGAGAAAGAGAGAGAGGGAGAGAGAAAGATATATATATATATATATATATATATATTGATAGAGAGGTCAAGAGAGAGGTGGAGAGAGGGAGATATATATATATATATATTGATAGGGAGGTAGAGAGAGAGGTAGAGAGAGACAAGAGAGGGAAAGGTGCACGGAGAGATAGAGAGAGAGAGAGAGGGAGAGAGAAAGAGAGAGATATATTGATATAGAGGTAGAGAGGGAGAGGTGGACAGAGAGAAAGGTGGAGAGAGAGAGAGAGAAAGGTGCAGAGAGAGAGAGAGAGAGGTGGAGAGAGATGGAGAGAAAGGTGCAGAGAGAGAGAGAGAGAGAGGTGGAGAGAGATGGAGAGAGAGGTGGAGAGAGGTGAAGAGATTTACAGAGAGACAGAGAGTGGTGGAGATAGAGAGATGTAGAGAGAGGGAGGGGGAGAGGGAGTGAGGAGAGAGGAGAGCGGTAGGGTGAAAGAAAGAGAGATGAGACAGACAGATACAGAGAGATATGGAGATATAGAGGAAGAGAGGGAGAGAGACAGATGCAGAGAGACAGGGATGTAAAGAGATAAAAAGAGACAGAAAGAGACAAACAGAGGTAGAGAGAGGCAGAGAGATACACCTGAGAGGGAGAGGGAGTTAGAGAAGCATAGAGGAGAGAAAGAGAGAGACAGAAAGATAGAGACTAAGAGAGAGAAACCCAAGCAGACTGGGAGACAGAGAGCCAGAGAGAGGCACAGACAGAATGAGATTGACAGGTAGGGCAAGCGGGAGGGAGGGATGGAGGGAGGGAAGGAGGGAGGGAGGGAAGGAGGGAGGGAGGGAGGGAGGGAGGGAGAGAGGGAGGGAGGGAGGGAGGGGAGGGAGGGAGAGAGGGAGGGAGGGAGGGAGGGAGGGAGGGGGAGTTACAGAGACAGGAGAGCAAGAGCGAATGAAGTTGTTTTTCATCGAATCGAACTTTCCCTGACCCCGGATGTGAGCTTGTCCAGCCCCCGTCTTTGCAACCAAGCCGTCTTTGTTCCTCTTCCTCTCTATTCCCCCATTTCCCTCTATCCTGCAGTGGGAGACGGGACGGGTGACTAACTTCACTCCAACTGATGGCTTCATTCGTGTCACCCAACTCCCCTCCCCCCTCCCCCCCCCAAAAAAAAAACGTCGAGGAAAACATCATAATCTCTCTACAAAACAAGTAAAAGGAAAACAAACCCGGTCAAGAAGCTAATCTATCACACTGGCGCTTGCACGGCGCGTCGCCGACTCGATAAATTGTTTGCCCACCGCGATTTAGGAAGGCTAAAAGCGGGACAGGGCGGGCTAGGAAGTGCCGGGGTGGGGTGGGGTGGGGTGGGGTGGGGTGGGGGTCGGGGGTTGCCCAGGCGAGCGGGGTAAACCCGAATCGAATACCCACTTGTATAGGGGGTTGGGGGGGGGGAGGGTGCAGCAGACGAGACCGACAAAGCTTGGCCGTGTTTTATGCCAAGCACTAATCCCTATTTTTGTTTATATATGTTACCCGGCACAGCGACATGAGGAATATCCCGCCAAAACAATTTTTGAGTAAACAACACCTGAAGTCAAAGTATCTTCTCAATTCGAAAAAAAAAATATATAATTATTTTCGGAAAGTTAATGTATTGGAGGAAATTATGTCCAAAGGATTTTTCCGAAATCCGTCTCTAAATGTTGAAAAACGAGGATTTTGGGGGAGTGTTTGTGTACTAATTTCATGAAAATGTAAAGTTCCTGCCTTTCTGAATGGCCGCTTTCGAGGAGTTAGAATGGCGCTGCTATATTGTGTCTGGTACCAAACGAACGAGCGAAGTCCCCTTGTACTATTTGCAACAAAGTTCACACGGAAATAATTTTGATATCATTCGAAAGCTATAATGGTATACTTTCACATCATTAGAAAATCTCAAAATCTCAAAAGTTGGGGTTATTCCTCATTATGCTGTGCCGGGTCACATATATATATGGTGGGTATCTGGTCACCGCCTCTGTTTACCGCCCGTTTGTGACCGGCTCCGTGGGTTGTTCTGTTTAGTCTGACCGGGTCGTTTTCCCAACCTGACCCAAATGAATGTGACCCGTGATACGAGTTGGGTTTTTCTTCAGGAGGTCGGGCAACACGGATTTGGCAACTCACCCAAAATTGATTTAATCGTGTATTGTTTTTGCTATCGGTTTTAATTTTCCCCAGAAGAGAACATTTTTTTTTTTAATTAAAATGCGGTACTGAAAATGTGACCACAGAATTTCATCGTTGAAATGGAAGAATACTTTACATATACATACTGAGAGAGAGAGAGAGAGAGAGAGAGAGCGAGAGAGAGAGAAAAAAAACCTCCAGAGAGCTAAAGACAGAGAGAGACAGACCGAGGGACAGAGAGAAACGGGGAGAGACAGAGAGACACAGAGAGAGATAGAGGGACAGAGAGAGAGGTACAGAGAGAGATATAGAGAGACAAAGGGACAGGGAGAGACTGAGAGAGAGACAGATAGAGATCGAGGGACAGAGAGAGACTGAGAGAGACAGAGAGACAGAGAGACGGAGAGAGATAGAGAAACAAAGAGCTATAGACAGAGAGAGACAGACCGAGGGGCAGAGAGAGAGAGACTGAGAGAGACAGAGAGACACAGAGAGAGATAGAGGGACACAGAGAGAGAGAGAGAGATACAGATATAGATAGAGAGAGGAGAGACAGAGAGAGAGACATAGAGAGGCAGACAGAGAGATAAAGGCAGAACGGCAGTTTAAAAATCGGAAAATTTCAAAGCACGTTATCCCACCGTGCGAATTAGCTGCAGAGTATTAGGCCTATAATTATAGGACTCGGCTCCGATATGATATATGTGACCCGGCACAACGACATGAGGAATATCCCACCAAAACACTTTTTAAGTAAACAACGCCTGAAGTTAAAGTATCTTCACAATTCGATTACAAATCAATTTTCTTTTGTTTGTATTTTTGGAAATATTAGAGGATATTATATTTTGATATCATTTGAAAGCTAATGGTATACTCTTTCACATCATTAGAAAACCTCAAAATCTCAAAAGTGCCGGGTCACATATCCTTATTCTTATTCTTATTTATTAATCTCATCCAACAGCAAACAAAATGTCAGTTACAGGGAGATATATATATATATAAATAAATAAAACACTAATTTGATAAATTAATTTACAATGAAATAGTTAAAATAATAATAGATATCATTCATAGAACCAACATACATTAAAACAAAAGAGGAGAAGTACAATCTTACAAACAAAGGCCATACAAACAGACAGACAAACAAACAGAAAATAAGCAAACAAGTACAACTATGCAAGAAGCAGAGATTCAAACCACAATCAATTCACAACAATTAAGCACATAGTCAAAGACTGAAACACAAACAGCACATTAAGTATTAAAAGCTTCATGGACCTGGCGGCGAAAAGAACGCAAGGAAGGAGCACCGAACACATCGCACATCCCATGCAGCCTCTTGTAAGTGGAAGTGTATAGGACCCAACTGCCGCACACCAGGCTATACAAAAACCGACCGGCACGATGTATACGTGGCTTGTCGTGTTTATAACGCGACTATTGGGCACGAGGGGGTCGATTTCGTTCATACTTGACCAGTTTTAGGTGCTCACTGGAGATCCACCCACCCACCTCCCAAACGAACGTCTCTTCACCGAATCTCTGAGCAGGTATCCCAGGCTTGCATCAAGATGTTGCCGCTACCCCCCTCCTTCCCCTTATACCTCCCTCTCCCCCCCCAAAAAAAAAAACCACCTTGATTTGGAGAGCACCTCGAATCTCCCAAGCCGTCTCCCGTTCCAAACTCAAAACATCTCCCTCCCCCCTCCCCCCCCTCATATCTTGACTCACAAATTGCCCGAATTTCCTCGTGTTTGGCTTTTAAATTTCCGCTCGAGAGGGCGAGGAGGTTGAAGGGGGAGGAGGGGGGGGGAGAGGGGGAAGGCGGCGGGATTAGAGACGGCGGGCTGGACCGACCCCAGAGGAAGCGTCCGTGCCGGCGCGTTAAGCAGTTCACGGTGTTGTGGAACGTAATTGAGTCACCTCCGGCGTTCTCCCGCTGGGACAAAGCATGTTTAATGTCTCCAATATACCCTCTCCCCCTTCTCTCGTTTTGCCCCTCCCCCATCTCTCTCCCTGGTCTCTCCAATATACCCTCTCCCCCTTCTCTCGTTTTGCCCCTCCCCCATCTCTCTCCCTGGTCTCTCCAGTATAGTTACCCTCTCGACTCACTCTCTACTACTTTGTCTGGTTCTTTCTCTGCCTCTTTCTCTGCCTCCTTTTTTCAAGTTTGTCTCTCCCCTCTCTCTCTCTCTCTCTCTCTCTTTCTCTCTGTCTCTCTCTGTCCTCTCTCTGCCTTCTCTCTCTCTCTCTCTGTGTCTCTGTCTCTCTCTCTCTCTCTCTCTCTCTCCCTATCTCTCTCTCTCTCCCTCTCTCGTCTCTGTCTCTGTCACTCTCTCTGCCCACTCTCTCTGTCTCTGTCCCTCTCTCTGCCTAGCTCTCATCTGTGTCTCTTAGTATGTCCTCCATCTCTCTATGTCTCTCTGTCTCTTCCCGTTTTCTTTGCCTCTCTCACCACGTCCATGCACTCCTCTCCATATCACTACCTAATGTTCTATCCCTCCCTCCCCCCTCTCTCTCTCTTTCTTCATCACTCTCTCTTCATCTCTCCCTCTCTCTCTCTCTCTCTCTCTCCCCCTCTCTCCCCCTCCCTCTCGTTCTTCATCACTCTCTCTCTCTCTCTCTTCATATCTCCCTCTCTTTCTCTTTCTCTTCATCTCTCTCTCTCTTCATCTCTCTCTCTCTCTTGGATGTTTGTATGTCCCTGTCTCTCTCACTCTGTCTACCTCTCTCCCTCTCCATCTCTTTCTCTCTGCCTGTCTTCGTGTCAGTGTGTCCGTCTGTCCATCGGTCTCTGTTTTCCTCTCCGAATCCCCTCCCATTCTCTCTCTCTCTCTCTCTCTCTCTCTCTCTCCCCCCCTCTCTCTTTCTCTCTCTCCGTCTGTAGAGACACGCTCGGAAGATGAGGCCGCAAAATAGTCGGGCTCCCCAATGAGCGCCTCTCCGTGACGGCAGACCATCTTCGGTCACCCCTCCCACCCCCCCCCCGGTCTCCCTCCCATGGACGGGACCGAGGCTCAAGAACAAGACACTGTCCACGGGCGACGAGAGGCCTAATTGGTTGTGACACGGGGTACCAGACGGAAGCTGTTCGAGAAGGGGCCGAGAGGTGACTGAAAGGGGAGGGAGCCAACGAGTCAGGGCGCACCGCGAAAAAGGGGACGTCTCCGACTGGTAACCGGTTATATACGATGTGGTCGTCACACTTCTAAGTCTGGCGGAGTTTAAATAACGCAGACGTGCCGCTTAATCCTGGGATCGCTAAAGGGGGAAAAAAAGAAGCCACCCATTTGTGACCCGGCACAGCGACATGAGGAATATCCCACCAAAACACTTTTCGAGTAATCAACGCCTAAAGTCAAAGTATCTTCTCAATTCGATTAAAAATTGTGTATGTGTGTGTGTGTATTTTCGGGAAGTTAATGTATTTGAGGAAATTTTGAATCATTTAAAAAGTTAATGGTACACTCTTTCACATCATTAGAAAATCTCAAAATCTCAAAAGTGGAGGTTATTCCTCATTATGATGTGCCGGGTCACATTTTCTCCTAAGTCCTGGCCCATGTCCCGGCATAGGGACTACGTGAGAAAAATAAGCCTCTCCTCTCGCTGTGACTAATAATATATTGGTGTAGTTCACATCTCGCTAAATAAAGCCCCTGTCAAGTGAACACGATAAGACCAGACGAGATTAGGCACCCACGAGCTCGCAATAACAACATATCCCGATCCAGATGTTACAACTTGAGATCCATCAAAAGTATGAAGTCAATGCCTCGGGGTTGTATCTCTCTCTCTCTCTCTCTCTCTCTCTTTCGCTGGGTGATCAATCGACAATTAGAAGTTCTCACCCAGAAACGTCAGCCCTCTCGGATCGTTCAATAACCGGCAGAGATTGTTCCGATAAAGCACGACACCCTGGGAATCGTGAATTATGTGTGAAATCGGATATCTGCTTAGTTTGACGAACGACGGGGGGGGGGGACCAGTAACCGAAAGGGGGGGGGGATTGGCGGGCGGTCTGTGCAAAAGGAATGGAGGGGTGTTATACGGGCGTGAAACTTCGGAAAGACTGCGTATAGCGCGGTTTGTATTTTGTGTGAAATAATGCAGAGCTGAGATGTACACCAACATTCGGTATGCTTGCCAAAATATTTACCGAGCCTGTTTCGCAAAGGCCGGCATAACAGGGAGCCTGGTAAGGTATAAAATATGATAGGCCGTTTTCGAAATGAAGGCTTAGGCTCGGGCCTATAAGCTTCGGTCACACCCGTTACAATGTCACAGGCATCTAAACCCGAACGTTCGACACCGGTTTCGTGGTGGATACCCTGTACAGGGCCACAGTATGAAGCAGGGCTTCGCACTCCTGCAACGATGGAGCCGCAGCTAGACTATATACGGTTCGGGTACAGGCTTCGTGCAAGGCAACATCTATAGACTCGCGAGTCGCCGTCGATGGCCCTCCGAAGCTCTTCGGGCGTCGTCTTGGCGAGCCACGGTCCGTGCAAAACCAATGGCGTGTGGATCCCGGCAGGACCATTCACAACGGCAGAGGTCCTGCACGTATCGTATCGGGCACTGTACATTTTTGAGATTTGCATCTGGGTCATTTGATTCAGTAACCAGGTTTGTGTGTATATTATGCTCACACTTTCCACACCATAAACAACCACTCTTTCCCCACTCAGTTTTGGTAGGTTCTCTCCCTCTCTTCTCTCTCTCTCTTCCCCCTCTCTCCCCCCCTCTCTCTCTCTTTCTCTTTCTTTCTCGCTCTCTCCTATCTGTCTCTCTCACTCTCCCCATCTCTCTCCCCCTTTCTCTCTCCCTCCCCTTCTCTCTCTCCCCTCTCTCCCCCTCTCTCTCTCCCTCCCCCTCTCTCTCTCCCCTCTCTCCCCCTCTCTCTCTCCCTCCCCTTCTCTCTCCCCATCTCTCTCCCCCTCTCTCTCTCCCTCCCCTTCTCTCTCTCCTCTCTCTCCCTCTCTCTCTCCCTCCCCTTCTCTCTCTCCCCTCTCTCCCCCTCCCTCTCTCTATCTCTCTCTCTCTTTCTTTCCCTCTCTCTCAGATGAAGCTTCGGTGGATGAAGCAAAACAATGGATAATACTTCAGCCCACTGCTGATGGCAGTCTCCTAATGCCCCCTGTCCACTATAAGGCAGACCTACGGGACAGCTACACTGTTCTCGTAGAGATCCGAACGGTACTGGCACTACTCCCCCCGGTGAATTGAAATAGGTTCACAGGCAGCGCCCGGGTAAACACTGTTCAATGTATCCTTGATTATGTCTCTGATATACGTCTCGGTGTGGCGCCACACCCAGTTTTGACTTTCACGTCCGACGGATACCATGGCCACTTTACCCTCCTTCCCTCCTTCCCTCCCATTCCAACCAGAACAACCAACCATAGCAAAGGCAGAACAACCAACCATAGCAAAGGCAATGCCAGACGAAGAAGAAGAAGAAGTAGCAGAAAAAGAACCCGATTTGCTTATTGTTTGCCAAGCTTTTAGTGCGTCGGGCTACCGTAATTGCTTTTCAACGCACACAGAGGCATTGCCTATTAAACACACAGCGGCAAAGACGAGATACCCGGCCTTGGCACAGAGAGAGACGAAAATTATCAACACTATAAGGGCAGGGTTGTAATAAAGCATGAAATAGATCCCCCCATACACACACACACGCGAAGTGATTTGCCATTGGATCGAATTAAGGGCCGGAAGCTGTGCAAGAGTGAGCCAATCAAGGGAGCTGATCAGGCTCCCGGTCTGGCTCTTTCCGTTGACTATTAAACGTTTTACTGTAATACATTTCAATCGACTACACTTGTCGCTTTGGTCGCATCCGTCTCATCCATACCCGCCTTTTAAACGGTCCCCCACCCCCATCCCACCGCCTCTCCCTCTCCCTCCTCCCTCTCTCATCTATCTTTGTCTCGCCGTCTTTCATTCACTCCCTCTGTCTGTCTCTCTGTCTCCCTCTGGCTCTCTCTGTTCGTCCCTTTCTGTCTCTCTCTGTCTCCCTCTGGCTCTCTCTATTCGTCCCTCTCTGGCTCTCTCTGTCTCTCTCTGTCTCCCTCTGGCTCTCTCTATTCGTCCCTCTCTGGCTCTCTCTGTCTCTCTCTGTCTCCCTCTGGCTCTCTCTATTCGTCCCTCTCTGGCTCTCTCTGTCTCTCTCTGTCTCCCTCTGGCTCTCTCTATTCGTTCCTCTCTGTCTCTCTTTGTCTCTCTCTGTCTCCCTCTGGCTCTCTCTATTCGTCCCTCTCTGGCTCTCTCTGTCTCTCTCTGTCTCCCTCTGGCTCTCTCTATTCGTTCCTCTCTGTCTCTCTTTGTCTCTCTCTGTCTCCCTCTGGCTCTCTCTATTCGTCCCTCTCTGTCTCTTTCTGTCTCTATATGTCTTCCTCTGTCTCTCGGTCCCTCTTTGTCGCTCTGTTTCTCTATATTTGCATCTCTGTCTTTGTCTATCTATCTGTCTCTCTGTCTCTCTCTCTCCGACCCTCCCTGCCTCTCTTCGTCGCCCTCCGTGTCTCTCTCTCTTTCTCTGTCCCTCTCTGTCTCACCTATGTCCCCTCAGTGTCCCTCCGTCCCTCGTTGTCTCTCTGGCTCTCTGTGTATCTCCGTCACTGTGTCTACCTCTCTGTCTCTTATAGTCCTCCCCGATTCTCTCTCAGTCTCTCTGCATGTGTTTCTTATTTCGCTCGTTCTCATTGTCTCTCTGTCTCTCTGCCCGCGATGTCTCTCCGTGTCTCTGCCTCCCTCTGTCTCCGTCTCTCTCCGTGCCCTTCTCTCCTTTCCCCTTTGTTGGTAATTTCTACAACTCGGTATCATTCCGGGGTTGTAATTGCAGTACCAAGTGCTCTTTTAAGAGCCGGAAGAGCCCGCTGGCTACGAGCAAGCCCACCTTCCGGCCCATCGAGGAGAGGAGGAGGAGGAGGAGGAGGAGGAGGGGGAGGAGGGAGGGGGAGGGAGGAAGAGGAGGAAGAGGAGAGCCGGTCGGGTCGGCTCGGCACTCCACCCATGCAACGGTATGTCTCCCCCTATAATATACCCGCTCTCTCCCTCTCGATGCAAGAGGAGGCTGACAATAGCCGGGCGGTGGTCTTACACTATATAGACCGAGCGACTAGGAAGCGCGCTCCCGGTGTGATGGATGGGAGAGGATACGGCGCGGGAGATGTTCAACATCGGGGTCCCCCCGTAACCCTTTCCCCTCTTTCCCCCTCTCCCCCCCTGGCTCCCCTTTTCTGTACTTTCTTGTTTAACACGGCTATGAATGAGGTAGTACACGCAGCTGCGAGGCATCTCTCCTTCCTTCCTTGAATAATTTCCAGGTGAAACGTTCCATTTGAACCCTCTCTACCCATTCCCCCTCCTTATCTCTGC
>CATLJK010000230.1:0-30498 GCA_949987565.1 Luidia sarsii
CCTCCTGCTCCTCCTCCCGCTCCACATCAATTAGATCTTATGATTAAGAATCTTGTGACAATACGGAACCTGATTGAAGTAGAAAAAGAAGATGATGGTGATGATGATGAATCAAAAGCTTGAAACTTCACAAATGATGATTAGAAATCTAAAATCTGAAATCTAAAGGTCAGGGATGACTGCTCATGTCATGTTTACCTTTGTAAGGCAGTTTCCACTGCACAGGCCAGGGAGATGTATAAATTACACGTCGCCTTGCATAGCTGCACACTCCCCAACCTGTACTCCATTGCAGGTGCTCTGAGCTGCCTTAAGTGTTCCTCCCATGCCCTTGGTACTTCATCAATATTCACATTCACCATTTTTCTGAGTGTCGTCCTCTTCCATAGTAGGGAGGGGGAGGGGCAGGGAGGGGGCACTTGTCTTGTCTGTATAGGAGCAATGGCACATGCAGCTACTGCATGTGTGCCCATGTGAATAGTGCAGGGTTATGGCACTGTCACAACTCATAAGTACAGTGTGCATTTGCCCAGTGCTCCGGTAATTAATGCAGTTTGTGCACTATGATGACTCCACACATAGCCAGATACATTCTGAAGACCAATACGGTTCTTGTTTGAATGGAAAGAAATGCAGCTCTACATTTTTCACCATTAGTCATGATTTTTGATACATCTGTCGTTGTGTACACTTAGATATGATAAAATTTTGATTTAGATTTTTGTTCAGTCTGAAAAAAAATCTCACAAATCAGTATCAATTCAAAAACATTTGCATTTATATTTGGTGTGCACATTCCATCATTTTTCTTCTTCTTCCTCCTGATCCAGTATGCTCCTGGTTCTTCTCCTTATTACTTTCTTTTAGCCCTCACCTTGAGTGGTCTTTTGGGGCCTTGCGTTGGGCGACATTCATAAAAAGAATAAATATTCATGGCAAACTTTGCCATTTGAAATGCGTCCTTTTTCGGCATTTGACGCTAATTATCATTCCCCACTAGAAAGAAATGACAAAATAATCCAGGCTGACCTGTATGAACTTCCACGGTGTCGCCAGCAAGGATAAATCTGCGGATTTATTGCGGGGTGAGATGCGGGACAACGGACAGGAAAGCAGTTGAGCGCCGAACCTCAGCTCCTGGGCATATACATGCATGCACAAGTACCCACTTTCGGTCAAAGCGTTGGGACAAAAATTGCATACCAGCGCCGGCGCATGTGCGTGCAGATACATGCGGCAATAGGCGGCCTTGTATTTCCCCGTCGTTCTTGAAAATTAATCATCGGATCGGGGGTGGAGGGAGTGGGGGGGGGACGAGGGGGAGGCTGTGTAGGTGGGTGAGGGGCATGTCTGTGGCACGAGCGCATGCATTACAGAGAGGCTCCCTCTCACTGGCGGGCACCATTACGAAAATTGTGGGAGAAGGAGGCAGAGAGGGACCGAATGTGGCCGCTGGTGGGGAATCTGCCCCGACGTAGTGGGCATGGAATTAGCATAATGGTCCTGACCAGCCAGACTTGTGCTTTGCAAATGTCACACTGCCAGGCCTAGTTTAAACTACATGCAGTTAATAGCACGTTCAGTCTTTCATTCTTAGTGACGCTAAAGAAGCGCTTGTTTTTTAAACTTGAACGGCCGGTGATCGCCCTTGTTTTTTGAGTTGACATTCTTACAGAGCAGCTTTGCATGCAAATTCCCCCGATGTTGACTGCAATCGTTTTCATGGTTATGAAGAAATCCTGGGAGAGAATAGAGTATGGCGCTCAAAGTGCAGCAGAATCAAAATGAAATTCCCATTCACTCTGAAAAAATGATAATAAAAAATGTAAACAAATTGCCGCTGTACTGATTTCAGTCTTTAAAAGCATTTTCAAAGCATTTCAAATATCGTGCATTTAAAATGGTTTGTGCATAATTTGCAAAGTGCGTACACACTTTCATTAAGGCGTTTTGAATGACACGGACGATACCTCTCCATGCCTGTAATATGACAAAGGGAACAAACGAGGGAAAGCAGACGAACAAAGACAAGATGAGAAAGGAAAAAAATCTGTATTTTACAATTTCTGAGTGAGCCTAGTGCGTGTACAGGTACAGCATACATGTGCATTGTACGTGCAGTATATCTCTCTCCTGCTCTCTGTTTTGAGTGAGTGTCCGGTGGTTCGTACTCGCAGTGACGCAAAGCGAGAGCATCTGAGCCAAAGGTGAAGATAAGAAAAAAAGAAAAAAAAACCTGTTTATTAATTTAGCAATCTCCAGATTGGCGGGGACTGCGTGTTTCCAGGTATAGCGGCCAGCGGTGTAGTTCCGCATGCGAGTCGCTACACTCTGACCGCAAGCCGTGTGCGTTTGGGCTTCAAGCACAGCAGGGGCCTAATGGTTGGCCAGCCGACGGACACCATGGACCAGGGTGAAACGGCTGCTTGTTGTCAGGCCATTTTGCACAGCAGGGATAATCGCCATTTCTCGTCACATGTTCAACTTTGAATGAGATTTGAAGGATCCCTCTCTACACTACATAAGCCCTACTCCCAGTTGGAATCCAGCAGTCTCCTGAAGATGAGCAGAGTACACTGTTCAATACATCGAGTTCCTCTGGTTCTTTTCAGAACCACACTTACTCACAAAAGAAAATTTACATGGTGTCACCGCAAACCTAATTATCCATGTGCAACTTTAATAGACGCCGAGTTTTAGGAAGATCTCCTCTCAGTAAACTGAGAACGATCAAGTCCACTCTTTCAAGATCCATTATAGTTTTAAAAGGCCACTTGAGCACACTCTGGACCACATGGTGCGGGCCTTGAACCAGGCTTCTTATAACGCACACGCAAAGATTAATATGGCTGAGTGCGGGAATTTTATAAACTCGAGTTAAGGGGAAGGGAGGGGGAAAAACGGGGTGAGTCTCTACTCTTTAAATGTCAGTTGAATGTGAATAGCATATGTTGGCCTCAGAATTACTGCTGCCTTGTGTGAATACATCATCGGCCACCTATTGATTTTTTTTTTGGGGGGGGGGGTTGCACCAAATTCCTGCGGCAACCTGCTTCTACATCATCACTGAAAATGAATCAGATTTCAGGAATGTGACACTGTCGTTGCTATGGGAGCGGCCAATCAGAGCCGGGGACTCCAGTTTGCTCTGAGGCGAGAGAATCTACCTCACCCCCCCCCCCCTCCACACACACACAAAGATCCGACTGAATTTGTAGGTTATTTTTTTCTTCTTTTTCTCGGCAAAATGAATGTTTGTGATCCCCTCTGCCCAAACCACAATATACCAGCACTCGGCTATCAGCAAAGGTTCCTGGTTGGCATAAGCATTGTGACCCATATCATTGTATAGTGCTTGTGATTTATTCACTGATCCTTAACCTAAATGTGTGTACTTTTTGACTTGAGTGTCAATTCTTTGGGATTGACATGATAACCAGTGTGACCGGTTTGTTACCATTATGACCAATTGGTTATCAATGGGACTTATTGGTAACCATTGTGAGCTATTGGCTACCAGTGTAAGCCATTGGTAACCAGTGTGACCTATTGGTAACCAGAATGACCTTTTTTGTAACCACTGTAGGCCTAAGCCATTGGTAACCAGTGTGACCTATTGCATTGGTAACCAGAATTACCTTTTTGTAACCAGTGTTAGCCATTGGTATGACTTATTTGTAACCAGCTTTACCTTTTTCTAAACCTGTGTGAGCTATTGGCAACCAGTGTGACCAATTGGAAGCCTGGAGGACCTATTGCTAACCAATGTGACCTATTGCTAACCAATGTGACCTATTGGTAACCCTGCACTGTGGTTTACTGGTAACCATACATCAGTGAGACAATGATGAATGGACTTCACATAACATAATCAGATGTTTTTCCCACACACACACACACAAACTATTCAATTCAAGGGTGTGCAATCAGCATTTCTACTTACAAAATGGTTCACTGATTTGTTTCCTCATCCGTGTGTAATGTTTTTTGCCTCGTTTATTTGTCATCACTTCTCACAAATGTTCCCACTGTCATGCCACTCAAATTAAATATCACGGGGAACTGTGTGTATGTAGGCTAAATATGTAATGTAAGTGTGTGTATGTAGGCTGTGTATGTACCGGTAGATAGACAAAGTATAGACTTTTTATCCAGCAGCATGGACACTTTCCCTTTAATATCATATGATAAAAGCAATCAAATATTAGACATGCGTTTAAGTCTGAATACAGACAAAACCGGCAGTATGTAGGAGGGGAAAAAATGCATTTTGTGAAAAGCCTGGCAGGCAAGTATTGATTCACAGCTGCATTTGTTTGTTTAAAATGCAGTATGTATGCCCTGCCTCTTCCTGGCTGTGCCAGAATTCTGCCTAGCAGTCTGGTATGTGCAGTATGTGTATGCTCAGCAAATGTTATAATGTACTGGCCATCAAGTGGGCAGGGGCTCCAACGTGCACTTTGCACATATCCCTTGCACGGTGCCCACAATCTCATTCTTCCGCACGATGTTCGTGTTATTTCTTATTGATGCTTTTGCACCCATTGCTTTGATGCTCCAGCGATTTTTTTTTTTTTTTTTTTACCGTCTTTTTGCGTATGTTGGTATGCCGTAACAAACTCAAAACCAAATCTTGGTGCAAATGTTGTAGCACCCTGGCAAAATTCCATTGGATCCTGGATGAAGTAGGTCAGTCTGTGGTTCTGGCTTTTTTTTTCTCTCTCTCTCTCTCTCTCTCTCGCTCTCTTTTTTTTTCTTTTTTTTCCCCGCAAATATTTTCATCGCTATCATTTCCATCTGGTTCGTATTACTGCCCAAGAAAATATTGCGGATTCGCTTGCATGTATCTCACTTCATCTTGCAAAATAGTCCGTCTGCCCGATGCGCAGGAAATTGATAAAGTGAAGTACTTCATTCAGACGAGCGTCATCGTTATCATTTCCTATTTTTTTTCTTCTCTACGGCAGGTGTTTGCTCGACTTGATATGGGATGTGTAGACAGAAATTGGTGTGCACGTACGCGTAGGCATGTCCTTGGTGTGCGTGCACATCCAGCCAGCGCGTATGCCATTTATGCGAGGGGCGATGCGAGGGGGAAACGCGACAGAAATTGATGCTCGTCCAGATCTTTGGAAAAAAAGTGATTGCTTTCGACTGCGGTTTCCCATTAGAATCAACATATATCTGGGGTTTTTTTTGTTCAGATTGGTACAACGTACCTGATTGGCTGGATGCTTTCTCAAAATGAGAAACTTGTCTCACTTTAATTTTCATTTGAATGCTAGCCTCTTACCAGATATTGTCTTGACAAACAAAAATGAGCTACATTCTAAGATAGTGGTTTTTTTTTTAAACCTCCCTCCCCCCCCCAAAAAAAAAATAAAGATTGACTTCAGCAACAGCCACGAGGTTGAATTTGATGCAGAATTCAAAGTTGGCATTGGATGGTTCCAGAATTTCTCAGGTCAGACTCGAATGATCTTCAAAGCTACCTTCAATCAATATGGGTGCACTGGCCTGCAGGACGGCCCATTGGTAAAGTCATTCCGCAGTCAACTAAGCTCCAATTTATTCAAAGAATGCGCCGCAGTTGTCACGATGCATCCAAATGAGCCCTATCAAAAAAAAAACTTCAAGGACCTTGAGATACGGGCCGACACTTTTGATTCAACACATTCACGTGCACTTGTTTGTATCTATAGAGGCAATGAGAAGGAAGGAGGGGAAAAAGAAGAAGAAGAAGAGTAATACGCATTTTGTTTTATTCAGATATGATACCCAAGGGCCCCCATCTAGCCTGCTAATGTCCTCACATTTGGCTTGAGTCACGGCCACTTCGGGGGGGGGGGGGGGGGGGAGGGGGGCGATCAGCAGCACCTGAGGCTAGAAAGCTGTATGAGCAAAAATGGACATCAATCACAGCTCTCTGCACTGCCTTGCATTCGCAAGCAAGTCTGTGTGTAATCATTGAAGGCGGAGGAGTACCCAACAAAGTCAGTTAGACAAATTGTGTGACGTTCTGGCGAGGTTTTTTAGCTTTTTTTTTTTTCCCCCCTTCAGATGATGTGTTACAAGGGAAAATTGGCAATGGGGGAAATAAACAAACTATGTCAGCCTTTTTAGGCAAGAATGGCTTTATCACACCATTTTGGTTAGAACCACTTCATCACATCTTTTTTTAGAACAACTTCAAAAGAATTGTTCCAGTAAGTTGTCTGTGTCTGTGCCTCTCTCCCTTTCTCCCCTGCCTCTGTCTCTTTGCCTGTCTCTGTCTCTGTCTCTGTCTCTGTCTCTGTCTCTGTCTCTGTCTCTGTCTCTGTCTCAGTGCTGTCTCTTTCTGTTTCTCTCTCTTCCCATCTTTCTCTCTTTCTATCTCTCTTTATCTCACTCTGTCTGTTTGTCTGTCTGCCTCTTTCTCTCTATCTTCCTCTCCCCCTCTCTCTCCTTCTCTCTATCTGTCTCCTCCCCCTCTCTTTGCATCTCTCTCTCCCTCTCTCTCTCTCTCTGTCTCACTCTCTCTCCCTCCCCCTCTCTCTCCCTCCCTCTCTCTCCCTCCCCCCCTCTCTCTCTCTCTCTCTCCATCCCTCCCTCCCCTCTCTCTCCCTCCCTCCCCCTCTCTCTCCCTCCCTCCCCCTCTCTCTCCCCCTGCCCCTCTCTCCCCCTCACTCTCTCTCCCCCTCTCTCCCCCCTCACTCTCTCCCTCCCTCCCCCTCTCTCTCCCTCCCTCCCCCTCTCTCCCTCCCTCCCCCTCTCTCTCCCTCCCTCCCCCTCTCTCTCTCTTGGGGTCAGTCCATGTAATATTCCTTGCATCAGCAAAATGAAATAAAATAGCAGCAGTCCACTAGACAGTGCGAAATCCCTCGCTGACCCTTTAGTGGTGCACGTGATGCCGGTACTTTCACGGCAATCTGTCGAGAGAAACTCTTCGTGGACACGGGGACGTCCAGTGTGAATTGGCCAGCGCTCTATATGGTTCCCCGCTCATCACCCTTCCTAAAAACCATTTCAGTTCGAAACGAAAAAAACAAAAAAACAACACCTTTTGGGAATAGTCAGGGAGGGGGAGACTGTTCATTTTCAGGGGACACTCACCAACAACTTCTCTGTAATGCGGGGATCGTGTCTGAGTGTGTACACCGTGGCCTGGCCCGTAAGCTGGCCCAACGAGAGGCTGCAGGGGATTCCCGCGGAGAACCACTCACCCAGATTGCCCTTCCAAAAAAGGGTTTCGCCTCCTCTGCGGGGAAAATCTCGTCAGGCCTCGGGAAAGAGGGGAGGGGGTTGGGGAGGGGGGGGGAGGAGGGGGATTGCGAAGACGGCCCCAGTAATCAAGGAATGCATATCTCAATTAACCATTGATAGAGCGTGTTTCACAGTATCTGCCTTGAGCCACTTCAAATGCTGACATTTGGAGGGGTCATCTCCCGAGATTAGAAGGAGGGTTTCCAGGGGTGTTTAGGGTTTCCGCTGTTCGTGCGCCATTGCTCTCTCTCTCTCTCTCTCTCTCTCTCTCTCTCTCTCTCTCTCTCTCTCTCTCTCTCTCTCTCTTTCTTGCTCTGGATCTCAGCATAACATCTCTATTTTTGTCTCTCCTAAGAAGGTATATTTTCTGATTAAGGGATTTACACTGCCCCCAAAAAGATCATACGGACCATGCCAAAATCGGTTGGGTAAACCATTGAATTTGGATGATTTGGCAAACACTGGTTTGAACTTTTTTTCAGGCTCTGGAAAAAAAGTTCTTTCAATAGCACTGGGCTGTTCCAAGATGAAGTTCGGGCAAGTACCAGTATTTACATGTAGTTTATATATTACCAGTTGAGATTTCAATTAATTAAATGCATCGCTTGGCCAATGTTTTTCCCAGCATAAGTTCAATGTGGGGGAAGCAACTTGAGCAACAACCCCCCAAAAACCCACCAAATTTAGGACATTCTTGGCACATGCCACACTGCACAACTGGGGCATTTAAAAGGGTCTTCATTTCATTCTGCCTTTGAGAAAGGTCCTGCTAGGATCAAAATGTCAGGCCCCAATAATTGTTGGTCGTTATTTCATACTGGTGGCTCTTTATGACATTTACACAGCTCACAGGAGGCCACCTCTAAAAGACGACGTGTAAGGCGACATTCACGTTGAAATAAACGCGCGATTCGTGCCAACTTTTGTGGAGAAAATATTCAGGAAGAGGTGGCAAGAAAGGGGAAGGGGAGAGGAGGGAGGAGGGGAGAGGAGGGAGGAGGGGAGAGGAGGGGTGGGGTCCTTGTCGGACAGAGTCCCCATCACCCTGACCATGTCAGTTCCATGACACTACTTGCTTGGCTGGATGTCGCCTCCGATCCACCTCCCCTCTTCAGTATGTACATAATTTATAACCGACGGCCACTTGACTTCAGCTCCTATCGTATGGACCCCATCGCTTTGTCATCGCCCCTTACCCGTCATCTTTCCAAGTCAAGCGCATAAGGCCTAAGACACACACAAAAAACAGAAAGAGAGAGAGAGAGAGAGAAAGGGAAAGCCTATAGGGATGCATAATAAGTGCGCTTGATGCCTGGGGTGCCACAGTGTGGACATGTGCATTCATTATCGCTGCGAACTTGTTCTAAAATTCACCCCAAAAAAATGACGGGAGAGGAAAAAAGTTAAAGTTTGTTGTTAACTGCTCTCGTGTGAAAGTACGTGCACCTTTTTTTTTATTGGCGGGCCATTTTCTTCTTCTTTATAGTTAGGGTTGCATCAGTCCTGTGATCGTAATATGATGAAAATGAAATAAGGTGAGGTGGAATCAAATGAAAGGGGAGCCAAATGAAAAGGCAGTCACAGTTGAACAGACTTGGTTTGGGGAATATTTGATTGAATTCAGTCAGCCATCGTGGCCGGGGGATGCTGCTCAGTATGGACGGGTTTCGGTAAGGGGTGTATGCTTGGGGAGTGGGGGGGGAATGTGGGGTTGGTCATGGGGCCGTGAGGAATGGAAGAGACCAAGTGTCCGCCACGCTGAGCAATTTCATCATGTTGGTCTGTCCAAAGTATGTCTTCTTCTCTCTCTTTTTTTTAGTCCTTTAATCCTTGTCGAATCCATTCCACACGGAAAATCCCAGTCTACTGATCGAGCTTTTAGTTGAACATTCATCACCAGAATGTTGGTGTTGTTTTGTAAATCTAATCTGCCTGGACTCTCTTTGTGATAAAATTTCCCTAAACCGTTTGTTCTGATTTGATTCCGTCTATCTGGATACCCAATTCCTGTGGAATTTTTATTTTGCAACCTGCAGTTCTCCCTATTACTCACTCCCCGGGAAGTTTGTTCCCAGCAATGATAGTTCTTTCTCAATTCATTAATTAATGCAATCAATCAATTTGATAAGATATGAAAGCTCCATTTGATTGTCAATAGTTATTTGCAAGCTTTGGGCCTACGGTGGATGAAGGCTGATTTTTCATTCATTGAAAATAATCTTTATCTTTATCTTTATATCTACATGTACACATAGATCTTCAATAGCTCAACATATCTCATAGTAGGGCAGTTTCATGAACAGTTCAATATCGTTCATTGGGCAAGTGCATAGCAAATTTTCAGTAGTGTGAGTGAGACAGTTAACAAGATTGAACAGTACGTAAACGTTCAACGGATTCAGGATACGGCTTTCATGAAGTTTTGGGTGTAAATCGATCGCAAGTTTGGCCTGTTGAAAAAGGTTGAATGCAACTGAGTCAAGCCAGCAAAGTCTGTGCCATGTCACGCATAGGATTTGATCAGTAATGTGAAGAAATGGAGACAGCAAGATTCAAAGGAAACCGTAGCTGTTGCCTCAATGTGAATTGTTCAGTGCTCTAATGCTATGATGCCAACTGCATCTTTTCCATCTAAGACGGTGCCCCCCCCTCCTAGACTCCCAGTCTCGCCCTCCTCCACCCACCTAGTTCCTGGACGGTGTTTGGAGACCTGTACATCCTGACTTATGATTGATCTTGGCTCTCGCTGTGCTGCCTGTTTTGCCATTTAACGTTAATCAGTGGCCAGTGTTAGTGCAGGGAAGTGCGGTCTCAGTGCTTTCATGTGGCCGCCATTGATGGCTTTCCATTTGCTCAAGGAAAATGGCATCCAAAGTGCAGGTTTGCCTTTATACGTCACGACTCGTGTTCCAGGATGTTGTTGTCAAACAGTGCAAAACAATAATGATTGGCTTTGGTCGTGCCGTGCACATGCAGGAGGGGAACCATTGTGCTTTAGGGTCCGAAACCAGATTGAATGAAACCCATTTGACTTGAATTGTCAAAAACAACTGTGTGTGATCCCCGAGCTTACAATTGGTTGTTTGCATCTGATGAATGAAAGTGAGCCATGATCCCCGGTGATATACTTCTATTAGTGGTTAGATGCTTTTGGCTGGTGATCCCATCCCTGCATTGACTAGAAAGACTAGTTGACTATTTGGGAAGGCTGCCAGTTAAGGGCTGGGTAGCTCTGACGGTAAGAGCGCTAGTATGCAAAAAAAAAAAAAAAGTTTTCTTTGCCATTTAAAAAACATGGTTCTGTCAGTATTTCCTTTATTTGTTTGAAAATGAAAATAATTGCAGAACCTACAGAGATGTTGCCAGCCGCTTACTGACTTAAATGACCAAAATGCAAATCTCAACTTAGAAGGGATATTAAAAGGGAATTGTGAGTGTTTATAGGTGCACATATTTTCACTTGAATCATTGACGGACCGGAATTGAACTGACTTCTCTCAAACTCAACCAAAACTTGTCATTTGGGTGTTTTTTATTTTAGTAGCAGTGAGAAACGGCTCTAGTAACAGCAGCCATTCCAGAATTGATGACGTGCCCTGTCAGTAGGCCTTTAAGAAAAAAAAACCCAGAGGGGGTTGTGGTTACTTCAAGTCTGCTCACCTCGGTTGTTTGCACGGCCCGCTCACCTCGAGTAAAAAAAGAAGAAGAGACGGATGCGGCAGGGCCAGGAGCAGAAAATATGACAGCAGATGGTGCTCATTTCCCACGCATGCGATGTCAGCGTGCATGTGCGGACCCTGTGAAAACCAGAGCCTTGTCGGAAAATTGTTGCCATTTGTCGGCATCTTGACAGGATTGTCATCTATTCAGAGTAAACAGTGCTCCTGAAAAAAAACAACATAATATCTTTAAAGGGGCATGCGCAAGACATGCACAAGACAGTTCTCTATTATATAGGGAAACGTAGGCTCTTGTGGAATGCAAAGATACATGAGAAATGGAACGGAGAAATGGAGATCTTTGGGGTCTGTTTTGAAATTGTCCGATCATTGTCTCGATCCGAGGGTGTTTGGCAACCGTTCAGCATGCGCTGTACAATGCTGCAGATATTATCTACAAAAGATAGACTTGCTGTCTGGTGCCCATCCTTTGCTTGGACAGCTTGACAGTCCATCTGACCACACGGCAGGTAGATCTGCACTTGGCTCTCATCTTTGTCATGCTCGTTTCTCTCAAAATTCCCCCCTCCACCCCCCCCCCCCCACCGGGGACGGGTATTGCGTGTTAAGGACCAAGGCCCCGTACGTTCACTCATCATCCCTCCCTCCCTCCCTCCCTCCCTCCCTCCCTCTCTCCCTCCCTCCCTCCCTCCCTCCCTCCCTCCCTCCCCCCCCCTCCCTCCCTCCCTCCCTCCCTCCCTCCCCCCTCCCTCCCTCCCTCCCTCCCTCCCTCCCTCCCTCCCTCCCTCCCTCCCTCCCTCCCTCCCTCCCTCCCTCCCTCCCTCCCTCCCTCCCTCCCTCCCTCCCTCCCTCCCTCCCTCCCTCCCTCCCTCCCTCCCTCCCTCCCTCCCTCCCTCCCTCCCTCCCTCCCTCCCTCCCTCCCTCCCTCCCTCCCTCCCTCCCTCCCTCCCTCCCTCCCTCCCTCCCTCCCTCCCTCCCTCCCTCCCTCCCTCCCTCCCTCCCTCCCTCTCTCCCCCCTCCCTCCCTCCCTCCCTCCCTCCCTCCCTTCCTCCCCCCGCAGTCTGGACGGCAGTTGCTTGAGTAGGGGTTTCCTGCACGCAGAGGAACGATGCCTAGAATCTAAATGTGGACGAACACTTCTCATGCATGTATGAATGAGTTAAGGAGGGAGAGAGAGGGGGGGAGAGGGGGAGGCGGAGGCGGAGGCAGAGGCAGAGGCAGAGGCAGGGAGAGAGAGAGAGAGAGATAGGAGAGAGAGAGCAGGGAGGTGGTTGGAGAAGGAGCAGGCAGTGGGTAGCAAGGGGGTTACATGTACCTTGGCCCAGCCCTTCGGGACTAGGATGCACACTCAAAGCATGAGTTGTGCTACCCCCCCCCCCCCCACACACACACCTCTCCTGGTTGGAGTGTCAGGCTCTAGCTCCCCTGAGCACGATTGATTCAGAGACATACCGCTGAGAGCCAACTCACGAACTGGATACGGCGGTCTCTCCGAAGGTGACAAAGTAACGGGAGGGCAGGGGAGGGGGGAGGGACAGTGATATGAAGAGAGAAGGGAACAGATATTGACCCGGCCTTAAAAAAAAAAAAAAAAAAAAAGAGTACCGGTACTCATCTTGTGGTCGGTTGCTATTAAAAGCTGCCTCATATTCGTAAATGCTGGATTTTTTTGTGCCGAAATCACTAAACTGTTCATCAATACTTTGCTGCGAGTCTGGGTGTGATTGTGACCCCTAATGACCCCTCTTCAATTGTGAAGATTATTGACTCCCGGTGAGTAACCCAATCCAGACCTGGAAAGAGTGGCCACTGAATAAGCCAGCAAGCACCCAGCATTGTTTCCTCTATGGCTTGCTGCTGTCACCTCACTGGAACAAGTCAATTTTTCTTTTTTTTTTAATGGCTAGGAATGGTGAAAAAAACGCCAAAGAAACTTTGACTGCGCCAGGATTTGAACCAAGGATTCTGGTTTAAACGACCAGTGCTCTACCCCCTGAGCCATCCAGTCTCCAGGTGGCGGGACCTTCTCAAATAGACCACTATCCAGGCTGAGCCGTGTGTGTGTGTGTGTGTGTTTGCGTGCCTGAGGGGCAGGGTGCCAATTTAGAAGAATCTCAACATTAGCTGCCTCGGCAGTTTGTTCTGAGGGCAATATGCAAAAAAACGCCGCTAACTGCTGACTGACTATAGATTGACCAAAACGGTTGTTTGGCATAAACCCAGGAGTACGACACTGTAGCTTGGTGTCTAGCTGCGCTGCGATCCTCGCAATTACAAACCATTCGTGAAGGTATAGACAGCGAGTGCTGAGGCAGATATAAAGAGAGCAAAATGCTTGCGTAGGACATTGAGCAAAAAGCTGATCCCCCCCCCCAAAAAAAACCAACAAAACAGGTCCTGCTGGAATGGAAATGTCAGGCTCTCAGTACTGGTAGTCCTTTTTGGTTTTTGTTCCGGAATAGATTTCTATTTGCGTACCTTATGGGGGTACCTTTCTGAGAAGATTCTGTCTATGCGAATCTGTGATCACAGGGGGGGGGGAGACCTGGTCGAAACGACGAGTTACCACTCAGGTTCTTTTCAGAACCGAACCTCTTCCTTTAAGAGACCTGATACATGGTGTCACCGCAAACCTTCCTATATTGAAAGTGGTGGAGACGTTAAAAACGAAACAAAAAGAGGAACAGACAGTCATTGTGGAAACAATCTTGAACAATTGAGATTGATTGCCATGAAGATGGCGTTATGATATTATCACATGAGATCCCAGGAGGTTATGTTTTTTTGTCCGCTTTTTGATCTGATAGTGGAATAATAACAGATGCAGGTATGGTTATGTTACATCAGAGGTTTCACAAAGAGGGTAGTGCCACTATTTGTCACCGCACCTCATTCACCTCTTCTCACCTCTGACAGATGTGTTTGATCTTTTAAAATTTCGAGGCACTCTGCCCTTGAGAAAGGTCCTGCAAGGATCGAAATGTCATCAGGCCCTCAACATTTATGAGTTTTGCATCTTGGTCATTTTTAGCTCTAACCCTACCCGAACCTTCAAAATACATGTAGCACGGTAGTGTTTGGGCAGTGGACAGTAGCTGTGTGTATATGCTAAAGGGCTTACTCTAAATGGATTGTGGCAAATGGCGTGAGGCTACGTGGAACGTTTTTCTAATGGTGCGGGGGCAGCCCGACTCTGGTCGAGAACCCATCGATGGATTCTTGCGAAGGCTGCCAAATTGGCTGCCTTAAGTAAGAGAGCACCGGATGCCGCAATAAAGGTCAGTCTTTAACGTTCGCATCGTGCACACTGCCAGTGCCACCGATGCGTGGGAATCCGGCACTCCCCCCCTGCGCACGCAAACGTCTACAAGGCTGGGGCTTTCATTTTCTTATACAGGCACGCATGTGTGGACAATTGATTTCCTTAAAGGATAGTGTAATTATTATCTCCCCCTAATTAAGGACGATGATGAAGAGTGGATCATAAAGTACTTTGTCAAGGGGTTCATATATATGCCATCGATTCTTTTTTTTTATACCCGTGAAGGCGGTAGTATGGCAGATATTATGCCCTTCGTCTCTCTTTCCACAACCTTGCCCTCCATCCCCTCGCCCTCATAGAAACTGGGCACAGCATGCTGATCGTATAAGCTCTGCTCATCAATTGCGACAGTGCGCAATAACTGCGTCCGCTTTGGCTGACACTTGGGCGATAGTGCAAATGTGTAGTGCAAACCTGTATTGCAATTCAAAGAGTGTTTACCCAACTGGACGTATGTTTTGCGACTGCACACATATGAGCACAAGACATGAAGTTTATTAGCGGCAATCTTTCATCAGCATTGGCAGAAACTGATCCTACTCATTTTTTTCTCTTGTGAAGCATTGATTAGTGTGCAGTATACGATAGGTCAGAGGAAGGATGAACAAGGATACATGTAGCTTGTTGGGTCCTTTTTAGAACAGCCGGGCTAAGACTCTTAACACCAGCTTCATCTCTCTTATTCAACAGCTGAAAGCATGGCTTGGGTTTCTTTGTTGAAGTTGAGTCTTTGTAGCCATTTTCAAAATGGACTATCCTCTTCGAACGCCGAGGCCAAAAGGTGTACTTTAAAGAGCCTGGGCCTGAGCCGGGTTTCGGCGAAAGGCCCCCTTGAACTGACTGTCAGGTAAAATCAACATGGTGGCAGGTGAAGTGTTGCCTCTCTTGGTTGGTCAGTGCATTAGTGGGCAGTGCCAAGTGGGACGGTATCACCGAGGACCTTACAAAGATCTGCAACCTACGCTTAAAACTGACGCCATCACAAAGAATTCTTCTTTTTACGATGAGACCCACTGTACAAAACCGCACGTACGTGTCTTACAGGTCTGGGTCCATCGTTTGACAGTGCCCCAGAGAGGTTTTCAGATGGTTTGCAGTCCTGACCAATGCCTAGATGCATGGCAGACTGTCCCCATCTCCTTCTTGTTTGTCCCGTCTCAGCAACATGACAAGTTGAGCTCCACTGTCCACACTGCCCCACTGTCTCCAGCGCCAATTAACCCCCCCCCCCCAAAAAAAAAATTACACACTGCTAGTTGTGAAGAACCCCCCTCCCCTTGTGTTATATGACAAAGAGATGGAACATGAAGTACCCGACCACTACAATCGTTCACATCATAGCTGCTTTGTTTTTGTATGTGGTTTAGAAGGCAATGCTATAGGCGGTGGTTAATTACCCATGAACGGCACAACAGCAATCGCAGAGTGTAGCTGCACTTTTAATGCACATGCAGGCTTGTATAGTCTGCTCCTGAGTGGTGTGCACAGCGTTTAATGACTCTCATTTGTTAGCAAAGCTCTTAGATGGCGTTCACATCTGGAGAACTGCTCCGTCGAATTTCTCGTAGACAGTCTTAAAGGTCATGGCGGGGAAAAAACTCTGCTCAGGTATTTGTCAGATATTGAAATCAAGCATGGCTTCTTTTTTTCTTCTTACCAAAGGAAGGGTCTGTTGCGTGTGGTTATAAGAAAACAGCAACAACAAAATAGATTGGAACAATTTCATATGAGATTCTGTCAAGGGATGTCCCTGGGTTTTTTTGCAGGGGTTCACAGAGAAAGAAAAGTGAAGATAATGGACAATATTTGATAGGAACGTGTGATAAATCATTCTTGCAGAATATCTACCATCTTGATCATTCACGTGATTGCAATGTTTCATCAATGTCATCCCATTTCAATTTATGTGGAATAATCCTAATATGCATGGTATTTGTGCAGATTCACACATCGGGTCAATTTTTATTTTACGTGGAAATTTTACTCAGCCTATATGTATTTTTGCATGTACCGGTAATCTTCAGGATTCTTTTTTAGAATCTCAACAATTTAGGAGGTCCTTGATTCTAGTAGTTTGATTCTAGGAGTTTTCTTAAGACAGGATCATTTAATTCTAGACAATTCAGCGGGGCTGTTGTTTGTGGTGTTTGGAACGGAAGATGAAACGCTCCTTTTTTCGGCGTGGGGGGGGGGGGTGGTACGGGAGATGAAATGCATCGTTTCCCCATTGGAACTGTGTATCGTCATTCCCTCCGTCATCATCATCATCATTGCCAAAGCACGGTCAAGACGGCACGGAAGAGAGTCCCTTGCTGATCTGTAGCAGGGAGTCTGTAACCGCTGATGATTACAAAACCACACTAATGAACAGGGGTTGGGGGTAGCCCTTCGTCTAAGATTACAGTCCTGGATCAGATGCTGGGCCGGTCAGTGGCCGATGGGGGGGGGGGGGGGCTCCGTGACTCTTCCATGGCAGTTTTTGTTTGTTAGAGGATTTTGGGGTTGTTGTTTTTATTTGGGGGGGGGAGGGGAGGGGGGTGATGAAACTACAGCTGACTTGCTTGACTGTTGTCCGAGATATTGGATAGTTTGTCTGGAGTATTGAAGACACAAACCTGTGGGTGTCAGCAATGTGCACCTCTGTCTGGGTTTTCCCGATGCAAACGCACTTCCTGAACGGGAGGGTAGGGCTGCGAAAGTTATGCTCGTGTAAGATTGTGCAAACCTGTTTTTTCAATGTTTTCTGTAATTAATGGTTTAACTGGCATAAAACCGAATGGTTCAGATTTGCAGCGTAAGGTTCGAATGATGAGGGTGCGGTCAATTGTTTGTTGCAACTTGCATTCCTGTGATGGCAAGACATGATCAGGGGCTGCAGCGCCTCTTCTTTCCTGTTTACAAGCAATGGGCCTGCGCATGCGACATCATTCTCAGCTAGATAGGCCTGCGCATGCGACATCATTCTCAGCTAGATAGGCCTGCGCATGCGACATCATTCTCAGCTAGATAGGCCTGCGCATGCGACATCATTCTCAGCTAGATAGGCCTGCGCATGCGACATCATTCTCAGCTAGATAGGCCTGCGCATGCAACATCATTCTCAGCTAGATAGGCCTGCGCATGCGACATCATTCTCAGCTAGATAGGCCTGCGCATGCAACATCATTCTCAGTCATTGCAGTTTTCGTCGAGGATGGGCGAGTGAGCAGGCACTGCCTTGAGAGTAGCGACATGGCCAATATATTTGACCTCAGCGAGTGCTGCTGTGTCTGTGCAGATGATAGCATCATAGCTGAGCCCCTTTTCCAAAATCTGACAACTCCCTTTTCCAAAACCCGGCTTTATCTCTTAGTTCTCTCTGAATCCATTGTAAAGTACATCTACTGCATTTTGAAAAAAAAAATAACCCAAAGCTTCAACTTTGTATATTCCAACCTGCATTTTCAGCTTTTGGATAAACACAGAGACGAAGACGGAGCCGCAAAGCCTAAGCCTAAAGCCGGGTTTTGTAAAAAAAAAATGGGTCCTGGGCTCTGTGCTGGGTTGTATGGAAATATGACAGCCAAATGAATGAAATCGACCTCAACCAGGTGGTCTATTATTTGCTCTTTTTTTTATCTGAGCATATATATGGCTGGTGGGTTGTGCAACTGCATGCAGACGATCTTGTCAGGAATGACAAGATTGCTCCCGAATTGGTTGTGCAATATTGTGAGAGTGCCACTGGGCTCTTTGCAGTGTTTACACAGTGGTTTAGCGGGTGGCGGGCAGCCCCCCTCCCCCCCCCCACCCCATCTCCCTCCAATGTCTCGGAGCCAGGATTTCCTCTCTCAGAGGTCCTCCCCGAGACCTTCCCCCGTCTCGTAAGGCCAGATCATTATCGCCGGATTAAACTCGCCCCAATCCCCAGCCCTAATCCTGCCCCGGCCAGTGGATCCAGGTGTAGATTTGGAGTAACCCTCCCCACTCCCACCCTACTCCCCCAGAAAGCTTGTCATAAGCATAGTCGGTTCCCCCATGAACATCCTTTCTCCGTGGCTCCTCCTGCCCAGACCGTCAAGATTGAGCCGGTCCTTGACAACGAAGACATCTGGCGGATCATTTCTGTGAACCCCCTCGGTGAGGCAGGGCCGGTGCAGACTCATGTCCAATGTTTTGCTAAACAGCTGCGAGTCGTTGACGGACACAAACGCCAAAAGCTGCCAGCGCTGAGGGCAAGAACAATCCTTGAACCAATTCTCTGACAAGGTCTTGTACTCATCAAATACTCCACACTATTTTTTGATATGTGCTTAATTTTAACCCCTCCCTCCCCCCCCCAAAAAAAAAAAAAGAGTGAAAGAATTCTACAAATAGTTTGTGCGATTTTGAAAGATTTCTACTGGGCAGCACAACAAGATTTGGGTGAAATCAGTCCCCTTGTTTCTGTGTATGTGCGCATCTGTCAGGCATACCAGCCAAGCAGAAACCTTGGCCTCCCCAACTGGCCAATTTGATTGCTGACGTGGGTGAGCATTAGGCTGAGGCAGAGGCGTGATGTCCAGACGACTGTGAAATGTCAGAGGGACAGGAAAGGGGATGCATAGCTCTTTTTGGTTGTAATAAGGAGCACGTTTGAGGTCCCTACTCCTGATGACATATTAGGCAGAATCTCCCTTCCCCTCCTCTCCTCTCCTCCCCTCACTTTCCCTCCCCTCCCCTCCCCTCCCCTCCCCTCCCCTCCCCTCCCCTCCCTCTCCCTTCCTCTCTTCATCTCTCCCCCCTTACATCTCCCCAAATGGTGTATAGGAGTGTTCTTGAGACGTACACTGTAGCCTTGCCATGGATAGTCATGCGCATGGATACGGATTGGAATAGGAGTGTGTGGGGAGGCTAGGAACGGGGTATTCCTGAAGAGAAAGATTGTTGATTTCAGAGACATGCTTTGAATCCAGATGTGAGTTTGCTGATATAGTACGGCCCTTGTCTATGACGGCTCTTCCGACAATCTGAGGTTGCAATTTGTGCTTCATTTGAAGGGGTAGCCGATCATATCTCGGAGGAACAAAGAGGAAAGTTGCCCCTCACTCATTTTGTGCACCTGTCTTCTCATGGAGCCATCCGCACATCCGGGTGCCTGGACAACAGCACAGAATCCTTTAATCAGATGGCCGATTGAAATCTGATAGAAAGATTGGCGTCATCATAGGATATCTGATCATTGAAAAGGAAACAGTATGTACAGCCAACCTGGCATGCGTCTAAATGACTGAAACCTGCCTCGTAAACATTCTCAGCCATTTTTTTGTGTTCGTTGCGTCACAGGCCTAGTGGCATCTTCGCTTTCCAATTGATGGTAGACTCACGGACAGGACTGATGTTTTTATCCCCTCTGACCATAATTAACATTTCATGGATTGGATTGGGGGGAGTGGTTTGTCAAGGAGAGGGATGGTGGGCGATGGGACAGTGCAAATAGGGACGGAAGCCTTCAGGAAACAGTGGAGAAGAAACCTTAGAACAATATTTGTGAAATGACAGGAGGGTAGCTGGCGATTGGTAAGCAAGCCACCTTCTCCCCGCGCCAGGGGTGGATGGGAGGGGAGGGGATGGGGTTGGTGGGGGGGAATTTCTCGACGGGCAACGTTGGGGGAGAAAAATAAAACTGGGAAGAGAGACGGGTGCCGGGCGAGACCGGTCTTAAGGTGGGAGACAGCGTCAGGCGGCCGTTGCTTTTCCAGGGAAGACTGGTGCTCTCTCATCTGCCACTGGTGTAGATTTCTCGTGCTTATTCTCCACACACACCCAAAAAGCCACTTCCAGAAGATCCATTTTGTTTGGGGGGGGGGTTGAAAGGAGGTTTTTATTTCGTATACGCAGTGGGTTTCCCGCCAATTACGTGGAGGCAGTCTCGTATTGGGCCGTGCGGAAGAGCAGGCGTACAGCAGTTTGGTGCTCTCCCGGGTTGACTTTGCGATTGACGGCAATCAAATTATCGGCTGTCTTCTTCAGCACGGGACGAGATTGAATGAAGTTAGCGGCCGTTGAATGATCCATTTTGCCTAACGGAATTCCCCGTCATCTGTAGAGGAGTGACTTGATCCGCCCTTTTTGGGGGGGAGGGGGGGATAACTGTACATTTATGCTCGGATCCCATTCATTCGCAAAACCAAACAAATGATTTGTACAGTATCTGAATGCCTTCATTTTGTTTGTAAAGATTGACTTCCAGGTGGGGGGGGGGGGGTTTGGGGAGAGGAGAAAAACAAATCCCCCGATAAAAGACATATATATTAGCAGTCAGTCCACAGCAGGTGCACACACATGGGCAGTAGATGAACCTGTCAAGTGCACACTGCCAGCAGCGCGAAGATGTAAATGGGACATAACGGCAGACTGATTGTCCCAAAACAAATTGGACAGAATTGACTGTACCCGCCTTTGGTCGCAGCTGTACCGGGAGAGACTGGATCAACAAAGCCAAACCCACCCCCAAAAAAATCCCGATGGAGAGAGAGGGGTTAAAAAAAGAGTGATTTTCATGTACGTTTCCATGGCATTTTCTGGTTTGCCTCCCTGAGAAGAAGACTCACAGCCAAGTGGTTACCGGTTGATGCGTAGTTGATTTAAAGGGCAACTGCTCCAAGACGGTCTTCTCCATCCCATGGCCCTAATTTGGGCCCCTATTCCCTCAGTCGGCTCATTTGGAAACAACATCTCCTCCATGCAAATTTTTTTTTCCTCAACTGAGCCCCCTCCTCAATGGGGCTCGGATAACAATTGGTAAATGATCTCAGGTGTTTTTTTTATGGAATCGGATTTCAGGAGAACGGAGGGGAGGAAGCAGGAGAGAGAGGGGTTGATGCAGGATGGTTTTTTTTTTTTTTGGGGGGGGTTGGTTTTTACCCCCATCAATTGCGGCGTCGATTGCAGCCATTAACCATCTGCCAGCCTCTATTTTCCGACGAGAGGGAGGGAAGAGGGAAGAGCCAGTGCAGCGGGCCTGACTTGACAGTCGTCCGGGGGGGGGGGGAGGCAGAAGAGGTCACGTTGTTGATTTCTCTTTCCGCCGAGAAAGAATGTGAACCCCTCCTGCGCTGCGGTCAGGTTTTGTGTGTTTGTTTTTTGGGGTTTTTTTTTTCTTGTATTAATTAATGGTGAAGGTAATGACTGGGCAATGTGGTGCCTTTGCCGTGAATCAATCTCTCCCAGTCCGGTCATTATATATTCTCCACAAATTATCATTACTGGTCCCTCTCCTCCCACCCACCGGTACACACACAGACGGGAAAGCCCGTAGCTGGTCTGTTCTGAGAGAGAGGCCTGCCCAAGTCCCAGCCACTCCTACCTACATACGTCACCAGACCGCCCATGGCAGCTAGATTCAGTCACGGTTGACTCCTCTTCTTCTTCTTTAAGTTCTGGAAAGAACGTAAAGTTGTTAGTCTACTGCCTTTCGCTAAATTCTTGATCAACTGGTAGTGCGCCCTCATCTCCCATGATGCCTAGTGGCATAGCCGCCATGATCTTCCTCTTTTTCCTTAGCGCCATTACGAACAGACGTGTGGTCCAAACTCTCTGAGTTTCGAGGGTTTTTTCGTTCGCTTTTGCGCTCTGTGGCATTTCTTCGATCAACTGTATACTACCAATTTAAGCTTGTTATTTACATGTACCTGTAATCCTGGTATGATCGTTCCTTTGTGGAACTCGTATTTCTCGTGCTTTTTTGCTGTATTCTGTGTGTAAGTGCATGTTGGTGTGTATCGTGTTTACTTTTGTGTGCATTATCTTAGATCACGAGACCACCATTTGGCCTTCTTGATGTGTTAGAGGCATGTAGGGCAAAACCCTTGTTGGATTTTATTTTTTATTTTTTAATATAGCAATCATTAAGTCAGCCCGCCTGATTAATAAGTGATCATTAGGATGTTTGCAGAGAAAATAGGTGGGGGGGGGGTTTATTGCATTGTCACTTTGGCTTCCTGAAATTAGCCCAGATCAGTCTGCGGCATGTGTCTTTCTGGACAGTTTTTAATGACATCCGCATCTGCCTACAATTTACACAGTGGGGAGGGGGCAGGAGGTAGGTATAGGGGCAGAGCTGTCCAGTTGATGGATCGCCTCTTTTTGGAGGGGGAAGGGATTCAAGGCAGGACAACGTGTGGACAACGTTTTGATGTTTTTTTTTGGTATTCTCCTCCAGCAGTGAGTGTGTATTTCTTGGCTGAGTGGCCCTTGCAGTAATTGTCACTTTTGTCGGTTTACAGAAATATGACAAAAATGTTGCAAACTGCAGTACTGACTAAAATGACGAAAAGGCGAATATCAAACTTTGGAGGGCCTTTGAGAAAGGTCCTGCTAGGATTTAAACTAAAGTTTGATATGCGCTTTTGTTGGCTGTGATTCTTTTGCGGCAATTTTATGGGTAGTGCAGTTGCTCCAATAACCCCCATTTTGAGAAAACACGGGGTTAAATCTTTGTCTGGCTATGCGTTTCATAAGTGAGTGCCATTTTTTTTGGAGAGGGGGGGGGGGTTGACAGAAATTGGCCTGATAGAAATTCTGAAAAAGATCCTGTTAGGATCAGCAAGTCAAGCCCTCTCAATTTCTCCAGATAACTTGCCTCTAATGCTGTCCTCTACACTTTAACCATCCTAAGCTCTATTGTTATGAGGCTAACTAAGACCACCCCGTAGGGATTGATTCGTCAGACCAATAATCATGCAGACGGATACAGGAATCTCACGAAGGAACAAAGTTCAACAAGCCCACTTGGTTACCCACTGGGTCACATCACGGGCTTGTGTGAACCAACGGCACTGTGGAGGGACACAGACCACGCATGTCCAAAGCCCAGCCTATTTATGCACTTTCTTAAGGAGGTCGATGCATAACGTTTCATGTAACTCGCGTTACACAAGCTCACTACAGACCACAAAGGAACTGAACCGTAATTTTGCCGTAAGGCACGTCACAACACTATACTGTAAAACCCTGAGTTGGTCCTTCCAGACTCCCTTTATATAGCACCTCATAGTCTTTATTAGAATTTGACTCCTCCTCACTCTCCACCAACTTATTTTATGAAGAGAAAAACAGTGTACAGCATTAAGAAAAATTGGGAAAGATAAAAAAAAAAGGGGGAGAAGAAGACAAGGAAGCACAAACTGGGACGATCTTCGCGCCTAATCTTGGCACGGGATGTTGCCGATGCAAATTGCGATCTTGCGGTGGAGTAGAGGGGTGCGGGTGTGGATTGTGGGGGGGGGGGGGAGGTATGGGAGTGGGACTGGGAGGAGGAGAAGGGGAAGGTGTTAAGACGAAAGATTGTGAGGAACTGGAGTGAATTCTCCAAACACCTTGACACGAGGGAGCCTTGGCGCCGCTGATATTGACTGGAACCGGCACCCAGCGGAAAGGGGGTCACCATTATCAGGGCTGGTCCCCCTTTAATCGGCGGACATGTATAAAGGTGTCTGCGGCCCCATTTTCCCGCACCCCCCCCCCCCCCCCCCCCCCGAAGAGAGACAGAGAGAAACGTCAAATTTGGATCTAATCTTGCACATTGATATGCAGGCTATTAATTCATTACCATCATTACCATCATGCATATTTAGTACTACGTATCATACACATCATGTAGATTAGAAAGTATGACGAACCATTTCAAAGTTATTCATTTGCAAAGAATTTAGAGGGCCCGACATTTTGATCCTTGTAGAAACCTTCCTCAAAGGTCCTGCTTCGATTGGAGGTGTCATTGCAGTATCATTGTGGAATTGCTCTTTCAAAAAGGGGGGGGACATTGCATCATTTCTCACCCCCCCCCCCCCACCCCCACCCCCACCTGCCACACACACAAACACACACCCGCACATTTTTTGGGATCAGAGATATGACACACACAAAAAAAGATAACTATTAAGTATGAACTGTATGATTTAACAAGACACATATTGAATTTCTTACGTACTTGCAAAGTTCCTTTGAAGTAGATGAAATACACCATGCATATGCACCAAATGGCATGACTACAAGCATGGAGATTTTTGAAAAGCTCCCCACCGTAGGAAGGAGGGAGGGGGGGGGACACCCATACCCACACCCTACCACCAGTGGCTCACTTCATGCCCTCGCAAATGGTCCCCTGCCCCCAACCCACTTTTCAGAACGGGTTGACAACACCCTTGTAGGGCAACCACTTTATCTTTTGACAGTAGTACATGCACAAGTGGCACTTGTGTGTCAGTCACCGTAAATGTCTGTGTATATTATTCTGTAATCCGCACAGGCTCACTGTGCTATGTTTATCATATTAGGTGAGACTAAATATTTGGACTGGTCTTCATCCATCTTCCTGGCATCCAATTTACACGGCATGTCGGAAATAGTGTACCACTACACTGCACATATGCGTGCATGCTCATTCATAATGTGCATTTATGTGTATATACGTGCCCACCAAAATGTACATTTCTATAGTGAGAGTGGACACAGAATGAGAAAATGACACACATACACTCATTTGTGTAGACATTGCTTTGTTCTCGTGCACTATACAACCGAGTGAGAAACAATTATTTTTTTTTAATGTTCCCATTTCAACCACATTCACTTTCCTGGGTCGAATTTTGGACCATACAGTATGCCCCTTGTATATAACACTTCAATTTGAGACATATTCTAAACCATTGACAAATTTCCTATTTTTGAGTTAATTTTCAAATACCAGTTTCGTGAAAACCTTGTGGAGACCTACCGGGGTTATACACCTTTACAATTTCCCTGTGGAGACCTATTGTACTAGGTCTCCACAAGGCGCTTGGATTCACGCCCATCATACTTATTTTGTGCACATTTGTTCATGATGCTCCTTATTCTTGCTGTGATGTGAGTGAGTGAGTTTTTTCATATCACAGTGGGCAATCTCCGTCAGTGGGCCCGTGGGTCACGTTTTCCGAAACGCTGGCGTCTTCGGCATTTTAGTTCCCAAAGGGCCTCATCAGAGTTAACAGCGACCTGAACATGGAAGGTCAGTGCACTCGGACTGGAACTAGGACTCAGTGCTTCAGTTGAAATGTAAAAAAAAAAAAAAAATTTAAATATGAAAATTGATTGCAACAACAGGCCTATGATAGCCAGTTTGCGGGTGTGACACAAAATGAGGTTGGAATCATACAGTACGTGTATCTTAAATTTGATACATTTGAATCTCTGCTTCTGTCTTGCATACAATGTACATGTACTTGTTTGTTTGTCTGTTTGTTGTTTGTCTGTATGGGTTTTGTTTGTTAGATTGTACTTCTCTTCTTTTGTTATAATGTACTTGTATGTTGGTTCTATGATATCCATTAATTATTTGACTATTTCGTTGTAAATTAAATCATCAAATTAGCATTTTATTCATTTACACTGTATATATGTATGTATCTCCCTGTAACTGGCATTTTGTTTGCTGTTAGATGAGATTAATAAAGAAGAATAATAATAAGAAATTCTGAAAAAAAAAAGGCTAAAATGACATTCATCCACGTGTACATACCGGTGCATGTATACATGAACATGCAGGTTCATTTGAAGTGCTCCAACCATCAATCCTGACTGATGTGATATGATGATTGCATTGAGTGCTTGCCCTACTACACGTAATAAACACTTAGTGCTCAGTGCTTTGCCCAATTGCCTGCTGGAAAAAAAACCAGGCAGCTCGGGCGGGATTCGAACCCGTGACTCATGCCTCCTCTTGCGGACGTCTTAACCGCTTGACCACCGAGCTGGTCGAGGTCTTGTGGTGGATTCGGGTCTGTATAGCGGCGTGTATCGTATTGCATCATATGATGTTTGCGTCAAAGAGAATGTAATTTGATAAGGGTTTGCCCTGCTGAACTTAATATGCAACGTGTGCTCAGTGCTTATTATGTGGAGCTCATTACTGTGAGCGCATGGTGCTTATTATGTCGAGGAGGGCAATTCGTCATTAAATTGGAAAAAAAATGAGTTTCTCCCCCACCGATAAATGGAACAACCTTCACTGCTGGATCACAAGCATAGAATCTGCAAGAGTGAAAAAATGTCATTTACCCCATTGTGGACATTGTACTCTTCGTGGTCGAAGTACTTGTACCATATCAATGCGTATCACTTCACATGGGAATCTACATTCTCACCGACGCCAAACTCGTATTGTATGTGTGATTGGATGCTGTGCCCACCACTCTTCAGATTCGAATCCACCACCGCACAACCCCAACCAGCTCGGTAGTTTCATGGATAAGACATCCGCACTAGAAGGCAGGAGTCACTGGTTCGAATCCCGCCGGTGTCGCCTGTATACACTGAGTATTCATGGTGCCGTGACTATCCACATGTCTAGTGTGGTTTAAACACAGCCTGTTTTTCCCCCATGATAGAATTGTCTTGACTTTCCCTGGATGCAGTTCTGTCTTTTGACGGACAGCCTGCAGAGCCTCAGTCTGAGGCGACAGGCCTCGGTGGCTGGGGTGCTTGGATGAATGTACCCAGGGGTGTGTGGGTGGCCCCCGTTTTCCCCCCATTCGCCCGAGGAAGCGAGGCGTGCCCTGAACTTCGCCTCACTAGGCGGCTGTGACCGTTCTCAGCCATCAAATATTCAGCAGCCAACGACTATGTGTGCCTTTGTCCTCTTATTTGCCGACGAGGATAACGTGTCGACTCGTGCGCACCGTATAATTTGTGCATGCCAGCACTGCAACTACACCCGTGAGACAACATGCATGAATATGCATGTATGTTTTAGTACCATGCTCTACAATTCCAGAACAGTTTGGGTCCCTGAAGGCATCTATATGGTACTTCTCTGTCCGACCGATCGACTCTGTGGGTTGGTAATTGGACAAGTTGATTAAAAAATATGCTGCATGTTCATGTCAGCCGACGAGATGCCATCTTTTAGATTGTATCAATTCTTTTCATTATTTGTATTTCTAACAAGAGTGTGTGACTAATTAAAGAACAGAAATATGCCATTCGTGACATACTAGCATCACGTGCGATGCCAAAGATTGCAGGCTGTGTGCACTGCAAAGGGACCGGTGTGTGTTCCTGTCTTATCAGCCTGTTTGAAGGAGCCCAAGCCTGTGTGTGTCAGTTATCAGATCTTGCCGTGTATGGATGTGTATGCATACAACACCCCCCCCTTCCATTGCAAGAAGTTTTGGTGATGGGAGAGAGATATAGAGAAGGGGAAAACCTTGAGATGAGCCATGCTGTTGGTGCCTTCTTCAAATATGTAGAAATCTTCCCCTCAAAATGGGCCTGACTTGGGGATTTCAGAAAGACATTATCTTTCTGACTGTTGTTTACCTAGTGCAATAACAGGGAACTAACTGTGTCTGAATATGGAGGGGGGGGCGCAGAGAATTAGGATTTAGCTTTGTGTGTCTGTCGGTCTGGGCATTAGTTTCATTGTAAGATTGAATTGACATGGGGGGGGGGAATCCTCAATGCAAACCAGAATGTCTCAGTCAATTCAGAATGGGTGTAGGCCTCTGTGTGTGCCAGAGATGTTTATGAATTCAGCCCAGAGGGGGAGAAAAAGGTTGGCTGGGTAGATGAGGCGAGGCGCTATATCCCTGGACCCCTCCTCCTTCTCCCTCTTCCTCGACCTCCTCCTCCTCCTCCTCCTTCTCCTCCCTTTTCGTTTCCATTGGGCCATTTACGTCACACGCTGAACTAGCCCTCTCCAGCCTGACAGGCAAGACGATTAGGGATGATGGCTCTGTGACATTCAGTCAGAACTAGTACTCTATGCGGCGACACTTGGCATTTTGCAGTTGGGGGAGGGGGGGGGGGGTGGGAATGGGATGTGGTCGGGCTGGGATAGGTTCAGTATCCACCAGACTTAACCAAAAAATGGCTGGTGCTAATCACTCTTGTCACCGAGCGGCCGAGGCATGCTGGTTGCCGTGCGCAACAGCATCATGGACAGAGAGAGTGAAAGCCTGTTCCAACTCAAGGCAAAGCACAGGAACGTCAAGGAGGGAACTCGCTCTGAACATAATCATATCCATTCATATCCATCTTTTTGTTCATTGTTCATTGATTGTAGAGCACATTGTAAATCTTGCCTGTTTGTAAGCAAGGCTGAATTAAATTATGTGTGTGGGTTTCTTTGAATAATCAATTCCCTCCCTTGTCTGTGACAATGTACGAAGCCCTTGCCCTCCCCCTACTGTAAAAAAGGGACAAAGGCAGCTTTAGATTAAGACATTTTTCTTCTGTCCTCAGTGGCCAGAAAGGGAGCAGTTTTGTTTTCAAAGATGTTTGCTCTGGAATTGGCTAAAGGAAAAAACCCAGCTGGTCTTTCCCGCTTTGTAATTAACGCGAGCCATATTGATGTAAGCTTCAAGGTTAATGGATCAATGGTAGCAGCACTCAGTCCTTCTCTCCTCTCTTCTCCTCTGCTCTCCTCTCCTCTCCTCTCCTCTCCTCTCCTCTGCTCTGCTCTCTGCTCTCCTCTGCTCTCCTCTGCTCTCCTCTCTTCTCCTCTCCTCTCCTCTTCTCTCCTCTCCTCTCCTCTCCTCTCCTCTCCTCTCCTCTCCTCTCCTCTCCTCTCCTCTCCTCTCCTCTCCTCTCCTCTCCTCTCCTCTCCTCTCCTCTCCTCTCCTCTCCTCTGCTCTGCTCTGCTCTCTGCTCTCCTCTGCTCTCCTCTGCTCTCCTCTCTTCTCCTCTCTTCTCCTCTCTTCTCCTCTCCTCTCCTCTCCTCTCCTCTCCTCTCCTCTCCTCTCCTCTCCTCTCCTCTCCTCTCCTCTCCTCTCCTCTCCTCTCCTCTCCTCTCCTCTCCTCTCCTCTCCTCTCCTCTCCTCTCCTCTCCTCTCCTCTCCTCTCCTCTCCTCTCCTCTCCTCTCCTCTCCTCTCCTCTCCTCTCCTCTCCTCTCCTCTCCTCTCCTCTCCTCTCCTCTCCTCTCCTCTCCTCTCCTCTCCTCTCCTCTCCTCTCCTCTCCTCTCCTCTCCTCTCCTCTCCTCCCCTCCCCTCCCCTCCCCTCCCCTCCCCTCCCCTCCCCTCCCCTCCCCTCCCCTCCCCTCCCCTCCCCTCCCCTCCCCTCCCCTCCCCTCCCCTCCCCTCCCCTCCCCTCCCCTCCCCTCCCCTCCCCTCCCCTCCCCTCCCCTCCCCTCCCCTCCCCTCCCCTCCCCTCCCCTCCCCTCTCCTCTCCTCTCCTCTCCTCTCCTCTCCTCTCCTCTCCTCTCCTCTCCTCTCCTCTCCTCTCCTCTCCTCTCCTCTCCTCTCCTCTCCTCTCCTCTCCTCTCCTCTCCTCTCCTCTCCTCTCCTCTCCTCTCCTCTCCTCTCCTCTCCTCTCCTCTCCTCTCCTCTCCTCTCCTCTCCTCTCCTCTCCTCTCCTCTCCTCTCCTCTCCTCTCCTCTCCTCTCCTCTCCTCTCCTCTCCTCTCCTCTTCTCTCCTGCACCTTAGTAGCAGAACATAAACACTCAGGCTATTGTGTTGGACAATGTGATTACATATCTGTTAATAACAAAGCCTTTTGTCTGCACCGCATTTGTGCGTAGTTCCCCTGCGGTTTTGCCCATTGAGGTCCACCATTCAGAAAGGGAAGCTCCTACTCACCATTTTACGTCAGTTGGCTCTTTGACATTTATCTCAAATTGCAATTTTATGCCCCAACTCGTGACATTTGAAAAAGTAATTTTCAAAGGCATTTGTCTTCTCTTTTTGAGAGGGGAGTTGAATCTTAATGGAAAATTCATCAATTGCATTATTAATCGTATTATGTGCTTCTAAGAGTCGTGTCCATGGTTGCGTGTAAGGGCAGGTTTGTGAAACGCAACACACAAATTTGTCTGAACTGCACAGTGATCTGCTTTAGCCAGGTTTACAATATTTGGTCGTTTGCATCTGAATGAAAATTGGGGCGTGATTTCTGGAGCTAGGCCCTATGGTGTAGTCAATGGTTAAATGCTTCTGACTGCTGCCCCCATCCCGGCAAAGATTAGTTGACTGTTTGTATAGCTGGATAGCTCAGGTCGTAAGAGTGCCGGTACGTTGAGCTAGAGGTCTCGGGTCCAAGTCCCGGTCAAGTCAAAATTTCTTTGCCATCTTTCGAAACTTCTCCCAAAAGTTCTCCGTCTGTCTTTCCTTTATTTGTCTGAACTGCACAGCAATCCAATGGAATTGCTGCTTTCCACTTCATGTGAAGTTGCATTGAATATTCTGATTGGTTGCACATTATTATCGTATACCGACGAGATTTAACTGGTTCGCCAGGGGAAAACAAATGTTTCCC
>OX465123.1:0-16429 GCA_949987565.1 Luidia sarsii
GCAAAGATAGCTTAACTGATAAAGCAAAGCACTGAAAACGCTTAAATAAAGGTTTAACCCCTTTTCTTAGCAACCGATTTGGTCCTAGTCCTCCCTTTGATTATCTACTAAAATGATACATGCAAGAAAAATTCCCTACAGTGAGTAATATTTTTTTATTCTAAAAAGAAAATAATACTAAACCCAAAGTATCAGGCACTTCCCTTCCTGCCTATGACACTTAGACTTACCTCCCACGACTGCAGTACTTAACCTTATACAATAAGCAAAAGCTTGATATAGCTATAGTAAAAAGATCCGGTTAATTATGTGCCAGCCACCGCGGTTATACATAAGGCCCAAGTCAAAGACTTTACGGTAAAAAGGTGGCCCCCTAAATTAGAATAGACACAACCTTAAGCAGTAATAAGCACACACAGCCAATTTATTACAACCATTAACTTGATTCTAATTCACCCTTCCTGCCACGAAAACTCAAAGATAAACTGGGATTAGATACCCCACTATATGAGTCATAAAAAAACAACACACCCGAGAACTACGAACTTAAAGTTTAAAACTCAAAGGACTTGGCGGTTTTTTAGACCTTCCTGGAGGAGCTTGCTACATAACCGATAATCCACGATACACCTCACCAGCTTTCGCACACACACACAACTTGTATACCATCGTCGTCAGTCTACTTCACAAGAAAGTATACACAAAGAGCCTTCCTCTCTACGTCAGATCAAGGTGCAGTTTATAAGCTGGGGAATAGTGAGCTACAATAAATTAACAAATAAAACTTTTATATGAATAGCCGACTGAAATAAGGCTTAAAACAGGATTCAGCAGTAATACTTACCAGAAAATAAGTATGAAGCCTAGCTCTAAAAAGCGCACACATCGCCCGTCACTCTCGTCCGCAGAGGAGAAAAGTCGTAACATAGTAGGCGTATTGGAAAATGTGCCTGGAACTATTCTTATAGTTAAAACCAATAACAATAGCTTTTCATGCTATAAATTTGGGTAACCAACCCCAATAAGAATTATCGCCTCAAAAGCTAATGGCTAGCAGTTAACCTTGTAAGTTAAAAGGAAGAGGTTAAAACCCTCTTTGGGGCTCATAAGACCTTTCAGTCCTTACGGACCGGGGGGAGGGGGGGGGGTAAGAGGGCAGTAACTTCGGATAACTTCAGAGAGCAAGGGCCTCGAGGGGAGAGACTGGTTAGTTTGTGTTCAAACTATAGACCTTTCGGGGTTAATTAATGCTGGGAACAGGACCAGGTAGGAAGCTGGGGAAATGGATACCACTCCTTTTTTTTTTTTTTTTTAGTGTGTTCTAGTTTTTCTTTAGTATATTCAACTTAGTATGTATTACTACTTTCTGTATACCAGTATTATTTCTTTCTTTTTGGAGCAAGGGGGTTTTCCTTTCCTTCAGATTTTCCTTCTATCAAGCGACTATAACGCCTAACCGAAGTTTTTATGTAATTTTTTAGGTTTAAAATCATCTTATCTCTAAAAATTACAAAATTAAGGGTTTTAAATTTATAATCTTTTTTACCAAAACCTAAAAAGTCTTAAACAGTTTTAGGCCAAATTATTTAATTTTCTTTATTTTTTTTCAGAAATTTGCTTAGTGCTTACTTTTAAACCTTGGCACTTCTTTTCTGGTCCTTTCGTACTAAGAAAAGAAAAAATCGTAGATAGAAACTGACCTGGCTCTCGCCGGTCTGAACTCAGATCACGTAGGACTTTAATGGTCGAACAGACCAACCTTTGGAAGCTGCTGCACCTCCAGGAAGTCCCGATCCAACATCGAGGTCGCAAACTTTTTTATCAATATGAACTCTCCAAAAAAATTACGCTGTTATCCCTGTGGTAACTTGTTCCTTTGATCACCTTTTGGTGGATCATTTAAACAGAAAAAATCTGAATAAAAACAGTACTTTTATTATTTTACTTTAACGGAGGCTTTTTTTACTCCGCGGTTGCCCCAACCAAAACAACACCAAATACAACATTTTTTTTATAGAAAGTAAACTTTACCTTAATTCTTATTACACAATTAGCCTTTCACAAAAAATTTATGATTATTTAGCCTGCTAAAGCTCAACAGGGTCTTCTCGTCCCACGAACTAATCCTAGCTTCTTCACTAGGATATCAATTTTAGGATTATTAAGAAAGAGACAGTCAAATTTCCGTCTTGCCATTCATTCCAGCCTCCATTTAAAAGGCAAATGATTATGCTACCTTTGCACGGTCAAGATACCGCGGCCGTTTAACTCTATGTCACTGGGCAGGCAGTACCCCTTATCCTTAAGTTTTTACTTTTCAAGGGGCGATGTTTTTGGTAAACAGGCGAAATTTTATTTGCCGAGTTCCTTTTCCTTAATTTATAAAATTTTTAATGATCCCCTGAGTTGGATGGACACCTAAAAAATTTTTTTTCTTGATTATTATTAAAAATTTTTTCCTTCAAAGTTAGAAGTGGTTAAACCTCAAAAAATCTTTATCCTTACTAATTTTAGCATATTATCTTTCAAAGTCTAATGAAATTCCTTAATTAACCACTTACAACTTCAAAACCATCTACTTACAAAATTTTTTGACCTGTTTAAAGAAAAAAAGCTTTAACGCTCTTAGCTAAGCTGGATGCTACTAATCCTACTTACTTTACTTTCACAGAACATTCTTTGTATTATGTTTTTAGTTTATAAAAAAAGTTTTTTCTTCTTGACAAACAAGCTTATCCTTATTTGTCTAACAACTAAATTAATTATCTTTCTCTTTTTGATTTCCAGAAAGAAAGAGTTCTAACTCAATAAAAATTTACAGCTTAACTTAAATTAATTTTCTAAGGAACCAGCTATCATTGGCCACGATTAGCATTTCACACCTAATGTATCCTCACACCTTACTACTGCAACAGTAAAAGTTTTTAATCTAAAAATAGAATACATTAGCTCAACCAACTTCGGGAAATTAGGACCATACTAAATTTTCTTGCTAAACCATTATACAAAAGGTATAGGAATTTAATCTTTCTTTATTGATTTTATTTTTTTCAAATTATTTCAATTTTCCTTTACAGTACTACCTTTATAGTTAAAAACCTTATTTCTTTATAAAATACTCTAAGTTCACTTTCTAAATTATAAATATTTTAATAAATATAACAATAAACTTTTTTATTCTGATAAAACCATCTTTTTAACTAATTTTTAAAATCTTATTATATATAATTATTTTCTTAAAAAAGAAACTAATAAAGGTAAGCACAATAAACCTAAACAATTAACTCTGACTAAAGACCTTAATGATACTAAATAGACAAAGTTTAACTCCTTGTTCAACAAAACTTTTCGCCAACTAAAAACTCTAAGAGAATGCTGAGGAAAAAAAACCAAACTCCTTTTAAAAGCCATTCGCAAATAAAAAAATAACCTAATCAACCTTCCCGCAACTAATAAAACTCTTATAAGATAAACATTTTTTTGTACCAGACATTTTAGAGCCAAAAACTTAATAGAAAAGCCTAATAAAGGGGGAAGCCCCCCCAAAGAAAGAACTCCTAATATTACTCCTATTCCTCTTGTTGGATTTAAATTCAGCAGTCGTCCAAAAGAAGATAAAGAAGAGAGATAAAATTGATTCATCAATAGGAAAACTCCAGAGTTTATTATAACATAAACTGAAAACATTACATAGCTAACCTCAAAGGAAAAAGGAATTACACTACAAACTCAACCTATATGAGCTATAGAAGAAAAAGCCAGTATCTTTCGAGTCTGAGTCTGGTTCAAGCCCCCTCATCCTCCTACTATAACAGAAATAGAACCCATTAACAGTAGAACTCCTCCTTTATTAGCGCTTACCACATAGCTAAGAACCACCAAAGGGGCAATCTTCTGCCAAGTAGACAACAAAAGCCCTTGTAAAAACCCAGCGCCTTGTATTACATCTGGGAATCAGTAATGGCAAGGAAATAACCCTAACTTTAAACCCAAGGCCATTATCAAAAATGAGGATAACACTAAGTTTGAGCTTTGGACTACCCTTCAGGAAGAGTACAACCAAGCCTGTACCAAAGCTAGATTTAAAATAATTGCTGCCCTAAATGATTGTACTAAAAAATACTTTACCGTGGACTCTACATTTCGAGGGGAAAACTGAAAACACAATAAAGGTAGCACTGACAGAGTTTTCATTTCTAAGCCAACTCAGACAGTGAACCAGTGATGTCTTCTTACTACTATGATTGTACTTAGTATAATTTTCAAAAGTAACAACATTAAGAATTTTCGATGCATAAAACTCGGAGGGATTTTAACCCTCTAAAACCTAATTATCAGCTAGGTGCCCTTTCAAAAGGAACGAATTCTGTATTAAATAAATAAATTTGGCGGTAAAACTCTTACCAAAGGTAGAACTACTATAAAATACACAAAGAAGCACAAACTTAAAGGAAGGTACTTCTTTCAGGTCAAATACATTAACTGATCATACCGGAACCGAGGGTAAGAAGCCCGAACTCACAAGAAAACTATTATCATTACTCCCCTCTTTATTCCCACCAAAACTACATCTAAAGGAAAAACCAACCCTAAAGGTCTTCTCCCCCCCAAGAAAAGTACAACAGTTAGCAAATTCATAAAAATAATTTTGGAGTATTCCGCTATAAAAAAAAGAGCAAAAGGCCCTCCTGCGTATTCAACTTTATAACCCGATACTATCTCAGACTCCCCCTCAGTCAAATCAAAAGGAGCACGATTCGTTTCTGCCAAAGTAGATATCACCCAAACTATAAATAAAGGGAGGAGAGGAATTGCCAGTCAAGATCTTTCTTGTGATAACTCTATTACCTTTAAACTGAACCCTCCTGAGAAAACAACTACCCTCAACAGAATCAGCCCTAACCTTATCTCATAAGAGATGGTCTGAGCAACAGCTCGCACAGCACCTAAAAAAGAGTAATTAGAGTTTGAGGATCACCCAGAACCTAAAAGGGAATAAACCGACAACCTTGATAACCCTATAATTATTATCAGAGACAATTTTATATTTATGACTCTATATCCTCCAACTGGAATAAAAGACCACAACATAAGTGCTATACCAAGAAATAAAACTGGGGAAAGAAAAAATAGAAAGGACGATGCATTTGCAGGCTTTAGCGTCTCCTTAACTAGCAACTTTACTCCGTCTGCTATTGGCTGTAACAAACCATAAGGTCCAACAATTTTTGGACCCTTTCGGAGCTGCATGTAACCCAGCACCTTGCGTTCAACTAAAGTTAACAAAGCAACACCCAGCAACACCGGTATAATAAAAAATAAAGATTTCGTTAAAAATAACAGATTCACAACTAAAGAGAGGAATTGAACCCCTGGTAAAGAAAGCTTAGGTTTCTTGCATTACTACTTTGCTACTTTAGCTTTTTACTATATATAATAAGTTTTAACACTATCTTATTTCTGGCTTTCTACAGAAACCCTCTAATTGGAAGTTAGAAATACTAATATACTTATAAGATATAGTAAAGGAAGGATTTTAACCTTCATTAATAAATTTACAATCTAAAGCATAATCTTTCTGCCACTTTACTAAAGAACTAGTTAAAAAATAACTTTGGACTGTCAGACCAACATTGCCAATAAACTAACTTGGCGTTCTTTAAAATAAAGGGAGGTATTTATCCTTCCATTCTTGAGGTATGAGCCCAAAAGCTTATTATTAGCTTACTTTACTTTTACCTGGATAGAGCTTGAACAAGCATCTCTTTTACACAGAGAAAATATTTGTGCAAACCAAATTGTCCTGAAAAGTTTTGGCGGGACATTACCCACATCTATAGATTTGCAATCTAAAATGTTTTACTTACACTACAAAACCGGTCCAGAGGTTAAGAAGTTCCCATTCTTATTTAAAACTTTGAAGGTTTTTAGTTTGATTAACTTAAACCTCTTTATATATAGTGAATTTAGTTTAAAAGAAAAAACATTTGTTTTGCATTCAAAAAATCTAGGTTTAAGCCCTAAAATTTACAAACTAAAAAGAGGAATTGAACCCCTGGATAATAGAACCTAAATCTACCGCATTTACCCCTTTGCTATTTTAGCTCTGAGTTGACAAGTATTGATCTTGTTATCTCCTGGTTAACGGCCAGTTGCCTTTCCACTAGGCTACAACCCACCCTAGAAAGTAGTATAACGGAATTACAAAGACCTTTGACTTCTTAAACATAAGTTCAACTCTTATCTTTCTAATAGCATTATCAAAGAAACAAAACTCTACATTTGCACCTATAACTCCCAAAGTTACAATTCTTAAACTTAAACTATTCTCTGAATTTTATTCTATATATAATAAAATTATAAACCATGCAATTAAGACGATGATTTTTTTCAACAAAACACAAGGACATAGGCACTCTATATTTAATTTTCGGAGCCTGAGCAGGAATGGTTGGTACAGCCATGAGAGTAATTATCCGAACAGAACTCGCACAACCTGGCTCCCTCCTTCAAGACGACCAAATTTATAAAGTTATTGTTACTGCTCACGCACTCGTAATGATCTTTTTTATGGTGATGCCAATTATGATCGGTGGATTTGGAAACTGACTGATACCCCTAATGATTGGAGCACCAGACATGGCCTTTCCTCGAATGAACAATATGAGCTTTTGACTTGTCCCTCCCTCATTTCTTCTTCTTATAGCCTCAGCAGGGGTAGAAAGAGGGGCAGGAACAGGATGAACTATATACCCTCCCTTATCAAGAGGACTAGCACACGCTGGGGGGTCGGTAGATTTAGCCATTTTCTCTCTTCACTTAGCTGGTGCTTCTTCAATCTTAGCCTCTATTAAATTTATTACCACAATTATTAATATGCGAACCCCAGGAGTTTCTTTTGACCGGCTTCCTTTATTTGTATGATCAGTTTTTGTAACTGCCTTCCTCCTATTATTATCCCTTCCTGTTCTCGCCGGAGCCATTACTATGCTCTTAACAGACCGCAAAATCAAAACTACGTTCTTTGACCCCGCAGGAGGGGGTGACCCCATCTTATTCCAACACTTATTCTGATTTTTTGGTCACCCCGAAGTGTATATTCTTATTCTTCCCGGCTTCGGAATGATATCCCACGTTATAGCACATTACTCAGGGAAGGCAGAGCCTTTCGGCTATCTTGGTATGGTTTACGCTATAATTTCCATTGGAATACTAGGATTTTTAGTATGAGCCCATCACATGTTTACAGTTGGTATGGACGTTGATACACGAGCCTACTTTACCGCGGCGACCATGATAATAGCAGTACCTACTGGAATTAAGGTATTTAGATGAATGGCTACCCTTCAAGGTAGGAACCTCCGATGAGAGACACCTCTCCTATGAGCTCTTGGCTTTGTGTTTCTCTTCACTATTGGAGGCCTAACCGGAGTTATCCTTGCCAAATCTTCCATAGACGTTATTCTTCATGACACTTACTATGTTGTTGCCCACTTCCACTACGTTTTATCTATGGGAGCAGTATTTGCAATTTTTGCAGGGTTTACCCATTGATTCCCTCTATTTTCCGGCATCACTTTACACCAATTATGGAGAAAGATCCACTTTACACTAATGTTCATAGGAGTAAACCTCACTTTCTTCCCCCAGCATTTCTTAGGCCTGGCAGGGATGCCCCGACGTTACTCTGACTACCCAGACGCTTATACCCTTTGAAAAACTATTTCCTCCATTGGTTCAATTATTTCACTAGTAGCAACACTTATCTTTATTTTTCTAATCTGAGAAGCATTTTCCTCACAGCGACCAGCCCTTTATCCCCAATTTTCATCTTCCTCCCTAGAGTGACAATACTCATCCTTCCCCCCATCTCACCACACTTTTGAAGAAACTCCATCTACGGTCTACTTAATTAAGTAATAACTAAGGATTAGTCTAAATTTAAGACCTCTAATTTCGGCTTAGAAAACTTTGGATAAAGCCCAAAATCCTTTTATTAACTCAATATTTATATTAGTTGTATCTGTATTCTATCTAGGCATATTAGGGATACTAATAAAACGACTACACTTCCTTTCCATCCTTTTATGCCTTGAACTCTTGCTAATCTCTCTTTTCCTAGGTTTAATATTATGATCCTTAAGAATTAAATCCTACTTTTTACTTTCAAAAAACTTAGTTCTCCTAACGCTATCTGCCTGCGAAGCAAGAGCAGGACTCTCTCTAATGGTAGCCCTATCTCGAACCCACTCTTCAGATTTAGTCAAAAGAATTAATATTCTTCAACAATAAATGGCAAATTGAGCTCAATTAGGTCTTCAAGACGCATCCTCCCCCATAATGGAAGAACTCATTTACTTCCACGACTACACCCTTATTATTCTAACTTTAATTACCATTTTAGTTTTCTACGGACTTGCCTCTTTAATTTTTTCTACTAAAACTAACCGGTTTTTTCTTGAGGGCCAGACCCTGGAAACGATCTGAACTGTTTTACCTGCAATTATACTTATATTCATTGCCCTTCCTTCCCTCCAACTCTTATACCTAATGGATGAGGTAAATAAACCTTTTCTTACAATTAAGGCAATTGGACACCAGTGATACTGAAGATACGAATACGCTGATTACCGCTCCCTCGAATTTGACTCATACATGATTCCCACTTCCGACTTATCTACCGGTAGACCCCGGCTTCTTGAGGTTGATAACCGTTTAATTCTCCCCGCCCAAACCCCCATTCGAGTATTAGTCTCTTCCTCAGACGTCCTCCACTCTTGAGCAGTCCCCTCTTTAGGCATAAAGATGGATGCTGTGCCAGGACGACTTAACCAGGTAAACTTCTTTATCTCGCGATGCGGACTATTCTACGGCCAATGCTCAGAAATTTGTGGGGCAAACCACAGTTTCATGCCAATAGTCCTAGAATCTATAAAATTTTCTAATTTCGAAAGCTGAGTCTCTAAATTTATAGAAGAATCTTAGATAAGCTGATATGGCAGCATTAGACTCTTAATCTAAACATAAGTGTGCTTACCAAACACTATCTAAGAAATATGCCTCAACTAAAATTTGCATGATGATTCCTGAAATTTGTAATCAGATGAGTTACACTTATTATTCTAATTACGATTATTACCAAAAAGTCTTTAACCCCAACCAATATTTCTACTCTTCTTCCTTCGACAAAAAAGACCAAAAGAAACAAATGATTCTGAAACTAAAAGGTATCTTTAGACAATTCTCTCCAGACCTTTTACTGTTTATACCTATAACGGCTATTTCTATACTACTAAAACTCTCCTGAATATTTTTTTCTAATACGACAAAATGACTTCCCTCTCGAATAGCCCTTCTGTTTAAGCTATTCTTTCAGACCACGGTAGACACTATTTTTCAACAAACTAAACCCAATGCCGCCCCTTGAATCCCATCATTTACTTCAGTCTTTATATTAATATTTTCAATAAAAGTATTAGGGCTGCTTCCCTACGCATTTACTTCCACAAGCCATATATCTATAACATACAGAATTGGCATCCCCCTCTGAATGTCAGTAAAAATTTTAGGATTCTACCTGGCCTTTAAAAGACGCCTGAGCCATCTAGTCCCCCAGGGTACTCCCTCCTTCTTAATTCCTCTAATGGTCATAATCGAAACCCTGAGCCTCTTTGCACAACCCATTGCCCTCGGACTTCGACTAGCTGCCAAACTAACTGCAGGACATCTTCTTATATTTCTACTATCTACAGCCATATGACTGTTAAGAAACTCTCCCTCCATTGCCATAATTACCCTTACCATATTTTTCTTGCTTTTCCTCCTAGAGATAGGGGTTGCCTGCATCCAAGCCTACGTATTTACAGCACTTGTTCACTTTTACCTGTCCCAAAACCTGTAACAGTAAACTATGACCCATCAACACCCCTTCCACCTCGTTGACCAAAGCCCTTGACCCTTAACAGGGGCTATAAGAGCCTTCATGATGACCTCTGGGCTAATTTTATGATTTCACATAAACAAAAACTTTCTATTTATTGCTGGCACCCTATTACTGGTTATCACTATAATAAAATGGTGGCGAGATGTTATCCGCGAAGCAACTTTCCAAGGATCCCATACTTTGCCCGTTAACACAGGACTTCGATACGGAATGATACTATTTATTACATCCGAAGTATGCTTCTTCTTTGCATTTTTTTGAGCCTTTTTCCACAGCAGACTCGCCCCAACTATTGAGCTAGGGGTATGCTGGCCCCCCACAGAAATAGTCCCTATAAAACCCTTTCTGGTCCCCCTTCTTAATACAGCCGTCCTACTGTCATCCGGAGTAACAATTACGTGAGCACACCACAGCATCCTCTCCAAAAACCGCTCTGAAGCTATTCAAGGCTTAGCTCTTACCGTAATTCTAGGAGTTTACTTCACTGCCTTACAAGCCTGGGAGTACTTAGACTCTCCCTTTACAATTGCAGATAGTGTTTACGGCTCCACATTCTTCGTGGCTACCGGATTTCACGGACTTCACGTTCTAATAGGGACTTCCTTCCTATTAATTTGTCTTATCCGTTTAATAGCTTTTCACTTTTCAGACAACCACCACTTTGGCCTTGAAGCCGCCGCTTGATATTGACACTTCGTAGATGTTGTATGACTTTTCCTTTATATTTGCATTTATTGATGAGGCTCATAAGAGAAAAAAGGAATTAAACCTTTATCCTTTAGTTTCAAGCTAAACGCATTTCAATCTGCCATTTCTCCTAATTGTTTACAATCTATATATCAATAAAATTTTTAAACTAACAATTATTCTAGCCGTAATACTAACTATAGTGGCCATAATATCCTTTGCCGCACACTTCCTTCCCCTGCGAAAAATAAAATATGAAAAGGCTTCTCCGTACGAGTGCGGATTCGACCCCCTAAAATCCGCCCGAGTTCCCTTTTCTTTTCGATTCTTCCTAGTAGCTATACTTTTCTTATTGTTTGACCTGGAAATAGCTTTACTATTCCCTTTCCCTTCTTTTAAAACTCTCAAAGACCCTTCTTACGCCACCCTCTTAGCAGTAGCCTTCCTTACTATTTTAATTCTCGGATTAATCTTTGAATGACTCCAAGGAGGGCTAGATTGAGCAGAATAAAAACAAATTAATGATTTCTATTATTTTTCCAGCAACCATCTCGATTATTACCCCCTGACTCTCCCAACCACGATATCTTTGATCTACGGCTATTTCTTTCAGGGTTCTTATATCCTTCCTGAGACTTTCCCTTCTTTTACCCTACTCCTCTACCTGAAACAAAATCTCACTTTGGTCCGCCACCGACCCCCTTTCTACCCCCCTTTTAGTACTTAGTTGCTGACTTACTCCCATTGCACTCATAGCCAGAATTGGCTCCCTGAAGACCCAAACCTTAAATGCCCAACGATTATTCATTTCCCTCATATTTATCATCTTAGCTGCCCTAGTAATTACCTTCTCAGCCCTTGAGCTATCTCTTTTTTACATAGCCTTCGAGACCACCCTTCTCCCCACCCTTACTCTAATTTCTCGATGAGGAGCCCAAAAGGAACGCCTCCAAGCAAGCATATACTTCCTATTCTATACTCTTGCCGGCTCACTCCCCTTACTTATTGCTCTTCTTACAATCTACTCTTTTTCTGCTTCTTTATCTATCCCAATGATTAAATTAGAAACCAACCTTTCCCAGCTCTCCCTCACACTAACATCCATATGATGACTCTCTTGCTTACTAGCATTCACAATAAAGATGCCTATTTACGGTTTTCACCTATGACTCCCCAAGGCCCACGTAGAGGCCCCCATTGCAGGTTCTATGATCCTTGCGGCAATTCTACTTAAGCTAGGGGGCTACGGCCTAATCCGAACGGTAGCCATATTTTTTATTCCTTCCTCCTCGACACTATCCTTCCCTTTCGTTACTTTCTGCATATGAGGTGCTCTTACTACCAGAGTTATATGCCTGCGACAAACAGACCTGAAGGCTTTAATAGCTTACTCTTCCGTGGGACATATGAGACTAGTTGCTGCCGGTATATTCACCCTTTCAACATGAGGAATCAGAGGAGCCCTTGCATTAATGATCGCCCATGGACTAATTTCTTCTGCAATGTTCTGCCTTGCGAACTTACTCTACGAACGGAAAAAAACCCGGACTTTAGCCATCACTCGAGGATTCAAGTTAATTACACCCCTCCTGACATTGTGATGAGTCATAACCTGCATTTCCAACCTAGGACTCCCCCCAACCCCCAACTTAATCGGAGAACTCCTCATCATATCCACAATAATTGACTGAAATACCGCCTCCTTCCCAGTTGTTACTCTGGCCACTGTTTTCGGAGCCATATATTCTCTGCTAATCCTCAGAAAAACCAAAAAAAGCTCTTTCCCTAGATACCTTTCAAAAATTGGACCAATCTCCTCTTCAGAACATCTCCTCCTCCTTCTACACCTGCTCCCCATATTTTTTCTCATTATCAACCCAAATCCCATTATAATATAAGGCACAAACTACCCTACTGAAGCTAAAACCCCGGAAAACACCCAAAAACACACTTTTTAACAAGACCCCCCCCTTACATCAAAAAAAAAAAAAAAAAATGAATGTAATTTGCCATCAAACTGAAAATTAAAATTTTTGATGTATCATGGTCAATTGCACTAAAACCCCCTATATTTCTATTTTTTGACCAAAGTAGTTTAAAAAAAACTCTAATTTGTGGCATTAAAACTGCTGGCTAAAAACCCAGTCTTTGGTCCGAAACTTATAGGATGTTTTAGTCCTGCTAAGTCTTAAAACCTGTAGTTCAATTCTATGGAAGTTTCGATGTTTCTTTCTCCTCACATAATGACCATTTCAATTAAAATTACAATAATTTTTATTTTATTTTCTTCTATTTTCTTCTTTCAAAACCAGAGGAAACCTAAATTTGTCTCAACACACCGTCTTTTAGGAGTCTCCTTTAACCCCAGCTTTGTATTCCTTAAAAAGAACAATAATTACTTCATGTCAACCCTGAAGGTCCTAGCATTTGCTTCTCTAGTTCCCCTCACGCTAACGGCCTCAACTAAACCCGCCAGCATAAGAATCATTTTAAGAAACTGACTGACAGAAGCCTCTTTTTGTATCCCTTTTCAATTTTGCTTTGACCTAAAGTTTAAAATATTTTTCTCAGTTGCCCTTTTTGTATCATGATCTATTCTAGAATTTTCTTTTTACTACATGAAAAAAGACCCCCTGCCTAAAAAATTCTTTCGACTTCTTATTATATTCCTCTTAAAAATGATAATTTTAACCTCCACCAAAAATATCTTTCTGTTATTTATCGGATGAGAAGGTGTGGGTTTCTTATCTTTTCTACTAATTAGCTGGTGAACCACACGAACCAACGCTAAAAACTCTGCCATCCAAGCAGTTATCTATAAACGAATAGGGGACGCTGGCATATTGATTTTTTTCTCATTAAGACTCACTCTTTTCAACTCTTGATCCTTGTCAGAAATCGTCTCTTTGAATAACCCCCCTTCTTTTTTACACTATCTTCTACTTATAGGAGCTTTAATAGCTGCCACAGGGAAGTCCGCACAATTTGGCCTTCACCCTTGATTACCTGCAGCAATGGAGGGCCCTACCCCTGTCTCTGCTCTTCTTCACAGCTCAACTATGGTAGTAGCAGGCATCTTTTTTCTTATTCGTATTAGCCCCTTATACAAAAAAATCCCAATATTTAACACTTGATGCCTGATCCTTGGCTCTATTACAGCAATCTTTGCTGCTACAACCGCTATCTCTCAACATGACATAAAGAAGATAGTCGCTTATTCTACTACAAGACAACTTGGCTTAATGATGGTGTCAATCGGGCTAAACCAGCCTAATATTGCTCTATTTCACATTTGCACCCATGCTTTTTTTAAGGCAATGCTCTTTTTATCTTCTGGAAGAATAATTCACAGCCTAAACGACGAGCAAGACCTACGAAAGATGGGGGGACTCCAATTTCTTCTACCAAATACCTCCGCCTGCATTATCCTAGGAAGTTTAGCCCTCTCCGGTATACCCTTTTTAGCCGGGTTTTATTCAAAGGACCTAATTCTAGAAATTAGACTTTCTAGCCTCTCAAATTTTTTTGGTATAACCCTTTCTTTTTTAGCCACGCTCCTCACTTCAGTATATTCAATTCGGATAATATACTTTTGCTTCCTTAAGGCTCCCTCTTTTACGCCTCTCTCCCCAACCAGAGAAGAAGACCCCAACCTTTCTAAAGCTTTAAACCGACTTGCCCTTGGGACTATTTTTTCTGGATGAATAATTTCCTCCTTTATCCTTACAAACCCTTTAATCACTATCTCTTTTATTCTAAAGAAACTAGCCTTTATTCTTACCATCTTAGGACTAATTTTCTCCATCTCTTTAATCTCTTTCTTATCAGTAAACTTTTCAAACCAACTTTCCAGGGCTAAAAAATTTACAACGAACCAGTGATTTTATGAGAATCTTTCCCACTCTCTTTTTCTTTTGACCACTTTTGTCTCCTCACTAATTCTAAGAACACGAAACTTAGACCGAGGCTGGAGAGAAACCCTGGGGCCTCAAGGGATAGGACAGCTTTCTTCTACTCTAGCACAAAACTACCAAATATCCCAAAGAGCATATATTAAGCAGTATCTTCTATTCACCCTTTTAACCTTTTCAATTATTTTCATCCTTTCTATTGGGTACAACCAACTAAGATAGATTTATTTCATAACCCCTCTTAAAGGGCCTTTAGGATTTTGTAATTAGAACCATAAGTAATTACGAGGGCAACTATTAAAGCCACCAACAAAATATAACCCGCCCCTAATAAATAAAATCCTGAAGCCCCAAATAAATTTCCTCTCCCTAAAAGACCTGCCCTACACAACCCTTCTCAGCTCACGTTGTTTACATCTAGGAAAGAATCAAACCCGATAAATACCCACAAAACTACTATAAAAAAAAGACTTATCACTTCCTTCGGGGTCCCTCTAACAGCTGGGTAACGTTCCGCAGATATTGCCGTAGAGTATACAAACACAACCAGCATACCGCCCATATATATTAAAATTAAAATAAGGGCCATAAAAGAAACCCCCAATAATCCAACTAAAACACACCCTGAAAGAGCCACAAGAACTAACCCTAACGCCCCATAATAAGGTGACAACCTATAAAAAACTAAAGTCCCCCCTATAAACATAATTACAAATATTAAATAAAAAATCATTATATATAAAGAAAACTATGACCGGCCCTTTACGGAAGACACACCCCCTATTCAAGATTGTTAACGGCTCTTTAATTGACCTTCCTTCACCAAGGAACTTATCTATCTGATGAAAATTTGGATCACTTTTAGGCCTGTGCCTAATTATTCAAATTATAACAGGGCTTTTTCTGGCAATGCACTATACCTCCGACATTACCCTAGCATTCTCATCTGTTAGCCACATCTGTCGGGACGTTAAATATGGCTGACTCTTACGAAAAACCCATGCAAAAACAGCCTCTTTTTTTTTTCTATGCATTTATTTACACATAGGCCGCGGCATCTACTACGGATCCTATGTTAATCAAGAAACTTGAAACATTGGAGTCATACTATTTTTACTGACCATGCTAACCGCTTTTGTAGGTTATGTACTACCTTGAGGTCAAATGTCATTCTGAGGGGCCACAGTTATAACTAAACTTATATCTGCCGTACCCTACATAGGATCTTCGATAGTACAATGAGTTTGGGGAGGCTTTTCCATTGACAAAGCAACCCTTGCCCGATTTTTTGCTTTTCACTTCTTATTCCCATTTATTATAACCGCCCTCTCAGTTATCCACCTCTTATTTCTTCATCAGACAGGGTCAAACAAACCTACCGGCTTAGAATCAAAGTTCGACAAGGCTCCCTTCCACACCTACTTCTCTACTAAGGATATAACAGGATTTATAGTCCTGTTTATTTTTTTATCCGGGATTGTCCTCTTTTCACCGAACCTCCTTAAAGACCCTGAAAAATTCACCCCCGCCAAACCTTTAGTAACCCCCGTACACATACAACCAGAATGATACTTTTTATTTGCCTACGCCATACTTCGATCTATACCGAAAAAGCTTGGGGGAGTAATAGCACTTTTAGCCTCCATACTTGTTCTCTTTCTGGTCCCCATTCTTCACACTTCAACCAACCAAGCAAACACTTTTCGACCGGCTTCTCAAATTTTATTTTGATCTCTAATAACCGTGTTTCTTGTTTTAACCTGAATAGGCAGGCAACCAGTGGAAGACCCCTTTATTCTAATTGGGCAAATCTCATCCACCGCCTACTTTTCACTATTTATTATAGCCACCCCTCTAGTATCAGAGATGGAAAAAAAGCTTGTATTTT